>JBCNJP010000003.1:57775717-57843676 GCA_039602395.1 Deinandra increscens subsp. villosa | reverse complement strand
CACTTAGTCAAAAACATCATATATAATCATAATCAAAGACAACAAAGTACATAATCAAAGTTAAGTACAAACCAAAGTAAAATTACAAATAAACATCAAAAAGATAAATAGTTTGTGTTGCCAACATAAATAAGCTCTAAGACACCGTGATCCGGATGGACACGGGAAGGCAAGGTTCATAGGTATCCCCTATCAAAACATTGTCAGCTTCGGTTACGAACAATTCAGGTGTACATAACTATAGGCTAGCTACCTACGATATGGAATTTTACTGGTCCTATGATTAATGACTGTGTTTTACCTGTCTTTATTCATACATTGGGTCTACATGTGAAGTGTAGACCGCTTTAGTGAACTCACCAGCCTTGGCTGACACTTGATTGTTGAATGCTTTTCAGGTTGCTTGGAGGATCATGGATGGCACGGGCGTTGGCAGTACTTGTTCTTTGTAAAACCCTTTTGAAAGTCGTATTTCAGATACTTTAGTAATCACTTTTACTAAACAACAACCTTGTAAACTTTTAATGTTTCCACTGATTTTTGTGAAATGTAAACTCTGATTTATTTAATGTAATACATGACTGTTTACCCCTTTAACTATGGCTTGGTTGTAACTAAAGACTTGGATCCTGGTCTGGATCACACCCCACACGGTTATACTCCGTTAGTGGAAATTGGGGGTGTGACAATCATCCTCGGAAACATGCAACTGATGATACCCCGAACGAAGGTCAATCTTTGAGAAACAAGTGGCACCTTGAAGTTGATCAAACAGATCGTCGATACGAGGAAAAGGGTAACGATTTTTGATAGTGAGCTTGTTAAGCTCACGATAGTCGATGCACATGCGGAAAATGACATCCTTCTTTTTCATGAAAAGGACGGGCGCTCCCCAAGGCGACGAACTAGGGCGAATAAAGCCCTTGTCAGAAAGCTCCTGAAGTTGTTTGGAAAGCTCTTGCATTTCAGATGGAGCGAGGCGATAAGGTCGATCCGGAAGTCCACTTGGCGAACGGGAGGAAGACCCGATATATCTTCAGGGAATACTTCAGGGAACTCCCTAACAATTGGGATGTCTTGGACTCCCTTTTCTTTGGGTCGAACTTCCATGATATGGGCCAAGAAGGCCTCACACTCCTTGCGTAGGTGCTTTCGGGCTTGGGTGCAAGACATAAGTCTAAGCCCGCATGAGGGTTTATCGCCGTAGATTACCAGAATTTGGCTATCAGGCCGAGGAATACAAATAGTCTTTTCAAAGCAGAGGACTTCAGCACGGTGACGAGACAACCAATCCATGCCTACTATGATATCAAAACTACCATGATGCATTGAAATCAAATCGATGGGAAATGAGTGCTCATGAAAATGAATTGCGCAATCATGGATGATAGAGTTGATCGAGATAGATTCTCCATCAGCTACTTCGACTGATATTGGGACGTCGAGACCAGAACGGGCACGAGCAAGCAAAGGCTCAAAATCTAAGGACACAAAACTCCTATCTGCACCCGTATCAAATAACACAGAGGTGTAATATTAATTAATGATAAAAGTACCATTCACCACTTCAGGATTGGCCTGGGCTTGGTTGGTGTTGATGTTGAAGGTACGACCACGAGCACCTTGAGTTCTCGTAGGAGGATCCCCACGGTTGGCATTGTTGGCAGTACCATTGGCATTAGCCAAGTAAGGGCATGCATTGCGGAGATGGCTAGGATTTCCACAATTATAGCAAACAGGACCCCTAGGCATAATAGCAGCAGGCTGAGACATGGGCTGGATGACAGGTTGATTGATAAGTTGGGCATTAGTAGGCTGAACATTTGCAGGCTGAGCATTGATTGGTTGTGCTTGAGTTGGAAACTGGCAGGTGTTGGCAAAATGACCAAAACGACCACAGTTGAAGCATTTCCTACAAGAAGAGCTTGCAGGGTGATGGCGTTGACATGTGCTGCACAACGGGAAAGTCCCGGTGTAAGGATTCTTGGCTGGAGGGGCTGAAGCAAATTGGTTAATGGGCACAGCAGGGATGGAAGGGGTTGTTGTCACTGCGAAGTTTTGGCTACCAGACTTCCTCTTCTTCTTGTTAGACTTGGAAGACTCGGCCTTGACCTCCTTGGTTGGTTCACTCGTAGCCTTGTCAGAAGTCTTTTCAGGGTGTTTCTTGGCGCCCTTACGAGTCAAAGTGCCATTCATGACATGATTGTCAGTCAGGGTAGCGGCTAGTTGTTTGGCTTCCAAAAGAGTATTGGGGTCACATCCCCAAACGGTGTCTTGGATCTGCATGGGCAAACCCTTGATGTACTTTTCAATAGCCACGGACACAGGAGTGACAAGGTGAGGGACCAATTTGGCAAGGTCATCGAAACAGTCATTATAAGCCTGATTTTCACTGCTATCCTGCTTGAGGACCCAGAATTCATTTGCAAGTTCACGAAGCTCACTTGCGGGAGAAAACTTCTTCTTCATTAGATCTTTCAGCTCAGTCCAGGGCAAAGCCATTGCAGCATCTGTTCCACGGGCGTGTTTTTCCCCGTTCCACCAGGTAAGTGCCTTTTTTTGGAAGACACTGGTGGCATGACGCACCTTGAGGTTTTCGGGGCAATCGCTGTTGATGAAAGTGTTTTCGATACCTTCGAACCACTGTAGTAGACCAGTGGCGCCCTCAGAGCCAGAGAACTTGGGCGGGCTGCAGGAATTGAAATATTTGAAGTTGCAAGTGGGAGGAGCAGCGACTTGGTTGGCAGGTGTGACGGGGGTGGCACCAAGGTTTTGTTAGATTTGCACCATCATGTTCGGGATGACTGCCGCCATTTGCTTGGCGATTTGGGCAGCCAACTTAGCGCCAGAGCTTCGACGTCCAGTACCATTGCGACGAGCAGACATGCTGAAATGGGAAGGGAGAGATTGATGAGACAAGTAAAACAGGGAACAACCAATTGATAAATTCGAGGGTAGACAATTGTAAATGCTGGAAAGCGGAAACCAAATAGTGAAAATAATGATGCTATATAAATCATGGAATTGTAAGCAATATTGAAAATCATAATAGTCGAGTGTAATAAATCGTGAAATATTATGGAATTGTGAAGCATTAGAATGTCATAACTTGGGAATCAAAAATAAAATTGCTTATAAACACGAAATCACTTTGACTTGTTTAAAACATATGGAATGGTTCTCATTTCCTGATTGGGAAACTACCACCTATGACTAATCAGAGTTAATATGGTTCCTAGCAATGTTTTTATGACATGCTTTGGCCTAATAGGCTACAACACTCTCATCAGGGCGTCCCAGGTAAGCGTCCAGGTCTGACGGTAGGTTCGAATTTATACGCAACACTTACCTTAGACAGAGACTCCATGTACCGGTGCTTTCACCCTTCCAGTTACTACATGTCCATTACAAAGAACCTAACTCCAACGGAATTTAAATATAAAAACAAAACCCTAAAATGGTACGTAAGGTACCATCACTAAGGAAAAAGGCTAGGAAGCCTTAATATTTCGTGTATGTATGTGTGCTAAGTGCTAAGCTTGAGTTTGAAAGATAGTGTGAAGTGTATGAATAAGTGTAAGGCAAGTCCTAACTAAGGCAAGGTAAGCATAAAAGGGCAATCCCTAAACTAAGTATGCATAACACGAGATTTCGCGTTTTGGACACCTATGGCGATAGTCTAGGTCATCCGTTTCTAATAACCTAGTTCCCTATAGCCACGGCTCTGATACCAATCTGTCACACCCCAACCGATGGCGGAAACGTCGGGGCATGAGTAGATTGCCCAAAAGCTCATGACAACTAAATTAAGCTGACAATATTTAAATAACACTATTATTAACGATCAAAGGTCATTACATAAACTTGAAATTCAAACATAACATAAATGCTTCAACAATGTCTTATTAAGAATGTAACTACATCCACATCCCTAAGTGGAGCAACTTGGATCAAACGTTATTATTTCCTGAAACATGTATAAGATAAGGTCAACTACAAAGTTGGTGAGTAATCACATGTTTAATATGTAATATGTTATATAACGTGAAAACATGCGAATTGTATCCTATGATAGAATGAAATGAAAGATCAACATACTAGATAAAATGACAACATGAAATAATGCATAAACAACCCTTAATGACAAGGATTCCCTAACCCGAAGGTTAGACTATATGAAATAGGTCTCAAACACCCAACGCCAGAACCGGTCAAGTTAAGTGGGTTGTCAGCCAATAGATCTATCGTTGATTCCCCAGGCCTTACGTTAATGTTTATGCGACATGAAATACATGAAACACTATGAAAAACATGAAATCCCAACACATTGACAAATTATGCTAGAATGAAATCCTACACACATTCACACATATGGTCTACAATCGCATTATATGAAAATCATGAAAATCAATAGATTGATATAGGATACATGTTGCACCCCAAAATGTAAAACACGAAAAAGGGGCAAGGATTACTCACTTGATGGGTTGAAGAGTTTCCACGAAAGAACGCGAAGGATAGTAGTAGTCCCGAAGGTCAACCTAAAGGAAAACGAGGGGACCTAGTTGAATAACGAAGCTAGGAGACTAGGGGTCCGTGGGCATTGGGGGTTTTGTTTAAAGGAATGTTATTTATTTGACAAAAATTATATAGTGTATTTATGAGTAATATAAATGTTAAGTAAATTCCTATGGCATAAATGAGATGAGTTTTAACATTAACTAATTATTTGAATAACTTAAGGTGTTTATATAATAAGTTTGAATTAGGTTACACCATTAACTAATGATATTAAATAATAATAATAATGGTAATAATAATCATAATAATAATAATAATAATAATAATAATAATAATAATAATAATAATAATAATAATAATAATAATAATAATAATAATAATAATGATAATTATAATAAATGTTGTCACAATAACTACTAATCAATTATTTGAATAACTCATAAATGTTGATGTAATATGTATAGAATCTTATATAATAATAACAATAATATTAATTAACAATAATGATAATAATAATAATTAATAATAAACATAATAATACAATTACAATCGTCTAAGCAAAACCTTAAAGGGGTTTTGTATAAGGTGATTGTGAATTGATTAATAATGCGAGAATGAACGACTCGTAAAAACAATATATGAAGTTTGAATTATATTTAGACTATAATGTTGTAACTACTACAAAGTAATGATATATACACACTAATTATAAAGTAATTTTATAATAAGATTTAATGATTTAAGGAACCATCATAAAATTTTTTATGATTTGTAGTTAACATTCTAAGGAATAGATAATTCCATCATGTGATATATATAGATATATAGATATAATCTTTTTAAATATATATATATATATATATTTAGAATATGATAATAAGTAATAAAATAGAATAAATAATAATGAATATATTCTAATTGCAACATTCATTATTTAGAATAGAGATAATTGATATTGGAATGCTTAGATTAAACTAATTAGGTTACAATATATGTTTTCACAAAAATCCCCAAATCACGAAGAACCCTAAAATTGACATATGAAATAACACGATAAAACCTAGAATTAACAGAGGGGTTTTGTAGATAATGAAAAACTAAGTGGAATAGACTACTTACTTGATCAATTTTACGGAGAATTGAGCCCGGAATCGTCCAAACAAGTTATGAGCCCTAGAAATTGGGGGTTTTTGATTGCCCGAATGAAAATTGAAATTGGGAGAGGGTTTTTGATCGTGAGCACTTCTACAACAGGTTTATGATCTCAATTTATAGTGGACGAGATCAGAGATGGGTCGATTTGAAGCTTTAAGTTTAGTTTTAATGGAGGTTTTAAGAAGATGAATTTGTTTATTGAAAATCATTAATTGTAAACGGTTTTTGATGATTAAGGTGTCATTAAACTTGAGTATTGAAATGGAACATGAAACCCTGGTTTAAATGGTGGTTTTAATGATGAAAACGGGCGAGAAAATGGGTCAAGAGGGGTTAAGGTCGAAACAAAAAGAAGAGGGAAAAAAAAAGATTGCAGGCGCGTGGGGAAGGAAAGGGGAGGAAGAGGCTTGACACGCGCAGGTTTAATATATAAACGAAGGAGCCGGAACTGATCGCAAAATAGAAATCGTCCCAGTGGTTAGGGCGCATCCCCGTGAAGTGTGAGGTCAGCGGGTTCAAACCCGGCGGCCCTCATTCCCATTATATTTTTTGTTATTTATCCTTTCTAGATTATATGCAACCCATAAAAGGCACAGTTAATTCCCATAATGTATGTTTTTAACCCCGATCTTTTCTCATAACTTAATTTGCGAGTTAATTACGGATGTAAAATAAATTTCACATTCGAAACTATAAAACTATTTACGAAGTTTATCAAAATTACATAAATGGCCCAAACTTTCAATATTTATAAATTTTAACCCAAAGCTTTTGTACAACTATAATTTGTGTTTCAATTGTGTGCATAACTAGTATTGCCCATATTTGCCAAACGTATATAGCATACTCAAGTCCCGGTCTAATTTAAATAAATTGAAAGCTTGAAATATTGGAATACGAATTGAAATCAAAACAAAATAAATTGAAATAATCGTAAATTATACATTGCAACACCAAATAAAATGAAATAAGCTTCCTTATTGAATGGATCATGGAATACAAGCCAGGCACAACGAAATGGATAGACCATGGATGTTACACAAAGATTATTCGACGTTAACATTTGTGAAGCTGTTGGGCAAGTTACAAGCGAGAGATTTAGAATTGAAAATTGTGAATACAACACCTGTCGAGGTCCAGAATCCTGAAGTTAACTATGGTTCAAATGCTGCAACGATTTCGGGCAAATCTGGTAAAGCGACAAGTTCTGCACCAGCAACTGCATTTATGGCTGGGAATTTGCCAGAAAATGTTTCAAGTTCAGGAAGTGGAATGAGATCAAACAATTATGAATACAATTATGGATCCGGAGGGTGTAATGTCTCAATTCCGGCAAGTAACCTGATGAACACAAGCAAGATGGCCATGTCAGTTACAACGACAGAATAATATATGGCTCTTGTGTCTGCTTTGGTGTCATCGTATTATGGGGTTATTACTGGGAATGTGAGTAATGCAGAATTAACAGAAGAGGATTATGATCAAGTCGATCTGGATGATCTGGAACTTATGGATTTTAACTGGCAGTTTGCCATGCTTGCTAGGTGGGTCAAGAGATTTCTGAAAAAGACTGGAAAGAAAGATCTTAATTCGGGAGGTCGAATTGGTTTTGATAAGTCTAAAGTGAGGTGTTATATTTGTTCCAATTTTGGACACTTTGCCCGAGAATGCTTTAAACACAAGAAACAGGAATATCAAAAGTTTGCTCCAAAGACAAATGCTTCTGGAACCAACATTGCTTCAAATTCAGGGAGTTCTTCTAACTCAAATCCTAAATCTGAAAACACTAAAGCCCTAGTGTCTCAAGAAGAAAAAAATTATAACTGGGGTAATCAACTTGCTGATTCATCTACTTTGATTGTTCAACATTTGCAGGATGAAGATACCATGACGGAGTCTACCCAAGATGGTGATGAAGTGCATGAATAAGCAATTGGTGGAGTTCGTGTTGGAAACTGTGATGAAGCAAATGTGCCAAACTCAACGGATGATAATCAGTCTCTTCTTGAAGAAAAATTTGCGTTCATGGCAAATTCAATGTCTGAGAAAGTTGAATCTGATGCTATTCTCTTGTTGGAAAAGCAAATTGAAGTTCTAACTAAAGAGAAGGAAGCATTGATCAAAGAATGCGAAGCTGCGAAAGTTGAGGCAATAGACACATCAAATGATTTTGAAAATGTGTATCAAAAGAGTCTCCCATTGAAGCAACAATATGAGAAGGCTCAGCAAAATGCTGTGGAAATTGCTGATAAGATGATCGCATTACAGAATGAAATGCAAAAATTATCTGATGAAAATAATAACTTGAAGCAGGAGGTTGGTACTTTGAAAAGAAACAACATCAAGGAATCGGTTGCTTTAATGGCCGATACATCAAAGGTAGTTTCTTATCCTCCTATGTGTAAATCATGCGATCAGTTTGCTATTGCTAAGAGTACGCTCTTAGATGAAAAGACCAAATTAAATGATCTTTTATCAGTACCAAGAGCTGATATGAATATTTACAAAGAAAGATGGGAAGGAACCACTAAGGACTTGCTACCAGTACACGAGCAGTTGCGTCTTCATAAATATGAATTTTTAACTCAATCAAAACTGCTCGTCTTTACACAGAAGGACTTGGCAAACAATCAAAAACTTGTGTCAGATCTTAAAATTGAATTTTTTTAATTAAAAAAAAAGATTGACACTTTTCAAGTCCCATCATCATTTACCAATTTTCTTTACAATGTTCTAAAAGAAAATGAATCTGGTAAGTTTAGCCAAGTTCCTCCTCCGGTAATCATTACCAATGGTCCTTCATCTAATGCCCAAGTGGATGTGACATCTGAATCCACAAAGAATTTGGTTTCATCTCATGAAAAGAAAAGTGATCATCAATCAATTGATCTAAAGTCTGATAAAACTTCAGCGAGAAAATATGTCTTGGATTCTACGGTTGATGAATAGTTTTATAATGTTTTGGACTTTGATAAAATTGATGATCTCGTGTCTGAAACTGAAACTGAAAGTTCAAAATCCACTCGATCAACTATTTCTAACCCAGATCATTACGATTTGATTTTAAAGCTTGATTTTCCAACTATCAAATCTGAGCTTAAGAAATTGAGTAAGTTTGAACAAAAACATATTGCTTGAAGCAAATCTTTGGAGGGAAAAAAGGTTAAAAATGGTGGAGTTGGGTTTGTGCCTGCGTTTAAACCAAAACATTTTGAAAAAGGTTCATCGTCTAATGTCACAAAATCTGAAAAGGCTAAGGCTGGCAAATCAACTCATAATGTCAAGATTGTTAAGTCTGAAAAATGGGTAACGTATCGCTTGAAAGGTTCTGATGTGATGTTTAGCGATAAGGATTTTCCATTAGATATGGTCAATCCAAATTTGATTGATAAAATCTTTGCGGGATGTTATGATCCCCAGTATGATCCCAATGTGAGGAGTGTGCCCATTAGAATGGGGAATGGTAAAGTCATAATACCAATGGACACACTTCACTCGGAGCATTTCGATCATAATTCTGAGTCTGGGTTGGTTAACAGGGTTAAAAAATCTGTCAACAAGAAATCAACTAAACCAACTACTTTTCAGCCACCGAGGGTTTTTTTCAAAACCAAAACTTTCGTGGATCTGTTAAACCAAATTTCAGAAAACCAAATCCATATGTAAAAAGATCACAATTTTATAACGATGATGGTTTTTATGATGAGTTTCGTAATGGACCAAATCAACCTATTTTTGGAAGGGGTCCAAGGTGAGTTGACCATGGCTTTAGGAATGATTTTGGTCCAAGGCATGATGATCATTACTATTATGGAAATCCACATTTTAGGGGTCAATTTGTTTATTGTGGTGATGTTCCAGATAGTGTTTCAGGTTATGAGTCTGGATGTTATGATGATGTTCGTAATCATCGTGTTTCTAACCGAAAGGGTTTGAAAACAAAGAAACAAAAACCTGTTTTTGAGTCTGATATGGATGATGACACGGTTTAGGAAGCTGTTATTGATAAAAGAAAGTGTTTTAAATGTAAAAACCGTGGTCAGACATATCGGACTGTCAGTTGAAGAAGCAAAAATCTGATAAATCAGATGTTGAAAAGTCTGATGACGTTTCTGAGGGCTATCAGACTGAAACACCTTTTTCTGGTAGTTCTAAAAAGAAAGTCAGATTTGTGGACTATGGCCAGAGTTCACTTTTATGATGAATCATCTGAGTTCCATGAACATAAAAATGATAAGAAATCTGAAAGTGACTTTGAAAATGTTAAATTAATTTTCTGAAAAACTTCGCTTCTGGGTCCGCATGCTCTCCAAACGATAAGTATAAATCTAAGGGTTCTTCCACTGCTGGCAATGATTTTGTTGAAGATGACGGTCGACCCAAAGCTTCAAGCTTAGGTTTGTCCCGATACTAATCATCTTTGTTAATTTATGCAGGGATCTTCGCGACAACCCGTGAATAATATTTGGGTTGTTGATAGTGGAGCATCCAGGCACATGACTGGTAACATCTCCCTATTGCATGATGTGAAACCCTTCGATGGAGGAAAAGTCACATTTGCTGGTGACAAAGGAGCTCAAGTCACTGGTATTGGTAAATTGTCAAATGGTGCAGTTACATTCGATAAAGGGGAATACGTCAAGGAATTGGAGTACAATCTTCTCAGCGTCTCCCAGATATGTGATAAGCAATACACGACTGCTTCACAGGGAGTGAATGTCTGATTCTGAAGCCTGGTTACAAGATTCCGGATGAGTTTGTTGTGATGCAAGCACCGCATTTCTCAAATTTATACATGCTTGATATGAATTCAGCCAAAGCGACTGTTGTGGGTCAATGTTTTTTGTCGTAAGAATCCATTCTATGGCATGATCGCATGGGTCACATCCATTATTGTAAAATGAACGAATTAGTGCGTAGGGATCTTATGGAAGGGGTTCCGAAACATCAGTTTGTTTTTAATGATGTGTGTGTGAGTTGCAAGAAAGGAAAACAGAAGAGAAAATCACATCCACTGAAGAAGTACCACTCTATTGATGTTCCATTGGAACTGCTTCACATAGATTTATGAAAAACCACGAAGGGATCTTACTACTGCATGATTCAGTAAATCGAGAATGAACACGGATGTAAATGAAGCTTTGCTTTATTGATTCACAAAGAGATACAAGCTAGAGAGAGAAACACACTCAGATACACAAAGTTAAGATGTAGTAAAATGACAGAACTAATGAACTCTCTCTAACACGAACTATTTATAGTTACCAATATATCAGCGTACCAACTGGCATACCATTTGGTACGGGCGTACCAATTGGTACGGCGTACCATTTAGTACGGCACCTTGGTATGTTACAACTATGACTCACAAAGACGCTCTAGACTAGATACAATACACGAGACACACGGTAGCATAGGAATATGCTCTAACAAACCCCCCCTTAACGTGTAGTGTATCTATGTATCTATCTATCTAACTAAACTTCAGTCTTTAATCTTCAGCATAGTTGCATCTGATCTTCAACATAAAATCTTGTCAGAAATAGAGCTTGCATGGCTGGATAAATCTTGAACAATCTTTGAACTTCAAGATCCACTTGTGAAAGATATTACATACTCCCCCTTTCACCAAGCTTGAGTCTTGTCACACAGAACCTACAATTTCAGAAGAAAGAAACGCTGCTTTCCTTTTCTTTTGAAAATAAATTTAATCTTGGAGCAAAACTTCTCTTTGAGAATCCAAGATATAGTTTTGAAATCACAATTTTGTATCATGTATCGATCAATCGAAAACAAATAAGAAACAAAATCTTTTTGGCAATTTGTAACTTCATATCAAAACACACCAAAAATCTTTTTGATTTTTCTAAGTTTATGCTAAAACACACCTAGAATCTTTTTGGATTTTTCAGATATGAAACATAAATGCAATACTTAATTAGAAACTATTTTTGTCTTTTGCGAGAAAGATCACAACATGTTGAACTACATTTCAATTTCAAATACTTCAGCACACAAGTCAAGTCGATTGCTGGTATAATTTGTCTATCTTAAACTCAGGCACAATCATACTCATAACATCTGGATATGTTATTGTATTGATTAGATTTGCTTTGAGCAATGTACCCCACACTATCAGACATACTCAGATATGTATCTGCTTATCACACTTTGTGATTTCATTTGTGATTTGATCACATAATGACGGTATTAATAATTTAGTCAACCGTGTTCCATATAAAAAGAAATAAGAACGTTCAATCATCTACCTTAAGGTCGATTTTTCGATACGTAGATAAGGCCTTGGATTTAACGAAATAAGAAAATAAAACAAGTTGAAATTGTATAACCCAACAGCAATCAGGTCGGTACTCCTGTATACGCAGACAAAGTCCGATGAGTTATACGAAACACCAAAGAAAATAAAGCAGAACATCAAACGAACAACAATCAGGTCGGTCTTGTGGACATGCAGAGAAAGTCCGATTGTTTGACAAAATAAAGAAAATCAAACAAGTTTAAATCTTTGCAAAATGAACACATGTATACACAATGACTTCTCATTTTTCTCTTTTTCACATATCTTTTTCTTGATATCATGAGATACACATCAAGATGTTGTCCACTTGGTCAAGCATTAGTATTTAATGTGTTTATCACATCTGAATAATTTCTGATTTAATGTCGAGCCTACCAAGCACATCGAGCAATGAACTTATGGCTTTTTCATCTATTTTATTCATGAGTCAGACAAGTAAGCCAATGTACCATCATTTCCCAATTTTGTCGGATCAATTTCTCATTTTTCAATGTTTTTGTATTTTTCTGCTTTTCAATGTTTTTGTATTTTTCTATTTTCTCCCCCCAACAATGAAAACTCTATTTTTGCATTTTCATTTTAACAAAAACACAGAGACACTATTTTTGGTATTTCAATTTTCTCCCTCTAAACTACAGACGGTGTAAAACCATGGAGCAATGGATCGTTTGCTAATCACGTGATAATGAGAAGAAACGAGATCAAAAGTAAATACAAATGAGATTTGTATTGATGAAACCTTGAGAGCATACACACAGAAACACACACACAGAAATGTAGAATATGACTTGAAGTTCTCTATCCGTCCTAACTCTCTACACATGCTACCTATTTATAGGTAACTTAGACTAGCTGGCGTACCACCCAGCGTACCAACTGGTACGCTGCACCAACTGGTCCGGCGGACCATGTGGTACGCTCAGTTGCCTAACAAGACTCACACAATTGCTCTCATTACATACATACAATACACGAGACACATCGTGGCATAGGAATATGCTCTAACAAACTCCCCCTTAACGTGTAGTGTATCTAGTCTAACTAAATCTCTAGTCTTCAATCGTCAACATTGCTGCATCAGAACTTCAACTTGAAATCTTGTCAGAAACAGAGCTTGCATGGCTGGATCTCTACTTGAAACATCTTTGATCACCAAGATCCACTTGAGAATGATATAACAAACTCCCTCTTTACACCATGCTCGAGTCTTGACACACAGAACCTGCAACTTTAGAAGACAAAAAAATGCAGTTTTTGTTTTCTGTTCAAATTACCAAAATTAATTTAATCTTGGTGCAAAACTTCTCTTTGAGAATCCAAGATATTGATTTTGAAATTTTGATTTGGTATCAAGTGTTGATCAATCGAAAACAACTAAGAAATAAAATCTTTTTGGCTTTTAGAAACTTTAGATCAAAACACACCTAAAATCTTTTTGATTTTTCAAAGTTATGCTAAAACACACCAAAAATCTTTTTGAATGTTACTAAAATGAAAATATAAATGCAATACAAAATTACACTCTATTTTTTGGTATTTTGCGAGAAAGATCACGACACGAGATCATATCAGACATAACGCATCTAGCACATTTCAATTTCGGTCTTAATCAGCATGCAAGCCAAGATAATCGCAAATACAACATTTATGTTTATTTCAGCATGCACCAATCATTTTTTATCGTTTTCAGATATGCTTAAGGTAATTTTATCATGCACTGATAACTCGGCCTCCACTCTATCAGAAATGCCGGCAAATCATCATATTTATCATATAAAACCAACGTTCTTAGAGATTTAATCATCCTTGATGAGTCATGCAAAAAATAAAGCAGAACCCTAAACAAACAACAATTAGGTCGGCTTGTGAGCACGCAGAGAAAGTCCGATTGTTTAGGAAAATAAGAAATATAAAATAAAGCAGAAATTGTATAATCCAACAACAGTCAGGTCGGTACTCCCGTACACGCAGAGAAAGTCCGATGGATTATACGAAACACCAAAGAAAATAAAGCAGAACGTCAAACGAACACCAATCAGGTCGATCTTTCGATACGCAGAGAAAGGCCGATCGTTTGACAAAATAAAGAAAATCAAACAAGTTGAAATTTTTGCAAAATGAAAACATGCATTCATCAAGATATCTCTTTATTCTATTTTTGGAATCATCACACAGCATTCATCAAGAAGCAAATAACCAAAGATCATCAGGCTAGCTTTATGTTTATATCTTACTTGCAGATATCAGATTAGTCATGCACATTCACAGATTATGCAAGCACCTACAGCCTTTAGACTTAATCTATCCATGGCAGATAACATATATGCTGATGTACCATCATTTCTCGCTTTTGTCGGATCAATTTCTCAATTTTCTATTTTTTTTATATTTTTCCAATTTCTCCCCCTAAAATTCAAACAAACACTATTTTTTTTTGAAGTTTCAATTTTCTCCCCCTAAAAATATGTACAACTACAAAATGTAAACATATGAACAAGAAAGAAAATTGATCGACCAACACTGACACTTTGCAGTTTTAGGTTTGAAAAAATCGGTTGAAAACCATTTGAAAATGATATGTCATTGAAACACTAAATTAGGCAAGTTCTTCACTATCAGCAACACATGCATGACAGGTCTTCTTGAAGAAACCTGCAGACACCAGATAAAACATTAGTGGTTTTGGGATCGGCCCGAGTCAACAGCCTCGGGTCGCCCGGTGTCTTCAACATGGTCTTTGTTTGCCAAGGAAACAACTCGTGGTTTCCATATCAGAGGCGATTGAAAACTTTTCAATGACCCCACAAAATTATCAACTTGCGTCTTTGCCCAAGATGGCTTACTAGTTGATTTGTACATCGAAGGTTGTGGTTCATCAAAAATATGACCAATTAAATCCACATATATAGCAGTTTTGTTCACATAAGCGTCAGTGCTCGCATTCGTAGGACATTGTGCAACAAGATGCACTGGTTTACGACATGCATAACACTTCCTTTGAAAAACATTAAGGGAACTGCTACCCAGATTTGATTCAAAAATTTGTTTTTTATCAACAAAATTCTTTAGATGTCTCTTGTCCTGTTTGAACACATCATGATAACCAAAAATATTTTCAGAACTGAATGAATCAAAGAAATCATCAGAAGTATCATACCTTGGAGATGGACTTCGTTGAGAAGAACCAGAACTATAAGAAGATCCTCCAGAATAGTAATCAGCATCCTTTGATTTGAACACATTCTTTTTCTGCTGTTTGAATTTGGTCTTTGGATTTGAACCAGAAACATTCTTTGCCTGTTGTGTTCGAGGAACTGATTCTTCTTTAGCGTCATAACCAAGACCTTTATGCTTGTATCCCTGGACTTTTGAAGAATTTAAAGAAAAATCTGGAGCTTTTCTTCCTTTAGCTTCGCTAGTAAATTTAGCTTTAATAGCCTTCAATTTGTTATTCTTAATCAAAGCTTTTTCCTCTTCATGGGCTGAAGAAACAGCAGAATCAACTTTCTCACAAATCTTTTCCTCTGCCAAAACTTTGGAAGTTGAAACAAACTTTGGAGCTTCACCCAATTTCTTCTCCACTTTCTTAGATTTGTTTTTCTTCTTGGTTGTTGGAGTTGCAAATTTAGAATAATCTTGCAATTCAGCTCTTGGATCAAGTGACACAGATGGAGGATTTAAGATAACCACCGGAGCTGGAACAGAATGCAAGTCCTCTAATTTCACACTATCGTCACTCTTCTCCTGGTTGTAAATGTAATTCAGTAAAGTAGGAGACATAGCTGAATTCTTTACTTGTTTTTGAAGAACAAGAATCTCAATTTTCAACTCAGAAATCTTGACTTGAGCATCCATCAATTCTTTTTGAATATCAATAAATTGATCTGACAACTCATTGTATTCTGACTTTAGTTGTCTTTTTGTATCACAAAACTCCATTAACTCAGCATGAACTTTTTCCCACTTCTTTGTGTAATAAGCAACATCTTTTGTTAAAATTCCATTCTTCTCACGAGCCTGAACATTTTCATCTCTAAGCTTTGAAAGATCCTCTGTAAGTTCTATAACTCTATCTTGTAATTCAGAAATCACTGCTTTATGAACATTTTCAGCAGCAGTAACGTCATCAAAAGCCTTTTGAAGTTCAACATTAGATTTCAGAAGAGATTCCACTCTAGCTGTTGATTTCTCGAAAAGATTATCAAAATCCCCAATAACATCCTTTGCTTCAGTTTCCCATTTTTCAGCACTTTGAACCAGTTCTGTATTGACTCTTTCTAAATCAGCACATCTTTGTTGCGAACATTCTAATTCAGCTTTTACAGCTTTGAGTTCTTCAGAGATCAAACCATTCTCTGCTAACAAAGATTCGTATTTTTCTTGAAACTCTTTTGTCACTTCTGCAGTACCATCTTCCACAACTGTTTCATATGAACTTGTGTCTGAATCTGAATCATGTAATTCGTGACAACCAACTTCGGCAAGAAGTGCTGATTCATCAGGATACAATTTAACATATTGTTTTAGATCAGCGTTATACACCATGGCAGGTGATGTCTTGTAAATAGAATCTGTAGAACCATCTGCATTGAGAGTTACAGTTAATGCTATCTGATTCTGTCTCTCTTCAATTACTGCTATATCTCTTTCCCAATCATATCCTTCAGCCGTGTATGAAGTCAAAGCTTGTGATTTAGAATTGTTTGTTCAAAACGAGGATGCAGATACTTTTGAATTGTTACATTCACGAGCAAAATGACCAACTTGTGAACATTTGAAACACTTAACTTTGGATTTATCCAATCCAAGTTTTCCTCCTGGAATTAAAGATTGTTTACCATGCTTCTTCATGTATCTCCTACCTCTTTCAACAATCATAGCAAATTGCCAATGTAAATCTAACTCGTTCAAATGATCATCATTCAACTCACCTAAGTCATTTGCAACCAAATCAACTTCTCCAAGTTTCCCAAAAATTAAACCATTTGACGATGATATAAATGCAGATAACAATGAAGCTAGATCCTCAGATGCCTTATCAGGAATTGTAGACTTTGATGATCGGTTTGGACTTGTAAAAGTACAACCTGGAGAATCACCATAACTCTCAGTTTTTCCAGCAAGAAATGCAGTACTAGGACCTTCACTGTAAATGTTTGTCTTTTTAGCATTTATGGTAGAATCATTTTCACCACGATATGCAGCTGGATTCTGTACTTGTGCAGGCATGGATTTGTTGACACTCAACTCCATATCTCTTGCTTGTATCTGCTCAATCAAATTGATGAATGACAACCCTGAAAATTCTTTATCATGAGTAATCATCATTACATAATTCTCCCATTTTTCAGGTAATGCTCTAGTATCTTCTCTTTTAGATCAGCTTCTTCCTTTTTGATGCCAACTAAAGCCATTTCACTTAATAAATGTGAAAACCTAGTGATAAGCTTTGAAATATTCTCATCTGGATAATGCTTGAAATTGTCGAACTCTTTTCTTAGAACCTTTTGTTTGCTTTTCTTAAATTGATCATTTCCCTCACACCGTTTCTGAATTGCATCCCACAACTCTTTTGCAGAAGTATATGCAGAAAATTGATATAATAAGTCGGAAGGTAATGCCATCGTTAAAGCACCAGAAGCTTTTTGTTCTGCTTGATATGCCTTCTTTTGCTCACCAGTAAGACTTTGTTGCAAACACTACAACAAAAGTAGCTTGATAGGACACCCAAAGAGGTCCTAAAATGTTATTTTATAGGACGCATGAGATAATAGGACCACTAATAAAAGTGTCCTTTCTAAAGGGGTCCTATAAACTTAGAGTGTCCTAATAAACCACAAAATAGGACACGTTAGAACGTCCTAATAAACCACAAAATAGGACACGTTATAGCGTCCTAATAAACCACAAAATAGGACACTTTATAAGGTTTTAAGAGCATACATTTTATGACACATATTAGCGTCCTAAAAAGTGGATAGATCAAATAGTAAACCATCCTTATATTAGTACCACAAAGAGGGTCCTAACATGTCAAATGATGATGGGACATTTTATTCATTTGTAAAGCATATGAGCATACCTATTTTAAGGGCGATTACCAACATCCCTAAAATTATTCTCATTAAACATGATTCATAAATACAAATAAGATAACATCAACTTATCGATAGATGAACTTCAACTAATGGAATAAATAAAGTTTAATTATCATTGAAATAAGTCATTTCGATAACAAAAGCATTAAACAAAAATAAGTTATAATATTATTATCCAAGATCCTAACATTAAACATGAAACTTAAAGTAATGAAAGACACTAGAAGAATATAGTCTTCAGTCATATGCATCCTTCTCACTCGTCACAAACAACCTACAAATTAATCATCCATATATAAGCTTAAAGTTTGTTATAAACTTAATAATATATTACAGGTTTAACAATAATGACATACCGAAATGAAAGAACATGGCCAAGTTATAGATTCACGAATCACGGCCATCTTTGTGCCCCCAACTTTTTGATTTGGATCAAAACTATTTACCAATCCTCTGGCTACAGTCTCTGAGTTTGAAATGCTTTTAAGGAAAACTTCATCTCCAACCTAGATTTCAATTTGACAAACATTTATCAAAAAAAAAAAACAAAACATAAGCAACATGTCATTTGTTCATTACATTGATTGCTGCACATTTTGATACTTGCAAACCTATATTTTCCAAAAACAACTTTCTTCTTCATGATTGTTTCTTCTTTGCCTTTATGGCTGTTTCTAATATTGCATACCTTTATAACAAATTAGTCACAAAATGTAGATGTCAATTGTCTAAGAACAGCTACAGGTCGATGTAAGTACTAAGATTGTATCAAACCAATTTGTACTAAATATAAGAGTACTGTACAAAAAATAATTGCATATCCTAATAAAAAAAACTTAGGTCATAAGCTGGTATAAATAAGTTCATTAGGAAACAAATAGAAGAACATAGCTCATATATGCATGAGATGAAGTTGAAGAAAAAAAGAGCAGGTTTATAAGAGAACAAAAAATTATTGAGAAATTTGCAATAGAATAACAGTAAAAATATAAAATATATTACAAACAATGGAAGATATATTTATTAAGAATAAGTTACAGTAAACTGTATAGACAGTCAAAATTTATAGTAACACTATTTCTTGCATATGTGGTACTTAGGTACATGTCTATTGATAATAAAGCTACATAACATAGAACCTAAAAACCTGAATCAAACAATTCTTACAGAGAATAAGAATAAATACTACACAGAAGCTTTATTCAGGTCATATGAGCTTTATTCAGGTTATACGTATTGCAGTTGTTAAATCTATACAATATTAATACCTTAGAGAGCCAAAAACTATAGCAAAAAGTTCTAGCAAAAAGTTCTAGCAAAAACTTTTAAAGCAGGAAATAGTCTCATTATCGCTTATTTTCCTCAGGAACTGGTTGCTTACTAAAGGGCTCTTTTGCGAGATGAAATTGAGATACCATTGACTAAAGAAAAAAAAATCTACACAAAGGCTACGAACAACAAAAGTTAGGTGTAGGTACAAACATTTTATCAAACCTTTTACTAATAAACAGAAGATTATTGTAAAAAAATATTAATGCAGCTCCTAAGAAAACAGTATAGATATTTCCATAAATTTAAAAAAACAGTAGATACAAATCAGCAATGTTCACCAAATAATCAAATCATAATCTCCAAAACATCACAAAGCAAAAGAACCAAAATCTAAAAGAACCGCATCGCAAAATTTTTCCTTACGTGAAAATATTAGTTAGTCAAAGCAATTAAGGTCTGCTAACCGCAATCAATTTATGTAGTTGTAGTTTCAGAGCTTAAAATATCCAATATAGATAGATAGTGACAAATGAAAGCAACATGAATTCAATCAAAGATACACATTCAGATTTATACATCTACAGACAACAAAAGAAGAGAGACCAATCTTACATAAAAATAAGACATTTTATCAAACACCTTATAAGCATCATAGTTTATCAACAACAAAAAGCTAGAAAATTTAAATGGATAAATACAAACAGCCACAAACAAATTCAGATAGAAACCCATAAGGAAGAAAAAATAAAAACTACACCGTACATTCAAAAGTATAAGTCTCGCAAATAAAGTAATGGAACATGTAAATGAAACAATCAAAGCTACTAAAAGAACAACAGAAGAACAAAAGACACGGACTTCCAAATAAACAACCAACTTCTGAGCAGAAAAACGCAATCGACAAAAGGGATTATGTTTTTTAAAACAGTTAGCTAAGTTCATGAAAAGGCTCATAAGTTTCCATATAATTATGCAAAATCCTTAACATTAAATAGGCTTATCTTGGGACAACACTTTTTTTCTCAATTCCATGATCCAAACTTATTTTAGATGCAAAACTTGAAATTATACCACAGGTTTATCACCACATTATGAATCATATATAAGAGATAAACAAGTAGTGTCGTGTCACCCATGCCAAATAGGCTATCACCACATTATGAATCAAATATAAGATATAAACAAGTAGTATAAAAGGTAATCGCAATATATTATGATATGTACTATGATAATAGAAATCAATAGCATAGAAAGAAATAAGCTCATGACTACAAATATACATCACCAATATTCATTCAAGGGATAATTAGCCAATTAGTCGATTAGGCAAGAAATCTACCATGAAAACATATGAAGGTGGTACCCATAACTTCCCCTAATTTGTATTATTTTATCATGATAAATATACACTCCTATATGCATATAAGCATACTACATAATATAATGAGTGGAAACAAATGCATTGTTTTTGTTTTCTTCTGCCGCTGTTGGCATTACATGGTGAAATTAACCCATTTTCTTTTGCTATGAAACTATTGAAAACCCCCCCTTTTTTTTGCTGTGAAACTATCCAAAAACAAAACTGTCTAATTTGTGTTATCACGCACACTAGCGCACATATACAAACACATACTGTGACATCCGAGAATTTCAAGGTTTACTTCCGTTAGACAATTCCGTTAGTTACGTTATAAGTGTTAACTTAGTAACTAATGCTTAACTAGGCCGAATACGTCCACGTCCTTTGGTTGATCACCGAACCCGCCCTTATGTGCTATGTGTTCATTTATTCATGTCATTATGTGCAATGTGATTTAAACGCATGATTTAATATTATGAATAGCATGACAAATTGTAAATCTTTGATTATGTGAAAATTGCCTAAGTTGTGCAGCCAGCGAAACTACCGGGCGAAACTGTAGTGTCGCCCGGTAGCCAGCTAAGCTAATCAATTAAAACGCAACCAGAGCCAGTTTCGCCTGGCCAGCGAAACTGCCAGCGAAACTAGCATCTGATATAAATAATCTTAATAAACCCTAGTTCTCCCATTTGCCTCATTTCATACAAAACACACACACACTCCATCTTTCTCCTGGAAATCTGGTCAGCCGAGATTCACACCGAGCCATCGAGATCTTAGCCCCGAACCATCATCCATCAAGCTTGGAGATCGAACCGTGAGTCCCAAAACCACCATTTTTATGCTTTCTATGTGTTTTACTTAAAAAGCATGACCAAACCTCCATGAAATCACTTAATCTTCTGATATGTTGCTTAGGATTGCTAGATCTGATATAAAGTCAGTAACTTTGCGTGTGAAATCCATCCATGTTGAAGATTTATGTTAGATTAGGTCATTTTAGGTTAAAATGTGTTTTTGGTGATTTGATGATGAAAATGCATGTTTAAGGTGTTAAAGCTCACTGATTTATGTTGGTAAATGGTTATGAATGCTATATAATGAATTGCATGTAATATGGAAGCTGTTAGATTGATTTTTAGGCTGATTTATGTGTTTTTTGCGACCAGCGAAACTGTACTGTTCTCTGGGCGAAACTATGTAGCAAAACTATGTGCATCTTCATCCAGCGACACTATGTAGCGAAACTGTAGTGTCGCCGGGTAAACCAACCAGACCAGCTCGAGCGAATCTACCGAGCGAAATTCCCTGAACGAAAGTTCAAACCAGTTTCGGGCGAAACTAGGCTAGCGAAACTGTGCCAACAGTTTCGAGCGAAACTAGCCTAGCGAAACTGTGTCATCTGGTATTGCCTAGCGAAAGTGCTGCCCGTGCACACAGCGAAACTGCCTAGCGAATCTATGCTAGCGAAACTGTGACCTGACCTAAATCTAAACTTGTGCAATTTATTTGAATGTTATGCCATGACTTACATGATTATGCCATGATGATACATGCTTTGATTTCTGATGCATATGAACCCTTGTATTGATAAACCATCGGTGTCGTGTGTCTGTATGTCGAGTCATAGTTCCAACGTGCTATGTTATGGGCCATAGTGACGTTAAGTAAAGATTAGACACAAAACTAATACTTAAGACCTAAACGTGTTCATAGGTCTTCGTTAAGCAAACTTGGATTATATAGCAAGTGTAGCAGTGCAACCCAAGGTGAGTGTCACTAACCCGATTACCGTGAACCCGTTTGGGTCACACCGAATAACTAAAAGTAAAACAATGCTGACAAACTCGAGAGTGCTAGGCACCTCCCTGATGAACTTGAAAACTTGGAGTGCTCGGCACCCACTTGATGAACTTGAAGTGCTTTATGGGAAGCACTTGCGAATTACTAAAACAACTATTTCTAAAACGAAACTGAAAACACTTTTGAGATTCATGAGAATCTGGTAAACCGTTTTAATATGGCTAGTGTAGGTTAAAGTCTAAACCACATGATATCACATGATTTCTAAGGATGCCTTGAAACTTAAAAGTCCTCAACTAAATTGTACCATTAATTGTAAAGCGAGGGGAGGTTGGGTAGATCTACTGGAGTTTGACAAACTCCGCCCCGTGGCACGGGGAGTGCACGGAGGTACAATATCAGCCTATCTGACCGTGATCCCGAGAGGACACGGGGGAGGCAAAACCGCGATGACGTAGGTCCGCAGAACTGATGGCACGGCCACTACAATAATTTATGGCCAGCTTTGGTACAAACTTCCTTAGTGCATGAAACAACGGATTAGCTACCCGCGATATCGGTTGAGCACTTTAACTATACAGAACTAGTACATACCCGATAACGTAGGTTACGGACAATACTTCTACAAAACCACAATACTATGATTTTGATTATCACAAGAATTGCTTTTCACAATTAAATTGTATATAAGAATATGATTACATGATTATGATTTATGAGACCGGGCCACTGCATGACAAGCCCACTGTGAACTCACCAACCGTTAGGTTGACACTTGCGTGGTTTAAACTTTTGCAGATCGCTAAGGAGTATCCGCTGGAGGTTGGCATGGCACTTGAAGATTTCTTATTTTAAACTCAAACTTGGGAATTTAATAACAATTCATGTTTTGTAATTTAAGCACGTGGTTAGTGCTAAAGATAATATTTTCCGCTGCGTACTGTTAAACTATTTTATTTATTAATGTTTGGACTTTACTCCGATTCGTTTAGTATTTGTAACTAATGGTTGTGGTCCTGGTTTGCTCGCACCCCTTAACGGTACAAACTCCGTTGGTGGTTAATTTGGGGGTGTGACATTTAACTATACAGAACTAGTACATACCCGATAACGTAGGTTACGGACAATACTTCTACAAAACCACAATACTATGATTTTGATTATCACAAGCATTGCTTTACACAATTAAATTGTATATAAGAATATGATTACATGATTATGATTTATGAGACCGGGCCACTGCATGACAAGCCCACTGTGAACTCACCAACCGTTAGGTTGACACTTGCGTGGTTTAAACTTTTGCAGATCGCTAAGAAGTATCCGCTGGAGGTTGGCATGGCACTTGAAGATTTCTTATTTTAAACTCAAACTTGGGAATTTAATAACAATTCATGTTTTGTAATTTAAGCACGTGGTTAGTGCTAAAGATAATATTTTCCGCTGCGTACTGTTAAATTGTTTTATTTATTAATGTTTGGACTTTACTCCGATTCGTTTAGTATTTGTAACTAATGGTTGTGGTCCTGGTTTGCTCGCACCCCTTAACGGTACAAACTCCGTTGGTGGTTAATTTGGGGGTGTGACAAATTGGTATCAGAGCCATAAGTTGCAGAGAACTGGAATCATTTTCTAAAAACGATTTGGAAACTGCAACTTGAAAACCTTAGTTACAAACGGACAAACAAATTCCCAGAACAAAATTTTTACGTGCCAACCTGGGATACTCGCTCTGCTGTGTAAGTAAAAGCTTAGTACGTATGTATATATATATATATATATATATATATATATATATATATAAATATATATATAGACCGTGTCTAGGTAGTCTAACGGAAAGCCTTAGGAAATTTTCACACACGAATACGAAACGCGAACGCTAATGCGCGCACTATGCCGGGGGAAAGCGACAACGAAACGATGCTACACGTTACGTCCTGATTTCTACTACGATGACTACGCCGACGGTGACTTTTATGGGGAAGCCGACTTTCGACGATAGTACTCACGACGTTCTCTGACGACGCCTCGATTTTGCACAAAATTTTCTGGACTAATAGTGGGATAACGGGAATTGTAAATATACATATTATGGGATATGTATAAAGTATAACTGTGACTGAACACTGGCTACTTTAACTGTTCAGCAAAATATCTGGAAGGGCTGGAAGAAACAACATTAACTTGACACCCGCGCAACTGCAAGCGATGATTAACGAACATGTGCAAGCTGCCGTGGCAGCCGTCCAAGCTACAATTGCCGCGCATGGTAATTATTATTCCGGTTAAGGCCCGAAGCGATTATATTTTGAATTGTTTAAAACCCGAACTATTTATTGCATCAGGAAACCAGCATCACTGTACGTTTAAGTCTTTCATGGACTGTAAGCCGATGACGTTCTCCGGCGAGGAAGGAGCGGTGGGACTCCTTAGATGGATCGAGAAGTCTGAAAAGGTCTTCTCCATGTGTAATTGCCCTGCTGGAGACAAGGTGAAGTTCGCGACTGGTACCTTTGAGGGAGCTGCTCTTACCTGGTGGAATGCTGAAATCTAGATGATTGGGTTAGATGCTGCCAATAACATGGAATGGGGAGCATTTAAGGAACTAATTATGGAGGAATACTGTCCCCGTGATCAAGTGAAGAAGCTAGAGGGTGAATTCTTGAATCTGAAGATGGTTGGGTCTGAAGTTGAGCAATATACTGCGCGTTACCATGACTACGCGGTCTTGTGCCCCACAATGGTAGATGTTGAGTTCAAGCGCATTGAGCGTTACCTGGAAAGCCTCGCGCCTCAAATCAAAGGATTAGTGACTGCCAGCAACCCCGCAACCGTGCAGCAATCCATCCGTTTGGCTCACAAACTTACTGATCAGGAGGTTGAGAAGGGTACACTTCCTGCAAAGGCCACTGAGAAGACTGCCCTTAGTGGCAAAAGAAAAGCTGATGATGAAGCTCCTGAAAACTCAATGAACAATCAGAGTGTTGGAAACAGCACTGGGAGGTCTTATAACTCCCAAGGTCAAAGTAAGAGATCTGGGAACAACAGTGGTAACTACCGCCAGGGCGGTAATGGGCAGAGCAACTACAGGGGTAACCTGCCTCTGTGCAACAAGTGTGGGAAACATCATGCTGGTGTTTGTAGAAAGAACTTGAGCTGTGAAAGGTGTGGGAAGAAGAGCCACGAAGCAAAAGATTGTTGGGCAACTCTACCTGAGCAACAAAACCGCCAAAGGCAAAACAACAACAACAACAATTATGGCAACAACAACTATGGGAACAACCGTAACGGGCAAGGAAATAACCAGAACAACAATGGTGGAGCCCGTGGCTGTTTTGAATGCGGTGCTCAAGGCCACATTAAGAGGGACTGCCCGCAGTTGAGAAGACATGGTAATGGTAATCAAGGAAACAACGGTGGAAATGGTAATGGTGGAGGTAATGGCAATGGGAATGGTAACGGTAATGGTGGGAATGGTAGAGGTCGAGCTTTCGTCATGGGTCAAGGAGAAGCTCGTAACGACGCCAACGTGATTAACGGTAAATTCATCCTTAATGGTTTCTTTGCTACTGTATTGTTTGATTCTGGTGCTGAAAGAAGCTTTATTTCTACAAAATTTGCTAAGTTGATTAATGCTAAACTTATTGCCCTAGACGCTAAATATGTGGTAGAGCTAGCAAATGGTAAACTTCATGATACGACTCAGATAGTTAAGGACTGTAAGTTAGAACTAGCTGGCCATACATTAGGAATCAACCTTATGCCTTTCCCGATTGGTAGTTTTGATGTTATAGTAGGAATGGATTGGTTATCTGAGAATCGAGCTGAAATTTTATGTAAAGAAAAAGTGGTTCGTATCCCACTCGAAGGAGGAGAAGTACTAACAGTTCAAGGTGAGAAAGGTGGAACAGTCACCGGTATTATTTCTTTCCTCAAAGCTCAAAAGTGCCTTCGTAAAGGTCACTTCGCGATTCTTGCCAACGTCACCGATTCGACACATCCCGAGCGTAGAATCGACGACTACCCGATAGTCCGCGACTTCCAAGATATATTTCCTGAAGATCTGCCTGGTTTGCCTCCATTTCGACAAGTAGAGTTTGGAATCGACTTAGTTCCTGGAGCGTCTCCGATTGTACGCGCACCTTACCGTTTGGCAGTAAGTGAACTCAACGAACTCTCTTCACAACTTCAAGAGCTACTCGACAAGGGATTTATTCGTCCAAGTTCGTCTCCGTGGGGAGCTCCGGTATTGTTTGTTAAGAAGAAGGATGGAACATTCTGAATGTGTATTGACTACCGAGAGCTTAACAAGGTTACGATCAAGAATCGGTATCCACTTCCTCGAATCGACGATCTCTTCGACCAACTGCAAGGTTCGAGCTACTTCTCAAAGATTGATCTACGGTCTGGATATCACCAACTTCGTGTTCGAGATGAGGATGTCCCCAAGACTGCTTTCAGAACTCGGTATGGACACTACGAATTCCTGGTTATGCCGTTTGGGCTAACCAATGCACCGGCCGTATTTATGGATCTAATGAATCAAGTGTGCAAGCCGTACCTCGATAAATTTGTAATCGTTTTCATTGATGATATTTTGATCTACTCCAAGACGAAGGAGGAACACGAGGAGCACCTACGACTTATCTTGGAATTGCTCCGCAAGGAACAACTTTATGCTAAGTTTTCGAAGTGCGATTTTTGGATTCGCGAAGTCCAGTTTCTTGGACACATTGTCGATCAGAATGGAATTCATGCCGACCCAGCTAAAGTGGAAGCTATCAAGAATTGGTCTACCCCTAGAGCGCCAACTGAAATCCGACAATTTTTGGGACTTGCCGGATACTACCGAAGATTCATAAAGGGTTTCTCGCAATTGGCTCAACCCTTAACAGCTTTAACGCACAAAGGAGTGCAATATAGATGGGGTGAAAAAGAAGAACGCGCGTTTCAAACTCTTAAGGATATGTTATGTTCAGCTCCAATTCTCGCGTTACCCGATGGGATTGACGACTTTGTGGTTTACTGTGATGCATCAATCCAAGGACTCGGTTGCGTGTTGATGCAACGGGATAAAGTGATTTCCTATGGGTCCAGGCAACTGAAGGATACTGAGAAGAATTATACAACGCATGACTTGGAATTGGGAGCCGTTGTTCATGCACTCAAGATTTGGAGACATTACCTCTACGGAACAAAGTGCACAATATTTACCGATCACAAAAGCTTACAGCACATCTTTAATCAGAAGGATCTCAACATGCGACAACGACGGTGGGTCGAGCTACTGAATGACTATGACTTAGCAATTAAGTATCACCCGGGAAAAGCCAATGTTGTGGCTGATGCATTAAGTCGGAAAGAGTATGAAAAGCCTCGACGGGTACGAGCGCTGCAACTTACCATCCACACGGGATTGCCGGATCGGATCCGCGATGCCCAACAAGAAGCTTTAAAGGAAGAAAACTTCGCAGCCGAAGCACTGCGAGGGGTGGATGGAAATTCTGAAGTTAAGTCCGACGGACTTAGGTATTATAATGATAGAATTTGGGTTCCTTTACTTGGAAATCTTCGTGAGCTTGTGATGGACGAGGCTCACAAGTCAAGGTATTCGGTGCACCCTGGATCGGATAAGATGTACCAAGATTTGAAGAACTTATATTGGTGGCCGAATATGAAAGCCGACATCGCGCGATATGTAGCTAAGTGTTTAACGTGCTCAAGGGTCAAGATCGAGTACCAAAAGCCTTCAGGGCTACTACAGCAACCAAAGATCCCAGAATGGAAATGGGAGGATATCTCCATGGATTTTGTAACGGGATTACCTCATCGATCGAATCGACCGGATGCGATTTGGGTAATCATAGATCGATTAACCAAATCTGCACATTTTATCCCGATGAAAGAAACTGATAATATGGATAAGTTAACTAAGCTGTACATTGACCGAATTGTGGCACGTCATGGAGTGCCTAAGACTATTATCTCTGATCGAGATCCTCGATTTACTTCCCGATTATGGCAATCTATGCAAGAAGCACTGGGAACCAGACTGGATATGAGTACAGCCTATCACCCGCAGACCGACGGTCAGACGGAACGAACTATTCAGACTCTAGAAGACATGCTCCGAGCTTGCGTTCTCGACTTTGGTAAAGACTGGGAGGCTCACCTCCCGTTGGTGGAGTTCTCCTACAACAACAGTTATCATTCAAGTATCGGTGCTGCACCTTTTGAAGCTCTTTATGGCAGAAAGTGTAGATCGCCCGTGTGTTGGGCCGAAACGGGTGAGAAAGGACTCACTGGACCGGAAATTATTCATGATACCACAGAACGAATTATACAAATCAGAAAGCGGATAGCCGCAGCACGTGACAGACAAAAGAGCTATGCCGACAAACGCCGTAAACCTTTGAAGTTCGAGGTAGGCGACAAATTGTTATTAAAGGTATCTCCCTGGAAAGGTGTGATACGCTTCGGAAGGCGTGGAAAGTTAAATCCTCACTACATCGATCCTTTTGAAATCATGGGTGAAGTAGGCCCGGTGGCCTATCGTTTACAACTCCCTGCAGAACTCGATGGAGTTCACAACGTGTTTCACGTTTCGAACCTAAAGAAATGTCTGGCTGAACACACCGAAATCATTCCTTTGGAGGAATTGGAAATTGATGAACATCTGAGATTTATCGAGCAACCGGAAGAAATCATGGGACGCGAGGAAAAAGCCCTCAAACGTAGCAAGATTCCGATCGTCAAGGTGTGATGGAACTCAAGGCGTGGACCTGAATATACTTGGGAACGAGAGGATCAAATGAAGAAAAAGTATCCTCACTTGTTCGAGCAAACGTCCACGGAAACTCAAGGTATGATTTAATTTTGGGGACCAAAATTCCTGTAACAGGAGGAGGATGTGACGACCCTAAAACTTTTGTTTTCTTTCCCAGCAACGACAGCTGATGCTGCGAATGCTACAACGCAAGAATAATTTTCAGGACGAAAATTCCAATTACAAGGGGATGATGTGACATCCGAGAATTTCAAGGTTTACTTCCGTTAGACAATTCCGTTAGTTACGTTATAAGTGTTAACTTAGTAACTAATGCTTAACTTGGCCGAATACGTCCACGTCCTTTGGTTGATCACCGAACCCGCCCATATGTGCTATGTGTTCATTTATTCATGTCATTATGTGCAATGTGATTTAAACGCATGATTTAATATTATGAATAGCATGACAAATTGTAAATCTTTGATTATGTGAAAATTGCCTAAGTTGTGGAGCCAGCGAAACTACCGGGCGAAACTGTAGTGTCGCCCGGTAGCCAGCTAAGCTAATCAATTAAAACGCGACCAGAGCCAGTTTCGCCTGGCCAGCGAAACTGCCAGCGAAACTAGCCTCTGATATAAATAATCTTAATAAACCCTAGTTCTCCCATTTGCCTCATTTCATACAAAACACACACACACTCCATCTTTCTCCTGGAAATCTGTTCAGCCGAGATTCACACCGAGCCATCGAGATCTCAGCCCCGAACCATCATCCATCAAGCTTGGAGATCGAACCGTGAGTCCCAAAACCACCATTTTTATGCTTTCTATGTGTTTTACTTAAAAAGCATGACCAAACCTCCATGAAATCACTTAATCTTCTGATATGTTGCTTAGGATTGCTAGATCTGATATAAAGTCAGTAACTTTACGTGTGAAATCCATCCATGTTGAAGATTTATGCTAGATTAGGTCATTTTAGGTTAAAATGTGTTTTTGGTGATTTGATGATGAAAATGCATGTTTAAGGTGTTAAAGCTCACTGATTTATGTTGGTAAATGGTTATGAATGCTAGATAATGAATTGCATGTAATATGGAAGCTGTTAGATTGATTTTTAGGCTGATTTATGTGTTTTTCGCGACCAGCGAAACTGTACTGTTCTCTGGGCGTAACTATGTAGCGAAACTATGTGCATCTTCATCCAGCGACACTATGTAGCGAAACTGTAGTGTCGCCGGGTAAACCAACCAGACCAGCTCGAGCGAATCTACCGAGCGAAATTCCCTGAACGAAAGTTCAAACCAGTTTCGGGCGAAACTAGGCTAGCGAAACTGTGCCAACAGTTTCGAGCGAAACTAGCCTAGCGAAACTGTGTCATCTGGTATTGCCTAGCGAAAGTGCTGCCCGTGCACACAGCGAAACTGCCTAGCGAATCTATGCTAGCGAAACTGTGACCTGACCTAAATCTAAACTTGTGCAATTTATTTGAATGTTATGCCATGACTTACATGATTATGCCATGATGATACATGCTTTGATTTCTGATGCATATGAACCCTTGTATTGAACAACCATCGGTGTCGTGTGTCTGTATGTCGAGTCATAGTTCCAACGTGCTATGTTATGGGCCATAGTGACGTTAAGTAAAGATTAGACACAAAACTAATACTTAAGACCTAAACGTGTTCATAGGTCTTCGTTAAGCAAACTTGGATTATATAGCAAGTGTAGCAGTGCAACCCAAGGTGAGTGTCACTAACCCGATTATCGTGAACCCGTTTGGGTCACACCGAATAACTAAAAGTAAAACAATGCTGACAAACTCGAGAGTGCTAGGCACCTCCCTGATGAACTTGAAAACTTGGAGTGCTCGGCACCCACTTGATGAACTTGAAGTGCTTTATGGGAAGCACTTGCGAATTACTAACACAACTATTTCTAAAACGAAACTGAAAACACTTTTGAGATTCATGAGAATCTGGTAAACCGTTTTAATATGGCTAGTGTAGGTTAAAGTCTAAACCACATGATATCACATGATTTCTAAGGATGCCTTGAAACTTAAAAGTCCTCAACTAAATTGTACCATTAATTGTAAAGCGAGGGGATGTTGGGTAGATCTACTGGAGTTTGACAAACTCCGCCCCATGGAACGGGGAGTGCACGGAGGTACAATATCAGCCTATCTGACCGTGATCCCGAGAGGACACAGGGGAGGCAAAACCGCGATGACGTAGGTCCGTAGAACTGATGGCACGGCCACTACAATAATTTATGGTCAGCTTTGGTACAAACTTCCTTAGTGCATGGAACAACGGATTAGCTACCCGCAATATCGGTTGAGCACTTTAACTATACAGAACTAGTACATACCCGATAATGTAGGTTACAGACAATACTTCTACAAAACCACAATACTATGATTTTGATTATCACAAGCATTGCTTTTCACAATTAAATTGTATATAAGAATATGATTACATGATTATGATTTATGAGACCGGGCCACTGCATGACAAGCCCACTGGGAACTCACCAACCGTTAGGTTGACACTTGCGTGGTTTAAACTTTTGCAGATCGCTAAGGAGTATCCGCTGGAGGTTGGCATGGCACTTGAAGATTTCTTATTTTAAACTCAAACTTGGGAATTTAATAACAATTCATGTTTTGTAATTTAAGCACGTGGTTAGTGCTAAAGATAATATTTTCCGCTGCGTACTGTTAAACTGTTTTATTTATTAATGTTTGGACTTTACTCCGATTCGTTTAGTATTTGTAACTAATGGTTGTGGTCCTGGTTTGCTCGCACCGTACAAACTCCGTTGGTGGTTAGTTTGGGGGTGTGACACATACGTACGCATAAGAATCATGAATAAATGTCAAATGTTCTAATTTGGGGGAGACAAAGCAAGCAGAGATCGATGAAATACGTACCTAATAAGACCGCCGGAGGTTGAGGACGCCGGAGGCTGAGGGAGGTGAGAGGAGACGGCGGTAGATGGTGGTAACGTAGCGGTTGCTTGGTGGAGGTCGGTGGCAGAGCATCAGTCGCCGGTGGAGGGAGCGTGAGGAGCGCCAGAGGGGGACGATTTGAAGAGGATGGAAAACTAGCGGCGTTTTCTTTTTGGGGGAGCAGCAACATGTTATTTTAGGTTAAGAGGGTAAAAAGAGGGTGTTTTACCTCTTATTGATGTGTTAAGATATAAAATCTCTTAATGAAAAATAAAAAAACAAATGGGTCAACATCTTAAAACATTTGAGTAGAGTTAAGAGGCTACTAAGAGGTTTTGTGAAGAAAAAAACATGCCCTTAAATATCAAGTGTCCTATTAAGTTATGTTATCATACGACTCCGACAAATAAGGGTCCTATTACACTATTACACTGATCTTTTTATGACTGAAATTCCAAGTGTCCTATAAGGTTATGCTATAATAGGACCCTCAATGATCAAGTGTCCTATTACATTACCACATAATAAGACATTAACTACTAAACGTCCTATAATGTAATTTATTAGGACCCCAAATACTAAGCGTCCTATTAAGTTATATGATAATAGGACCCTAAATATTCATCAGTCCTATTAAATAGTTTTTTAGGACACCGGTTTAACTCCATATAGTATAATAGGACCCTGAACACTCATTTGTCCTATTAGATAGTTTTTTAAGACACTATTTTAATAGCGTCCCATATAAAAGGTCCTAAAAACCCCTTTTTGTTGTAGTGAAAACTGGCCTTCCATTTTGTCCTGTTGGATACTCATATAGATTATTGTAAGATATCCAAAAATCAACATCATTAGCACCAACATATGCATTGAATCACTTCACCCAACTATGATAATCTTCCAATCTGAGCAATTTCGGAACTTTCTGACTTGTTCCTATTTCATTATCATAGTTAATGATAGCTTGAATCGTGTTTTGAATCATGGAAAATGCTTGAAAATCCGACATATTTTCCGAAATATGACACCTCAAAAACTTCGAACTCAAAAATGGAGACTTTCCAAGTGGATTTAGGGGCTCAAAAATGGACGTACTGGCCTTAGGCTGGTATTAGTCCTAGATCTCGTCGATACGAACGTTTTGGCTGGTATTAGCTCCCGTAACTCTTTACGGTTCTCAAGTTATGTCAGTTTTAGTGATGACCACTTTTCTGCCAGCGGACCATACCAAAATCAGCGGACCAGATTTGTATTTGCGGACCAAAAGCGGACCAGATCAATCTCAGCGGACCAGATTATACCCGCGGATCAGATTTATAACCAGCGGATCAATTTGTACTAGCGGATCAGATTGATCCGGCGGACCAAAAACTGGTACGGCGGACCAGATTTTTCTGCGGATCACACTGATACGCTATAACTGCCACGGACCAGCTGATGAAGATTGCCTAGCGGACCAGGCGGCGGACCAGATTGATCATCGGGCGGACCAGTCGTTTTTCATGCAGATTTCGACTGATTTCGCAAATTTTGACAAATTAAACTTAAATTTGCTTCACACAGATGCGAAAACTTACCAGGAATGCTCGAAAATCATTTTTAACATTGGAAACACCCGGAATTGGAAGAATTTGATGAAAAATGCTTCAAACCCCACTTTTTCTCTCTAAAAATCTCCAAAATCACAGAATATGATCAGCAAATGGAACAAGATAGCTCTGATACCACTTGTAAAACCATGGAGCAATGGATCGTTTGCTAATCACGTGATAATGAGAAGAAACGAGATCAAAAGTAAATACAAATGAGATTTGTATTGATGAAACCTTGAGAGCATACACACAGAAACACACACACAGAAATGTAGAATATGACTTGAAGTTCTCTATCCGTCCTAACTCTCTACACATGCTACCTATTTATAGGTAACTTAGACTAGCTGGCGTACCACCCAGCGTACCAACTGGTACGCTGCACCAACTGGTCCGGCGGACCATGTGGTACGCTCAGTTGCCTAACAAGACTCACACAATTGCTCTCACTACATAGATACAATACACGAGACACATCGTGGCATAGGAATATGCTCTAACAGACGGAATGTAAAAGAAAGAAAATTGACCAATCGATAGTGATACCTTTTCCGTTTAGCTTTTAGAAAAATTTCAGTTTTGAAATATGAAGCATTCAATTTAAGTTAAGCAAGAGACTCCACTATCAGCAATCACTGTAAGCTTGAACTTCACAATCACCAATTGGTCTTTTTGTAGTACCCTGCACACTGGTTTAAATTATTAGTATTCAAATGACCAGAAGCACACAGCTTCTGGTCGACCAGTGTCTTCCACAAAATCAGTTGCAGCTTTGTTGACCACTTTAGGTCGCTACTGCATGTTTACTTTTTCATTTTGCACCGAGTCATCATCCGGAGATGAACCACCAATACTTGAATCAAATTTGAAAAATGATTTCTTTTGAGATTTAGTTTTGGAAGTTGGGGACTCAGTAAAAATTCTTCCTGAATCATCCACAAATTTGGCAGATTTGGTATAAAATGATCTTTTAACATTTGCAGGACAATCCTGTGCCATGTGTCCCTTTCGGCGACATTGATAGCTCAAACGATATGATCGTTTAGATTGTAGTTTGCCCTGAAATGTATCACATCTATCATCAGAATCAGAATTATCAGAAATATCATCAAATACTTGAAACCTGTTTGCATGTACCCAGTTAGATGTAGGACTTTGAGGTGTAGAATTAGATCCAGATGAATATTCTTTTAGAGAACTTTCAGATGAATCCTGCTTCTTTTGTTTGCCTCCAAATCCCTTTTGCATGGTGGAAATGAATACTTGAGCCAGGTGATAAATTTGATCCAAACTAGTGTCTTTCTTTTCTTTCTTAACCTTCTTTCACACATTTTTATGATTTTTCTTCTCAAACTTCTTGCCTTCACTACCCAAAGCAGAACGTTTGTAACCAGGTAGCTTAGTTAAATCGACTTGAGAACTTGAAGGACCAAATTTAGCATCTTGATTGAATATAGCTTTAATATGCTTCAACTTGTTAGCTTCAACCAATTTTGCAGCAACTTGTTCTTCATTCAATTCTTTATCATCTTTTGCAATCTGTTTCCCAGCAGAAACAACTCCCTCAACATATATAAACCCACCAGATACAAACTTTGATGTAGATTTATCAATCAAACTTTCCTTCTTTTCCCTTATCTTGGTTAAAACCTTAGAATCCTTCTTCCCATATTTTTCAAACACAAATTTAGAATAATATCCAGTTACATCAGAAAAATCAATATCAGCTAGAGCATCAGATTGAATAACTGGATGTGGAATTTGATTATGCTCTTCGCTTCCAAAAACCTTCTTGAAATTCTCATCTTTGCACAAGTAACTTGTGAAAGAATGTGAATTCTTCAAATTGTTCAATTGCCTTTTAAGATCCAATACTTCAACATTCAAATCAAATATTTTCTTTTGAGCTTCCCCCAACGCTTTTTCTGAATCAATCAATTGCTCCGAAGCTCTATTAGACACAAACTTCTCCTGTCGCATCTGATCATGGGCATCATACACTTCTTGAGTAATTTTCTTCACCCTGCCCTCATGAATCTCAATATTTCTTTTCAGTAATTGATTTTCTTCTTTCAAACTGATAACTTTCTCTTATAATTTAGAATGAACCAATCGATATTGGTTTTCTACAGCAGTAACTTCATCAAACTCTTTCTTCAATTCATCATAAGATTGCTTCAGTGCTTCAACTTTTGCAGTGGATTTCTGAAATAAAGCATCAAAATCACCAATGACATCTTTTGCTTCACTCTCCCACTTCTCAACACTTTTAACCAACTCTTCATTCTCAGTTTGCAACTTCAAAATTTGTTCTTTATCTGCACGGACCAGTTCATCCAATTTTGTTTGAAGCTCTACAAACTCTTCCATCAAAACATTCTTTTCTTTGACTAATTTCTCATTTATCTTTAGAATCTCATCAGAATCTTCAAACTTCTTTGTGAAACTTTCTAATTCTTCTTCCTTCTTTGTTCTTTCAACCATTAACCCTTCTTTTTATTGAACCAATTCTCGAATTTTTCTATCCTCTTGAGCACAAAATTCACAAGTTGACTCATAACCATTATCGTTAGAATCACTTGTTTCAGATTTATTGATCTCAGATGCATACCCACTTGATTCAACCTCAATATTTTCCATCAATCCATAATTTTCTGGAGAGTGGACTAAAAATGCAGATTCATCCGGAAAATATGCAGCCCAATCATAACCTCCCTCGGCTACTAGAGCCTTTGCATCTTTAGGTTGAGCATGCTTATCCGAATTAGACTTATTAGATGATGATTGATTGCATTCTCGAGCAAAATGTCCAAATTTAGAACATTTGAAACATTTAAGCTTCGACTTATCTAAACCAAACTTTCCTCTTAACGGTTCTCAAGTTACGTCAGTTTTAGTGAAGGTCACTTTTCTGCCAACGTACCAAGCTGCGGACCAAGAAAACCAGCGTACCAAATACTCAAAGCGGACCAAAAACGTACCAGATCTTCAGCATACCACCCTATGGACCAAATCAGATCAGCGGACTAGAAAATTCAGCGTACCAGTTTGAGCAGCGTACCAATTTGGTACGACGTAACTGCCAGCGTACCAGAAAGTAACCGTGACGGACCAAACTTAAAGATTGTCTTCCGGACCAGATTTCAGCTTACCAGAAGCTGATGAAGATTGCCTTGCGTACCAGCTGTTCTTCGAGCGAACCAAACTGAAATTTTCGAATTTTCACGAATTTTGACGTTTTAAGCTGGAAATTGGAGCAGGAAGATGTGAAAACACTCTAGGAACACTCAGAAATAATTTTTATCCTCGGAATCACTCAGAATTGCGAAAACTTGATAAAAACGCACCAAACCCAAGCTTTCTCTCTCTAAATTTCGAAAATGGACCAAATCACAGCAGTAGAGCAACCTGGATTGCTCTGATACCACTTGCAAAACCACTCAGGGATCTTACTAATGCATGATTCAATAAATCGAGAATGAACACGGATGTAAACAAAGCTTTGCTTTATTAATTCACAAAGAGATACAAGCTAGAGAGAGAAACACACTCAGATACACACAGTTAAGATGTGGTAAAATAACGGAACTAATGAACTCTCTCTAACATGAACTATTTATAGTTACCAACATACCAGCGTACCAAAGATGAAGCTTCTAGGATCCTAATCAACCTAATCACTACACTTGAGTCATTATATAAGTTGAAAGTAAGAAGAATTCACAGCGACAATGGCACGGAGTTTAGCAACACTGCCGTGAGGACATTTTGTTTAGACAAAGGAATCGTACATGAATTTAGTACGCCATATACACCTCATCAAAACGGCGTTGCATAGAGGAAGAATCGCGCATTTATTAAGACAACACGAACAATGTTGGCTGATGCTCAACTGCCGGTACATTTCTGGACAGAAGCGATCAACACAGCATGTTATGTGCTAAATCGAGTGCTTACGGTCAAACGACTTAGGAAGACTTGTTATGAACGTCTCAAGAATCGTAAGCCAAATCTCAAATATTTGGAGCCTTTTGGGTGTCCTTGTACTGTGTTGACGTCTGCGGGCAAGTTTGACGACAAGGTCTTTGAAGGATTATTTGTCGGTTACTCGAATCAGAAGAAACAGGTATTCAACAAGCAGACTGGTACTGTGGCAAAGTACTTACATGTTGAGTTTCAATCCTACACTCTACCACCCAAAGGTGTTGGACCGGACTGGATGTTTGATTACAAGTCACAGTTTGAACAACTTGAATCAACACCAGAAGTATCTGATGACACTCTTACGCGTGTGAATATAAATTTACAAGATGGTACTCCGGTTCTGAATATTGAAACTCTGTCTAATCCGGATGTGGCTGGTGCTGATGATTACTTGACCGAAACAACAAATTATTCTACAATTATGTGGCTGATGATATGTCTTCTGATGATGATAATGAATTTCATGAAGCCGTGTCAGATCAGGTTGAGATTCCTGTTCAACAAGTTGATCCACAAGTTGAAGGTACTTCAAATAATAGTGCGGTTAATTCAACTGAGAATGTGGTGATTGAGGAAGATCATGTTCTTGATATGGCTGAAACGGTTGTTGTTCCGATTCATTAGACGCTCCGGATAAACACCATGCATCCGCAAGATAACATCATTGGTGATTTAAATGAAGGAGTGCGTACAAGACATCAAATTGAGAGCAGTGCTTTGCTAACAATTCTAGAATCTGGTATTCTGTAAGAAGCTTTTCATTCATGCTTTCTATCACAGATCGAGCCAAAGAATGTTGATGATGCTTTACAAGACGGCTCGTGGGTGGAAGCGATGCAAGAAGAGTTGTTACAATTCCAAAAGCTTGGTGTGTGGCACCTAGTTGATTTACCAGTTGGTAGTAAAGATCCGTGCGGAACAAAGTGGGTTTATAAGTGTAAAAGATATGATCGTGGAGTAATAGTCCGGAACAAAGCCCGTTTGGTTGGGCAAGGGTTTTCTCAGGAAGAAGGAATCGATTTTAACGAAGTGTACGCACCAGTTGCCAGAATTAAAGCGATACGTATCTTTTTGGCATTTGCGGCACATCGTGGATTCAAGGTCTTCCAAATGGATGTCAAGAGTGCGTTTTTATACGGAAAAGTAAAGAAGAAGTGTATGTCAAACAACCTCCGGGATTCTACGATCCTGGTTATCAGGAGAAGGTATATAAGTTGGACAAGGCACTTTATGGTCTCCATCAGGCTCCTCGAGCTTGGTATGAGACTTTGTCCACTTATCTACTGGACAATGGATTCAAGTGTGGGTTGGTTGATTCTACTTTGTTTTGTCGAAAAACGGGGGAGGATTTGCTATTGGTACAGATTTATGTTGATGATATCATATTTGGTAGCTCAAATGAAAAATTATCAAATTCTTTTGAAAAATTGATACAAACCAGGTTTGAAATGAGTTCGATGGGGGAAATGTCATTCTGCTTGGGGTTACAAGTTCAGCAATCTGACAAAGGGATCTTCATACATCAGACGAAGTATGTGAAAGATGTTCTGAGTCGATTCAAAGTTGAAGATGTTTGTATACCCGGAACTCCGATACAGCTGTCGCATGGCCTTTGTCCTGACAAAGAGGGTGAAACAATTGACGCCACTCGCTATAGGGCAATGATAGGTTCATTGATGTATCTTACAGCTAGTAGACCTGACATTATGTTTGCAGTGTGTTTGTGTGTGACATCCGAGAATTTCAAGGTTAACTTCCGTTAGACAATTCCGTTAGTTACGTTATAAGTGTTAACTTAGTAACTAATGCTTAACTAGGCCGAATACGTCCACGTCCTTTGGTTGATCACCGAACTCGTCCATACGTGTTATGTGTTTATTCATTTTGTGGAATTATGTGCAATATGATTTAAATGCATGATTATTATTAAAAAGAATGACTATTTAATTATTTGATAAATTATGTGACAAATTGCTAAATTGTGTAATTATATAATTAACCAAGTAATTAAATGTATGCATACATGTTAAGTGATTGGGCTAGTAATTAGTTAATGATGGACTAATCATGGGCAAGTCATTTACTAATCATTGGGGGCCCAAATCCCAATGATAAGCCCACAAGACCATTGGTATTTAAATGAACAATTAAACCCTAATTACCCATTTGCATACATCACACAAGAAACACCCACACACTCTCTCCCTCTTGCGATTCTGGACCAGCCCTAGAGACCATCAAGATAAGCCATCTTTTCTGTTGGTGAAGATCATCCATCGATCCTTGATCAAACCGTGAGTCCCAAAACCATGTTTCTTGCTTTTCTATGTGTTTTCTTCATAAAGCATGCCCAGATCTCCATGTAATCGTTAGATCTTTTGTAAGAATGCTTAGGAATGCTAGATCTATCATAAAAACTACAACTTTACGTGTGAAACTGATCCATACTGAAGATTTATGCTAGATTAGGTTATTTTGGGTAAAATGTGTTCTTGAAGATTTGATGATGAAAATGCATGTTTATGATGTTAAAAATGCTCCTGTGATGTTCCTAAATGATTATGTATGCTTGAAAAAGAATTACATGAAGTATGGAGGCTGTTAGAAAGATTTTTAGTCAAATTTACGGGTTTTTAGCGACTAGCGAAACTGTGCCTTCATCAGGCGAAATTATGTAGCGAAACTATGTATATCTCCTTCCAGCGACACTATACAGCGAAACTATAGTGTCGCCGGGTAAACCAACCAGACCTGTCCGAACAAAACTACCGAGCGAAATTCCCTGAACGAAAGTTCAAACCAGTTTCGGGCGAAACTAGGCTAGCGAAACTGTGCCAACAGTTTTGAGCGAAACTAGGCTAGCGAAACTGTGTCATCGGGTATTGCCTAGCGAAAGTGCTGCCCGTGCACACAGCGAAACTGCCTAGCGAATCTATACTAGCGAAACTGTGACCAGACCTAAACCCAAACTTGTGCAATTTACTTGAATGTTGTGCCATAACTTACATGATTATGCTATGACGAAACATGTTTGATTTCTGATTTATGTGAACCCTTGTTTATGACCAACCATCGGTGTCGTGTGTCGGTATGTCGAGTCGTAGTTCCAACGTGCTATGATATGGGCCATAGTGACGTTAAGTTAAAGATTAGACACAAAACTAATACTTAAGACCTAAACGTGTTCATAGGTCTTCGTTAAGCAATACTTGGATTAATTAGCAAGTGTAGCCGAGCAACCTAAGGTGAGTTTCACAAACCCTTAATTGTGAGCCCGTTTGGGTCACAACGAACATACTAAACGGAAAACAACGCTGACATTTTGAGGTATCGCCAAATGGGATATCTGTTATGGAAGTTGGAGTGTTTTATGGGAAGCACTTGCAACTGTCCATCCTTGGGATTTCAAATGAAATCCGCAACCAACTATTCGATAACACTTGGGGTTTCAAAGGAAATCCGGAACAACCATTTTGACACTTAAACTCTTTTTAGGATTTCAAATGAAATCCAGAATAAACGTTTTAATATGACTAGTGTAGGTTAAAGTCTAAACCAAATGATATCACATGATTTCTAAGGATGCCTTAAAACTTAAAAAGTCCTCAACAATTTAGTACCGTTGATCTGAGAAGCGAGGGGATGTTGGGTAGATCTACTGAGGGTTTGACAAACCCTGCTCCGCGGTACACAAATGTGTAGCCAACCGGTTGGAGGCCGAACGGAGTTCAATATTAGCCTGTTTTAGTTGTGGGTCCCAAGAGGAACACAACTGGAGGCACACACCATCGGAAAATGCCGAACTCTGATACGTCAGCTTTCAGCCCTGGTACGAACTTCCTTAGTGCATGGAAACCGGATTAGCTACCCACGATATCGGTTGACCGCTTTAACTTTTACTCAACTAGTGCATATTCGATAATTCAACACTTGGCAATTGTTTTGCAAAACTATTACTTATTTATATGTTGATACATACGCTTATGAGACCGGGCCGCTGCATGACATGCCCACCGTGAACTCACCAACCGTTAGGTTGACACTTGTGTGGTTTTCACTTTTGCAGATCGTTGAGGAGTATCCACTGGAGGTTGGCATGGCGCTTGAAGTTACTCAACTTTATTTTAAACTTAGTTTGGGAATTAAACAACTATTTATGTTCTGTAATTAAAGCACGTGGTCAGTGCTAAGATACTTATGTTTTTATTCCGTTGCGTACCTTTAAACTGTTTTTATTATGAACATTTGGACTTTACTATGATTCGTTTACTATTTGTAACTAATGGTTGTGGTCCTGGTTTGCTCGCACCCCTTAACGGCATAAACTCCGTTAGTGGTTATTTGGGGGTGTGACAGATTGGTATCAGAGCCATAAGTTGCAGAGAACTGGAATCACTTTTGAAAAACGATTTAGAAACTGCAACTTGAAACCTTAGTTACAAACGAACAAACAAAATTCCCAAAACAACATTTTTACGTGCCAACCTGGGATACTCGCTCTGCTGTGTAAGTAAATACTCCATATGTATATATATATATATATGTAAGTATATATATAGACCGTGTCTAGGTAGTCTAACGGAAAAACCTTAGGAAAATTTTCACACACGAATACGAGATGCGAGCGCTAATACGCACACTGTTCCGGGGAAAAGCGACAAAGAAACGATGCTACACGCTACGTCCTGATTTTCTACTACGATGACTACGCCGATGGTGACTTTCATGGGGAAGCCGACTTTCGACGATAGCCACTTACGACTTACGACGTTCTTCGACAACGCCTCGATTTTGCACGAAAATTTTTCTGGACTAATAGTGGGATAACGGGAATTGTTAATATACATATTATGGGATATGTATAAAGTATAACTGTGACTGAACACTGGCTACTTTAACTGTTCAGCAAAATGTCTGGAAGAGGACACGGAAGGAGCAACATTAACATGACACCTGCATAGCTGCAAACGATGATTAACGAACACGTGCAAGCCGCGGTGGCAGCCGTCCAAGCTGCATATGCCGCACAGGGTAATTATTATGCCGGTTAAGGCACAAAGCGATTATATTTTGACCTGTTTAAATTTGAAACCCGAACTATTATTGCATCAGGAAACCACCATCACTGCACGTTTAAGTCCTTCATGGACTGCAAGCCGATGACCTTTTCCGGCGAAGAAGGAGCGGTAGGACTCCTCAGGTGGATCGAGAAGTCTGAGAAAGTCTTCTCTATGTGCAACTGCCCTGCTGAGAACAAAGTGAAATTTGCGACTGGTACTTTCGAGGGAGCTGCTCTCTCCTGGTGGAACGCTGAAATTCACATGATTGGGGTAAATGCGGCTAACAACATGGATTAGGAAGCATTTAAGGAGCTGATCATGGAGGAGTACTGCCCTCGGGATCAAGTCAAGAAACTGGAGGGAGAATTTCTGAACTCCAAGATGTCTGGATCTGAGGTTGAAGAGTACACTGCGCGTTACCACGAGTACGCGGTGCTATGCCCAACAATGGTTGATGCTGAATTCAAACGCATCGAGCGTTATCTGGAGGGTCTCGCACCCCAAATCAAGAGCTTGGTGACAGCTAGCAACCCAACAACCGTGCAGCAAGCCATTCGTTTGGCCCACAAGTTAACTGATCAGGAGATTGAGAGGGGTACTCTACCCGCAAAGACCACTGTAAAGACTGCCTTAAGTGGCAAGCGTAAGGCTGAAGAAGAAGCTCCAGCAACATCTGTGAACAATCAAACTGTTGGGAATCAATCTGGGAGATCCTCTAACTCCCAATATCAAAACAAGCGATCTGACAACACAAGGTCCAATTTCAACAGTGGCGGCAACAGTGGAAGTAACAATCGCCAAGGCGGGAATGGAAACTACAAGGGTAAAGCTCTGTTCTGTAACAAGTGCGGAAAACACCACAATGGTATGTGCAACAAAGGTTTGGAATGTGGAAGATGTGGGAAGATGGGGCATGAGGCCAACAACTTCTGGACCAACTTGCAAAGGTTAAACAACAACGGTCAGAACCAAGGAGGAAATAACAACAACAGGGGAAACGGAAACAACCGCAACGGGCAAGGAAACAATCAGAACAACAACAATGGTGGAGCCCGTGGCTGTTATGAATGTGGTGCTCAAGGCCACATGAGGAAAGACTGCCCGTAGTTGAGGAGACAGGGAAATGGTAATCAGGGAAACAACGGTGGGAATGGTAATGGCGGAGGTAATGGCAACGGGAATGGAAATGGCAAGGGAAGAGCTTTCGTCATGGGTCAAGGAGAAGCTCGCAACGATGCCAATGTGATTAACGGTAAATTCATCCTTAATGGTTTCTTTGCTACTGTATTGTTTGATTCTGGTGCTGAAAGAAGTTTCATTTCCACTAAGTTTGCTAAGCTAATTAATGCTAAACCGATTGACTTAGATGCTAAGTATGTGGTAGAATTAGCGAATGGTAAACTTCATGATACAACTCAGATAGTTAAGGACTGTAAGTTAGAACTAGCCGGCCATACGTTAGGAATCGATCTTATGCCTTTCCCGATTGGTAGTTTTGATGTTATAGTAGGAATGGATTGGTTATCCGAAAACCGAGCTGAAATCTTATGTCAAGAAAAAGTGGTTCGTATTCCACTCGGAGGAGGTGAAGTGTTAACAGTTCAAGGTGAAAAAGGTGGAACAGTCACCGGCATTATTTTGTTCCTTAAAGCTCAAAAGTGCCTTCGTAAAGGACATTTCGCGATCCTTACAAACGTCACCGACACGACACTTCCCGAGCGTAAAATCGACGACTACCCGATAGTCCGCGACTTCCAAGATGTATTTCCTGATGATCTACCTGGTTTACCTCCCTTTCGACAAGTCGAGTTTGGAATCGATTTAGCTCTGGAGCCGCTCCGATCGCACGCGCACCTTACCGTTTGGCGGTAAGCGAACTCAACGAACTCTCCGCACAACTTCAAGAGTTACTCGAAAAAGGATTTATTCGTCCAAGTTCGTCTCCATGGGGAGCACCGGTATTGTTTGTTAAGAAGAAAGATGGAACGTTCCGCATGTGTATTGACTACCGAGAGCTTAACAAGGTTACGATCAAGAATCGGTATCCACTTCCTCGAATCGACGATCTCTTCGACCAACTGCAAGGTTCGAGCTACTTTTCAAAGATTGATCTACGGTCTGGATATCACCAACTTCGCGTTCGTGATGAGGATGTTCCCAAGACTGCTTTTAGAACTCGGTATGGTCATTACGAATTTTTGGTTATGCCGTTTGGGCTAACTAATGTGCCTGCTGTATTTATGGATCTGATGAATCGAGTGTGCAAGCCGTACCTCGATAAGTTTGTGATAGTTTTCATTGATGATATTTTGATCTACTCCAAGACAAAGGAAGAACACGAGAATCACCTACGACTTATCTTGGAATTACTCCGCAAGGAACAACTTTACGCCAAGTTTTCGAAATGCGATTTTTGGATTCGCGAAGTCCAGTTTCTTGGACACATTGTTGATCAAAATGGAATTCATGTCAACCCAGCCAAAGTGGAAGCTATCAAGAATTGGTCTACTCCTAGAGCGCCGACCAAAATCCGACAATTTTTGGGACTTTCCGGATACTACCGAAGATTCATCAAGGGTTTCTCGCAATTGGCTCAGCCCTTAACAGCTTTAACGCACAAAGGAGTGCAATATAGATGGGGTGAAAAAGAAGAACACGCGTTTCAAACTCTTAAAGATATGTTATGTTCAGCTCCGATTCTCGTGTTACCCGATGGGGTTGACGACTTTGTAGTTTACTGCGATGCATCCATTCAAGGACTCGGTTGCGTGTTGATGCAACGAGACAAAGTGATTGCCTACGGGTCCAGGCAACTGAAGGACACTGAGAAGAATTATACAACACATGATTTGGAATTAGGAGCCGTTGTATTTGCACTTAAGATTTGGAGACATTACCTCTACGGAACAAAGTGCACGATATTTACCGACCACAAAAGCTTGCAACATATCTTTGAACCGAAGGACCTCAACATGCGACAACGAAGGTGGGTCGAGCTACTAAATGACTATGACTTAGCAATTAAGTATCATCCGGGAAAATCAATGTCGTGGCTGATGCCTTAAGTCGAAAAGAGTACGAAAAGCCTCGACGAGTACGAGCGCTGCAACTTACCATTCACACGGGACTGCCGGATCGGATCCGCGATGCCCAACGAGAAGCTTTGAAGGAAGAAAACTTCGCAGCTGAAGCACTGCGAGGGGTAGATGGTAATTCTGAAATTAAGTCCGATGGACTCAAGTACTACAATGACAGAATTTGGATTCCTTTACTGGGAAATCTCCGTGAGCTCGTGATGGATGAGGCTCACAAGTCAAGGTATTCGGTGCACCCCGGATCAGACAAAATGTACCAAGATTTGAAGAGCTTGTATTGGTGGCCGAATATGAAGGCCGACATTGCGCGATATGTGGCTAAGTGTTTAACGTGCTCAAGAGTTAAGATTGAGTACCAAAAGCCTTCTGGATTACTGCAGCAACCAAAGATCCCAGAATGGAAATGGGAGGATATCTCTATGGATTTCGTAACAGGATTACCTCATCGATCGAATCGACCGGATGCGATTTGGGTTATCATTGATCGACTAACCAAATCTGCACACTTTATTCCAATGAGGGAAAAGGATAACATGGATAAGTTAACGAAGCTGTATATTGACCGAATTGTGGCACGTCATGGAGTGCCTAAGTGTTGGACTCGGTCTGCCCAAGACACATACTAGATTGATGTGGCTAGTACGTTATGATCCAAGACGGGTCATACCCAATAACGAGCTAGACAAACACCCAATGGATATTTATTTAGATATGATCAATTAAATAAATATCACCTAAAGAAGATATTTAGAAATGGGTTTTTAAATAATTGCACTTATGATTAAATCATATGGATGATTAAATTGAGAGAAGTATAACAATGTTATTTAATTGGTTAAATAAATTGTTACATAACATATAAAAGGTTATATGTTACAATATATTTTGAACATTCCACATGTCATGTAATATGTTACATGACATAAGATATGCATATTAGCACAATGTTTCAAAATATAAAAGATGGTTAAAGTGAATGACTAGATAGGAGGGAAAGTGAAATTTTGAAATGGTTTTCCCCATCCTTTGGACTCCTTGGCCGGCCCTCCCTCTTTATGAGGGTAGGTGGGCTTTTGCTTATCCAAGACATGCATAAAGGAAGGTCTAGATACATTCCCTATCACTCTTCTTGAACACACTTCCATTCTCTCTCTAAAATAACAAGTGCAGAATTTTCCTCTCTACAATTCATCTCTAGAATTGGTTCTAGTAGAGAAAAGCAAGAATCTGGATTCAAGCCAAGAGGAAGAGTCATCTTCAAGAAATCCTAGCAACAAGGGTGGTTGTTGCTTGAGCTCGTGGGTATCATCACTTGAGGCTTTCAAGTTAGATAGCAAGCCGGTTCATCCACATCATCTTCTTCACAATCTTGAGCTTGGAAGAAGGTATATCTAAAACCCCCTATTATGGGTTTTAGTTTTGATAGCATGCATACATATTTGGATCCTTCATTTTGGGTTTTATAATCAAGTGTTAAAATCGGTTTTAACACCAACTAATCGAAATGTACACCAACTAATCGAAATGTACATCAACTAATCAAACTATTCTTTTGATTTTTCCGCTGCGTTTTACATTTTAAGGAGTTAAAATGGCTTTGATAAAGTTCTTAAAACCCAACAATGGCATCTAGAGCCGCTTATATGGATGCATGCTTCAAAGAGCTAGTTGGTTAGCTCAACAAAGCTCTTGGTTTTGGTTCCTCATACCACAAACCGAAAGTTTTGTTCATGGTTTCCCTTTGTCTTTCAAGATGCTTCACTAACATGCATGTGGTTATCTTGAAAGATTAAAGCATTTTATCATTTTGTTGTTTTTGTTGTTTGGACAACAAACCCACGTTTTCGGTTTTGTGTTGGACCGAAAAGGGAAATGGGTTAAAAGGGAACCATTTGTACATATGGATGTATTTTTAGATATATGTTTGGTGCATAAAGCCTAGCCAAAAGACCTTGTGATTGTTTGTGGTGAATGTTTGTGCTTGTTGTAATTATTCAAAAGTTGTAATAATTTCAAGTTCCTCATTTTGGGCATGTAATCTATTTATTTCATTTGGTATGTAATGTAATAGATTAGGTGCATTTTGTTTTACTAGAAAAATGTATTGGGATCCATATTTTGTAAAAGGGAAGAATGCACAAGATGGAGGATCTTGGATGGCCAAAGGAGTCAAGCAAAACACAACCAAAGGAGGTCACTTGAAGCATTTGGATGCGGGGTCAAGTGGGAGTTCACAACACATCACTTGTGTTTTGTCCCTTAGGAGAGACCGAGACACTCCTTTTAAATAGCAGGAGTGCTTCTGCACCCCTGCTACAGGTAACAGGTGTTGTCCCAGAAACACCCCTGTTACTGCTAAAAGGTGTTGTCCATGACACACTCCTGTTACGGCTAGCAGGTGTTGTCAATAGTTGGCTATGGCTATGCACCTATTTTATTATGCTTGTGTGGTTGTTTATTTTCATGTTTGGATGATATTTGGATATGCATGCTAAAACAAACTAATAAACATTAACAAGCTAAAACCGGTTCTTAAAATATCATTAACAAAGACTAATAAAATGGGTTTTATTAAGTTGATGATGATTTATCAATAAAATGGGTTTTATTAAAAGAACCATGAAATATGGATTTCAAACAACACTAGGGTACCATACATTTGAATGCATGTGAATTGTATGGTACATAGAGTTTTCTACACTAGAATTATGAAAACTAAAAACGACCCTTTTGAAAACAAGTTTAAACGCCATCCTTTTGTACAACACTCAATTTGCTTGTAAACTCTTTATGGGATAAAGGTCACCTAACCGTATTTGAGGGAACTTGTATATTTAAGGTAGGTTTACCATGTATGTGGGATAAAGGTCACCTAACCACTTACATGTGTGAATTTACACGTGTGTATAAGTAGGACAACTTGATTTGGGGACCATGTGAATAGGGTCACCGAAGCATGGGGAACCAAAGGCATTGATGGGATTAAACATGCCAACTAAACATAAGATGTTTTAATCGATCCCATACTACTAGAAGTTGCAAAGAGTTGCAATTGTCAAACGTTGACTACCTTGTTAATTTAAGTCATGGGATAAAGGTCACCTAACCACAACTTAAATGTAACGTTGGATTCTAGGCTTTAATTTATTAATTGTCTATGAGACATAAAAGGGTATTAATTAAATTAAAAGTTTAATATTGATATCAAAGATACTTAATAGAACTTTGTTAAATTTTGTAGATGGCCAATAATAACGAAATCATCCCCGCCACAAACGTCCATAACCTATCGCTAAGATCCATCTTAGACAAGAATCGTCTCAACCAAGACAACTTTGTGGATTGGTACCGCAACTTGAGAATTGTTCTCAAACAAGAAAAGAAGTCTTATGTGTTGGACGATCCTATCCCCGACGAACCCGATGTCGAAGACGTTGAGGCTTATGCCGATTGGGTGAAGTACACCGAGGACTCCGTCCAAGTTTCATGCCTCATGCTAGCAAGTATGATCCCCGAGCTACAAAAGGATTTAGAGAATCATGGGGCATACGACATGATATGCCAATTGAAGGAAATGTTCCAACAAAAGGCAAGAACCGAGCGCTTCGAAACGGTTCGAGCACTCCATGCATGTCGTATGGACGAGTCACAAACGGTTTCATCCTATGTTCTTAAGATGAAGAGCCTCATTGATCGTCTTGAAAGGCTCAATTGTCCTGTTTCAAAAGAGTTGGCTACGGATTTGATCCTCAACTCTTTGTCAAAGAAGTTTGACACTTTTGTATTGAATTACAATATGAATGGTTGGGAGAAGACCATTCCCGAGCTTCATGGGATGCTCAAAACGGCCGAGCAAGGGATGGGCAAAAGTGTTGTGCCCGTTCTAACGATCAATGAAGGTAGTAGCAAGAAAAGGTCTCGCTCTACCTCTAGTTCCTCAAAGGCAAAGGTTGCCAAAGGAAAGGGATTCGTCAAGGGGAAGGGCAAGAAAGAAAACCCCAAACCGAAGGAGAAGAAGCAAAAGATTGCTTCAAATGATCCATGCTTTGAGTGTGGTGAGGTAGGACATTGGAAGAGGAATTGTCCAACCTATCTCAAAGGGTTGAAAGAAAAGAAAAATGAAGGTCAAACCTCGGGTAAGACCTTTATGATTTATATTGAGCTTAATGCCATTCTTCTCAACACATGGGTATTGGATACCGGATGTGGAACTCATATATGTAATATGTTGCAGGGGTTCAAAAGAAATAGGCAATTGAAGGCGGGAGAAGTTAGTCTCTTCATGGGCAATGGAGCGAAAGTTCAAGTTGAAGCCCAAGGAGACTACATTTTGGAACTTCCAAGTGGTTTGGAAGTAATTTTGAATAATGTATTACATGCTCCTAGTTTGACTAGGAACATAATTTCCGTTTCCCGTTTAAGACATTTTGGATATGATTTTAAATTTGTTAACAATGATATCCATGTTTCAATGAATGACGTGTTTTATTTTAAAGCTAGCCCTTTAAATGGTATTTATGAATTGGTTCATGAAAACACATCATACAATAGCTCAATGTATCAAACTAACACCAAGAGACTCAAAAGAGATTTGAGTGACACCTACATTTGGCATTGCCGCCTAGGTCACATAAATAAGAACCGCATACTAGCGTTACAAAAGAGTGGTCTTTTGAAAACAAATGATAGTGATTCCTATGAAGTATGCGAATCTTGCCTACAAGGCAAGATGACTAAGGCACCTTTTAGTGGCACCACCGAAAGAGCAAAAGATTTTCTAGGGATCATACATTCGGATGTATGTGGACCTTTTAAGCCAACATCTAGGAATGGTGAAAGATACTTCATCACCTTTACCGACGACTATAGTCGCTATGGGTATGTGTACTTGTTAGCACACAAGGATGAAGCTTTTGAAATGTTCAAAATCTTCAAGAATGAAGTAGAAAATCAACTCAACAAGACAATAAAGATCCTTCGTTCGGATAGAGGAGGTGAATACCTTAGCAATGAATTTCAAAACTATCTTCGGAGTTGTGGGATTGTCTCACAACTTAGTCCACCTCGAACACCACAACATAATGGTGTATCGGAGAGGAGGAATCGAACCCTATTGGATATGGTTCGATCTATGATGAGTAGAAGTTCCTTACCTCTATCATTTTGGGGTTATGCCCTACTCTCAGCGGCCCGTATTTTGAATATGGCCCCAACCAAGAAAGTGGAAAGGACACCTTTTGAGTTATGGCATGGAAGGGTTCCATCCTTATCTTATCTAAAGGTGTGGGGTTGTGAAGCTTATGTAAAGCATGATGCTTCAAACAAGCTAGACCCCGATCCACTAAGTGTATATTTGTAGGATATCCTAGAGATTCTATAGGATATTACTTCTACAATCCAACAGAGCAAAAGGTATTTATAGCTAGAAAGGCCGAGTTTTTGGAAACTAAGTTCCTTATGGAAGGAACTAGTGCAAGAACGGTGGAACTTGAGGAGGATCAAGAACCACAAGCCGATACACGTTTGGTTGAAACTAGCCCTCAACAAGAAATTGTTGAAGATGATCAAATGGTTGATCAAAACACAAACAACGTTCGTAGATCCGGTAGAACTAGTAGTCCACCCGAAAGATATGGATTTTTCATGGAGGGATGCTATGTGGTAGATTCGGATGAACCAACCACTTATCGTGATGCAATGTCCGATTCCGAATCGGAAAAATGGTTGGAAGCCATGAACGTTGAGATGCAATCCATGCATGATAACCAAGTATGGGACTTGGTAGAGCGACCTCCTAACTCCAAGGTAGTTGGAAGTAAGTGGGTTTTCAAGAAGAAAACCGACATGCATGGAAACTTAGACACATTTAAAGCTCGACTTGTAGCAAAAGGTTTCACTCAAACTCAAGGGGTTGATTATGATGAAACTTTCTCGCCTGTAGCAATGCTAAAGTCGATAAGGATATTATTTGCCATAGCCGCCCATTATGATTATGAGATATGGCAATTGGATGTCAAAACGGCTTTCCTAAATGGATATCTTGAGGAAGATGTCTATATGGCTCAGCCCGAGGGTTTTGTCGATCCAAAACATCCTAACAAAGTGTGTAAGTTAAAGAAATCAATCTATGGATTGAAACAAGCATCAAGGAGTTGGAATCAGCGTTTTGATGAAGAAATAAAGAAATTTGGCTTCATCAAGAACGAGGATGAGGCTTGTGTGTATAAGAAGGCTAGTGGGAGTATAATAACTTTTCTAGTATTGTATGTAGATGACATACTACTATTTGGGAATGACATTCCAACCTTGGAAGGTGTAAAAACCTGGCTTGGAAGTTGCTTTTCCATCAAGGATCTTGGTGAAGCCACCTATATTTTGGGAATAAAAATCTATAGGGATAGATCAAGGCGCCTGATAGGTTTGAATCAAAGTGCATACATTGACAAAGTCTTGAAAAGGTTCAAGATGGAGAACTCTAAGAAAGGTTTGGTACCTATTCAAAAGGGGACTATATTGAGTAGGACTCAATGTCCAAGCTCAAAGGTTGAGCAAGACAAAATGAAAGGAATCCCATATGCGTCTGCTATTGGATCGATTATGTATGCTATGATATGCACTAGACCGGACGTGTCATGCGCCTTAAGCATGACAAGTAGATACCAACAGAATCCAGGAAATAGCCATTGGATGGCTGTCAAAAGTATATTAAAATATCTTAGAAGGTCTAAGGATATGTTCTTAATATATGGATCCGATGAGAAGGAACTCGTTGTAAGGGGTTACACGGATGCGAGTTTCCAGACGGATCGAGATGATTCTCGTTCACAATCGGGGTATATCTTCATTATGAATGGAGGGGCGGTCTCTTGGAAGAGCTCAAAGCAAGATGTGGTTGCGTTGTCCACTACGGAATCAGAATACATCGCCGCATCTTTGGCCGCGCAAGAAGCCGCATGGTTGAAGAAATTTATTGCCGAACTAGGGGTTGTTCCTACCATTCAAGGACCCCTAGAGATCCTTTGTGATAACGAGGGAGCGATTGCTCAAATCAAGGAACCTCGTGATCATCAAAAGGTAAGGCACATCGAGCGGAGATTCAACTACATAAGGGATGAAGTTGCAAAGGGAAAGATATGTATTCGCAAAGTTCACACCAATGACAATGTCGCTGATCCACTCACGAAGCTCCTAGAACGCCCAAAGCATGAGGGTCATGTTTGTGCCATGGGACTTCGACATTCTAGTGATTGGATATGATTTATGTTTTGTATTTGGATATCGGAACAATTGGTATTTTGACACTTTTATATGAATGTGGGATTTCATTTAAATTGTGTAGTGTTCCATTTTTTGCATGTTTAAATCCGTGAATAAGTTACTTATTCTAAATGTCCGTAGTCGATCATATTTGTGGGAACGAATATGAAGGTAAGACTATTATGAACTTGGATTGGTGGATATTCATAAGGTATGAATATGGAGCAATGGGTTGCTACCAAGGTTCATAGATATTTGTGGGAGACAAATATTGGACGACCCGCTCTCAAGTCTTACCCCATGGAATCTTAATTGATTGATCATAAGTAAGCTTGAGTAAAGGAGAATATCATTTGTATCCTCTGACCTGAGATACATATTGGGTCTTGATATTCACCAAGCATTATGCTTTGACTTAGTTCTTCGCTGTTCTGAAACATGGCAGTACATAAGGCTAAGCTCAAGCATGATGCTAGGTGATTGTGAGAGACGTATGTAGTCAAGATGGAATTTGTCCCTCTTATTCGTTGAGAGTTAAATGTCTAAGGCCTGAATCAAGTTAAATCAATGGAGAGTGATCACTCCATGTCTCTAGGATTTAACATGACATTTGAGACGAAAGGATAAATGATCGTTTCACCTAAAACATTTCAAGTGGTGACTTGAAGGAGATGATGTTATTGAATGGCACTAAGTCATACGTATTAGGGGTAACAAACCGTTGTTAGGCGGTATTTGTTGCTTGCATCAATCTTCTATGAATCTTGTGCAAGTGGGAGATTGTTGGACTCGGTCTGCCCAAGACACATACTAGATTGATGTGGCTAGTACGTTATGATCCAAGACGGGTCATACCCAATAACGAGCTAGACAAACACCCAATGGATATTTATTTAGATATGATCAATTAAATAAATATCACCTAAAGAAGATATTTAGAAATGGGTTTTTAAATAATTGCACTTATGATTAAATCATATGGATGATTAAATTGAGAGAAGTATAACAATGTTATTTAATTGGTTAAATAAATTGTTACATAACATATAAAAGGTTATATGTTACAATATATTTTGAACATTCCACATGTCATGTAATATGTTACATGACATAAGATATGCATATTAGCACAATGTTTCAAAATATAAAAGATGGTTAAAGTGAATGACTAGATAGGAGGGAAAGTGAAATTTTGAAATGGTTTTCCCCCTCCTTTGGACTCCTTGGCCGGCCCTCCCTCTTTATGAGGGTAGGTGGGCTTTTGCTTATCCAAGACATGCATAAAGGAAGGTCTAGATACATTCCCTATCACTCTTCTTGAACACACTTCCATTCTCTCTCTAAAATAACAAGTGCAGAATTTTCCTCTCTACAATTCATCTCTAGAATTGGTTCTAGTAGAGAAAAGCAAGAATCTGGATTCAAGCCAAGAGGAAGAGTCATCTTCAAGAAATCCTAGCAACAAGGGTGGTTGTTGCTTGAGCTCGTGGGTATCATCACTTGAGGCTTTCAAGTTAGATAGCAAGCCGGTTCATCCACATCATCTTCTTCACAATCTTGAGCTTGGAAGAAGGTATATCTAAAACCCCCTATTATGGGTTTTAGTTTTGATAGCATGCATACATATTTGGATCCTTCATTTTGGGTTTTATAATCAAGTGTTAAAATCGGTTTTAACACCAACTAATCGAAATGTACACCAACTAATCGAAATGTACATCAACTAATCAAACTATTCTTTTGATTTTTCCGCTGCGTTTTACATTTTAAGGAGTTAAAATGGCTTTGATAAAGTTCTTAAAACCCAACACTAAGACTATTATCTCCGACAGAGATCCTCGATTTACTTCCCGACTGTGGCAATCTATGCAAGAAGCACTGGGAACCAGACTGGATATGAGTACAGCTTATCACCCGCAGACCGATGGTCAGACGGAACGAACTATTCAGACTTTGGAAGACATGCTCCGAGCTTGCGTTCTCGACTTTGGTAAAGACTGGGAGGCTCACCTTCCGTTGTTGGAGTTCTCCTACAACAACAGTTATCATACGAGCATTGGTGCAGCACCTTTTGAAGCCCTTTATGGCAGAAAATGTAGATCGCCCGTGTGTTGGGCCGAAACAGGTGAGAGAGGACTCACCGGACCGGAAATCATCCATGACACAACTGAACGCATTATTCAAATCAGAAAGCGGATAGCCGCAGCACGTGACAGACAAAAGAGCTATGCCGACAAACGCCGTAAACCTTTGAAGTTCGACGTAGGCGACAAGGTACTATTGAAGGTATCCCCCTGGAAGGGAGTGATACGCTTCGGAAAGCGTGGAAAGCTGAATCCTCGCTATATCGGACCATTTGAAATTATTGGGGAAGTAGGACCGGTGGCCTACCGATTAAAACTCCCTGCCGAACTCGATGGAGTTCACAACGTGTTTCACGTTTCCAATCTAAAGAAATGTCTGGCTGAAGACACTGAAATAATTCCTTTGGAGGAATTGGAAATCGACGAACACCTGAGGTTCAATGGAACTCAAACGTAGAAATCATGGGAGAAAGCCCTCAAACGTAGCAAAATTCCGATCGTCAAAGTTCAATGGAACTCAAAGTGTGGACCTGAATATACTTGGGAACGGGAGGATCAAATGAAGAAAAAGTATCCTCACTTGTTCGGGCAAACGTCCACGGAAACTCAAGGTACGATTTAATTTTGGGGACCAAAATTCCTTTAACAGGAGGAGGATGTGGCGACCCTAAAACTTTTGCTTTCTTTCCCCAGCAACAACGACAGCTGAGGCTGCGGCCGCGAACGCTACAACGCAAGAATAATTTTCGGGACGAAAATTCCATTTACAAGGGGATGATGTGACATCCGAGAATTTCAAGGTTAACTTCCGTTAGACAATTCCGTTAGTTACGTTATAAGTGTTAACTTAGTAACTAATGCTTAACTAGGCCGAATAGGTCCACGTCCTTTGGTTGATCACCGAACTCGTCCATACGTGTTATGTGTTTATTCATTTTGTGGAATTATGTGCAATATGATTTAAATGCATGATTATTATTAAAAAGAATGACTATTTAATTATTTGATAAATTATGTGACAAATTGCTAAATTGTGTAATTATGTAATTAACCAAGTAATTAAATGTATGCATACATGTTAAGTGATTGGGCTAGTAATTAGTTAATGATGGACTAATCATGGGCAAGTCACTTACTAATCATTAGGGGCCCAAATCCCAATGATAAGCCCACAAGACCATTGGTATTTAAATGAAAAATTAAACCCTAATTACCCATTTGCATACATCACACAAGAAACACCCACACACTCTCTCCCTCTTGCGATTCTGGACCAGCCCTAGAGACCATCAAGATCAGCCATCTTTTCTGTTGGTGAAGATCATCCATCGATCCTTGATCAAACCGTGAGTCCCAAAACCATGTTTCTTGCTTTTCTATGTGTTTTCTTCATAAAGCATGCCTAGATCTCCATGTAATCGTTAGATCTTTTGTAAGAATGCTTAGGAATGCTAGATCTATCATAAAAACTACAACTTTACGTGTGAAACTGATCCATACTGAAGATTTATGCTAGATTAGGTTATTTTGGGTAAAATGTGTTCTTGAAGATTTGATGATGAAAATGCATGTTTATGATGTTAAAAATGCTCCTGTGATGTTCCTAAATGATTATGTATGCTTGAAAATGAATTACATGAAGTATGGAGGCTGTTAGAAAGATTTTTAGTCAAATTTACGGGTTTTTAGCGACTAGCGAAACTGTGCCTTCATCAGGCGAAATTATGTAGCGAAACTATGTATATCTCCTTCCAGCGACACTATACAGCGAAACTATAGTGTCGCCGGGTAAACCAACCAGACCTGTCCGAACAAAACTACCGAGCGAAATTCCCTGAACGAAAGTTCAAACCAGTTTCGGGCGAAACTAGGCTAGCGAAACTGTGCCAACAGTTTTGAGCGAAACTAGCCTAGCGAAACTGTGTCATCGGGTATTGCCTAGCGAAAGTGCTGCCCGTGCACACAGCGAAACTGCCTAGCGAATCTATACTAGCGAAACTGTGACCAGACCTAAACCCAAACTTGTGCAATTTACTTGAATGTTGTGCCATAACTTACATGATTATGCTATGACGAAACATGTTTGATTTCTGATTTATGTGAACCCTTGTTTATGACCAACCATCGGTGTCGTGTGTCGGTATGTCGAGTCGTAGTTCCAACGTGCTATGATATGGGCCATAGTGACGTTAAGTTAAAGATTAGACACAAAACTAATACTTAAGACCTAAACGTGTTCATAGGTCTTCGTTAAGCAATACTTGGATTAATTAGCAAGTGTAGCCGAGCAACCTAAGGTGAGTTTCACAAACCCTTAATTGTGAGCCCGTTTGGGTCACAGCGAACATACTAAACGGAAAACAACGCTGACATTTTGAGGTATCGCCAAATGGGATATCTGTTATGGAAGTTGGAGTGTTTTATGGGAAGCACTTGCAACTGTCCATCCTTGTGATTTCAAATGAAATCCGCAACCAACTATTCGATAACACTTGGGATTTCAAAGGAAATCCGGAACAACCATTTTGACACTTAAACTCTTTTTAGGATTTCAAATGAAATCCAGAATAAACGTTTTAATATGACTAGTGTAGGTTAAAGTCTAAACCAAATGATATCACATGATTTCTAAGGATGCCTTAAAACTTAAAAAGTCCTCAACAATTTAGTACCGTTGATCTGAGAAGCGAGGGGATGTTGGGTAGATCTACTCAGGGTTTGACAAACCCTGCTCCGCTGGTACACAAATGTGTAGACAACCGGTTGGAGGCCGAACGGAGTTCAATATCAGCCTGTTTTTGTTGTGGGTCCCAAGAGGAACACAACTGGAGGCACACACCATCGGCAAATGCCGAACTCTGATACGTCAGCTTTCAGCCTTGGTACGAACTTCCTTAGTGCATGGAAACCGGATTAGCTACCCGCGATATCGGTTGACCGCTTTAACTTTTACTCAACTAGTGCATATTCGATAATTCAACACTTGGCTATTGTTTTGCAAGACTATTACTTATTTATATGTTGATACATACGCTTATGAGACCGGGCCGCTGCATGACATGCCCACCGTGAACTCACCAACCGTTAGGTTGAAACTTGTGTGGTTTTCACTTTTGCAGATCGTTGAGGAGTATCCACTGGAGGTTGGCATGGCGCTTGAAGTTACTCAACTTTATTTTAAACTTAGTTTGGGAATTAAACAACTATTTATGTTCTGTAATTAAAGCACGTGGTCAGTGCTAAGATACTTATGTTTTTATTCCGTTGCGTACCTTTAAACTGTTTTTATTATGAATATTTGGACTTTACTATGATTCGTTTAGTATTTGTAACTAATGGTTGTGGTCCTGGTTTGCTCGCACCCCTTAACGGCATAAACTCCGTTAGTGGTTATTTGGGGGTGTGACATTGTGTACCAGGTACCAAGCAGCACCTCGGGTTTCTCACTTTAATGTAGTCAAGAGGATTCTAGCTTATCTGAAGGGTAACACAGATATCGGGATCTGGTATCCTCGTGATGATAAGTTCAACCTATCGGCCTACTCAGATTCGGACTACGGCGGTTGCAAAATCAATTTCAAGTAAACTACGGCCGGATGTCAATTTTTAGGCGGTCAGTTGGTGTCATGGCAGTGTAAGAAGCAGACGTGCGTTGCTACATCCACGACAGAAGCTGAATACATAGCAGCTGCGAGCTACTGCTCCCAGGTTTTATGGATACAACAGCAGATGCGAGATTACGGTTTGCAGTTTCTTACCACTCCCATATACATAAATAACTCGGCTGCAATATGCATTACCAAAAACCCCGTTCACCATTCTAAAACTAAACACATCGACATTCGTTATCATTTCATTCGCGATTGTTTTGAGAAACACTTGATTGATATGCAAAAGATCCATACTGATTTTCAAAAGGCGGATCTTTTTACAAAAGCTTTTGATAAAACCCGCTTTTGTTATCTTTTGCAGATCAACGGCATACAAAAACTTCCAGCTTAGTAGCTGTCGGTTGATCAATTTTTCCTTTTGGTTTATTTTTTAGTTGTGTTTTCTTTCTTATTACAAAATCCAAAAATAGAGTTTTGTATCTTAGGGGGAGATATATCAGAAAATATAAAAAAATTAAAAAATGCTAAAAGCATAAAAAGATTGAAAAAATAAAAAAAATTGAGAAATTGATCCGACCAAGCGAGAAATGATATTACATCAGCGTGTGTTATCAACCATGGATAAAGTAAAAATAAATGTTGTAGGTACTTGTTTGGTTAGTTAAGTGCGTAAAGGCAAATCTGATATACGCTAGCATGATATAAACTTAAAATTTCTGCTTGATTATTGTGAGGCACATCATGATGATTGCTGTGTAATTTTGGCAAATAAAAAAAATGCAAATAGCAAAACCAGATTAAGAGATGTTCTGGTGTACGCATGCTTTCATTTTGCAAAGATTTCAACTTGTTTGATTTTCTTTATTATATCAAACGATCGGCCTTTCTCTGCGTATCGAAAGATCGACATGATTGGTGTTCGTTTGACGTTCTGCTTTATTTTCTTTGGTGTTTCGTATAACTCATCGGACTTTCTCTGCGTGTGCGGGAGCACCGACCTGATTGTTGTTGGGTTATACAACTTCTGCTTTATTTTCTATTTCTTATTTTCCTAAACAATCGGACTTTCTCCGTGTGCCTACCAGCCGACCTGATTGTTGTCTGTTTAGGGTTCTGCTTTTTTTTTTTGCATGAAACACCATGGACGATAAATCTATGTGGAAATCATAATTCTGTGAAAAATACAAAAAATAGAATAAGCCAGATTACCAGTATTACGGATTGTGTGGGCTATCATATTATCAATGCATGCTAAATCATATCTTAACATATCAGAAAGCTATAAAAATTTATCTGCCTGAGCTGAAATAAATTGAAAAATTGTATTTGCTACCAACTTAACTTGCATGCTGATTAATATTAAAATTGAAGTGTGTCTGATGTACATTTGCTGATATGATCTCGCGTCTGGATCTTTCTCATAAAAATTTAAGTTCTTATAGGTTTAATTCTGTCATTTCATTTCTGTTTGGTTAATTGTTTTGGATATCTGAAAAATCTCAAAAAGAGTTTAGGTGTGTTTTAGCATAATTTTGTAAAAATCTAAAAAGATTTTCGGTGTGTTTGAAAATTTTATAAAAATCAAAAGGATTTTGTTTCTATTTTATTTTCGATCAACCGATAGTGAAAAATCAAAATTATGTCGGATACAACCCAACAGATTTGAATTCACAAAGTTCATCATCGAATTGAACGAAGTTTGATGCAAATTGTCAAAACTTAAAACTTATGGGGTTTAATTTGGAGATTCATCATATTCAAGGGTTAAATTTGAAAAATTTGGGAAAATTCCAAACCTGAAGTTCGGACATCCGAACCTGGAGTTCGGATGGTACAAAGTAGGCCGAAGTAAGAATTCGGACACATATCAGATGGGCCGAAGTAAGAGTTCGGACAGGCCGAAGGTAGAGTTCGGAGATTGTTTGAGACCGAACGTGGAGTTCGGACGGAGTTCGGACCTCCGAACTCCACAGGCTATAAATAGCCAAACTCAGAGTTCGGAGAATCACTATTCTCTTTTACTCCAAACTCATACCGAACTGCTGCCCACTTTTCTAACTTTTGATTAACGGCTTGTTTGAACGATTTGCGACCGGATTTAGGTAGGATTCTTGATTCCGAGTACATTGGTGGTTTTAGATTACGTTTTTGGTCACGATTAATAGGTTTTCTGTTCGAAAAGCAATCCGAGGGTTTTTTAACTCATAGATCTAAAAATTAACCATTAAATACATGATTTCAGAAGATAAAACTTGGTTCTATGGGTTTGTCATCAAAAACCGCTTCATGGGTTCGATTTTTAGTGTCTGCTTTGGTCTGAATCGATTGATTTGAGATTCATATCTCTCGGAGTTCGTCAGGCTCCGAACCTGATGTTCGGACACAGTTCGGACATTATTCGGCAATTAACCATGAGGTTCGGACATTGACCAAGGTCAACGTTGACCACAGGGTTCGGAAATGGTTCGGAGCTCAGTCCAGGTTCGGACATGGTTCAGACCAAGTTCGGCCATGATAATTTCCAGACTAAAATGTTGTTTGTTTAAGCGAACGACAGCGAAATTACGAATTTGGTGAACATATATGTTAATAACATGGAATTTAATGAACTTTTCGTTTTATGTGTTTTCAGATATGGCTGACATTTTGAAAGTTGGTGACAAACATAACGTGTGTGCTTATCTTAGAGTTGCAAGATCAAAACTAGCCAAATTTGGAGAATCTGGAATTTATTATTTTCTACGTCAATCGAGGATTCACTATGAATCACATAATCATGTGATGTGTATCGTGATATCGTGGTAGAATTCTGGAGTACTGTGAGAACGATCACAAATGATCCGATCAAAATTTCAGTAATAGTTCAGAATAGAAATGTGGAATTTACTAAAGCAGATATCAGAAGGGTATTGCAATTGACTGCTGACACAACAACAAGACCATTGGAGTTTCTACAAGCTGATAATGTGGCACTATTGAAGCGGATTTGGTACACTGATGATCCAAGCAAGGAGTGGATTTACAAATCGTCGCTTAGTGTTCCATACAAGTATTTGGTACATGTTTTGTTGGTGTGTCTGGGACACAGAATCTTTGGGCATGATGAGGTCAACTAGACGATGCTTTCATTGCTGAATCCCTTGGTGATGAACCGTCCTTACAATGTTGCTAGATTGATCTTTCATTACATGAGAGATAATCTAACTAAGAGGCAAAAGAAAGTAGCAATATATCCAAGGTTTCTACAGATGATTCTGAATGATTTATATCCAGATTTGGTGAAGAATGATAATCACAAGATGGAGCTGAAACACATGAATGAAGCCAGTGTGGGGGCTTTGGCTTCTTATTAGAAGAAGAAACCAGAAGAGCAGCCAAAATTGAAACGCCTAATTGGTCACTTGGCTAATGTTGATTATGTGGCACTAGTTCAGGGTGTAGCTCGTCATTCTGAAGGAAGTGATTTAGAGGAGTTAGACTATAGTTGGATTGTGGAACAGAATCAAATACCACAACAAGGAAGGGTAAAAAGACCAAAACGGTATCAGTTGTACATGAATCTGTGAATCCAGAACCAGTTGTATCACAACACCTGTTTCTGAATCGGTGGTCTCAACACAAGAAGTTCCTGTAACTATCGATGTGACTGAGACACCAGCTGTGAATACCTTGATAGATGAAGATGAATCGGATGATGATGATGATGATGATGAATTTTTTGAATGTTGGGGCTAACTCGGAAGATGTGTCAGATACACCAATCCGTTTGTGTGCATCAAGATCAACTCAGAGTATGTGAAGGTCAGAAAGGGTAGCGATGAACATTTTGTGTACCCAACCAGCTTGAACAAAAGCAATGATCGTTACAAAGATGGTGTGTATGCTGATGTTGCCTCATCCGAGTTAGACGAAGATTACATTCCTGAAGCTGATTTTGTACATGGCAAAGGAAAATAGCAAGTTACTGGTACTTCTTCGACTCCGTCAAAGAAGAGAAAGAAGTCCGTTGCTGCTGGTGGACGAAGAAAGAAGCAGAGAGGTCTCAAATTTATTTTGAAGCCTCGGGCCGGTGTATCTTCTTCTGCTAGTCCTACAATGTCTTTGCCAGAAACGACTACAACTAGTTAGACTTCAGTTTTTGATGTTCAGTCTGAGTTTCTGCAAAACTTAATGAATGCAGATAGGTCTACAACTGTTGGCACAGCACCTTCAGCAAGTGCTAGTGCACAGTTTGTGAATCAGCCAATGGGTTCTACACCCACGACTCTTGTTTTCTCAACAGAAACAACAACCACAGCTTCTACTCATTCAACACCATATATCAATTTCAGCTTCGATCAAGGCTAGTATTCTTCAGAGTGCTCTAACCGATCAGCAAGCGTAGATTGATGTTTTGAAAGCTACAACTGAAGAGCAATCGAAGATGATTACTGAGCTAAGAATAAGTAATGACGAATTGAGGGCACAAAATCAATCTCAAGGTAAATTGATTACTACATTGCAGAGTCGGGATTTGGTTAAAGATCGGGAGATTCTTCGTTTGAATAGAGCTATTCAGAGCTAGAGTGCTTTGCTTCTTGAAATGAATGAGCAAATAAAGTTCTTAATGCAGAAATTTAAAGCTCACGGGGAGAATTGTTGGAACCTGGAGGTTGGTGATAACGCGAACACATGAACACAAGGACAAGATCAAAGGTAAAGCTGGATAACCAACATGTATTTTGCTATTTATGTATTTGAACATTTCGGTTTGTGATAACTTAGTTAATGTTGAACTTTGAATATTTACTTTGAATGTTTGTTTATTATCTTATGTTGGTTCAGCTTGATTTACATTTGTGTTGATCTTGTGATTGTATGTTTGTTTGGTTGTTCAACACTTAAAATATTTTCATGCTTGAGTTGTACTTAACGATGAGGCCAAACTACTCTTAACGACCTGACCCGAGTTGTGCTTAACGATCTATCTGAAAAAGGTCTTAACGACTTGAGTACATTGGCCTTAACGACTTGCATGAGAAATATGTTGAACGATCTGTCATTGTTTATCTTAACGACCTGCCTCCTCAATGACAAAGTAACGATTTGCCTCTGTAACAATGCGCCTCACATGACTTAACGACTTGACCTGGTCGTTTAGCCTTAACGACCTGAAGAACTGTTCTATCGATCTGGTGAAACCTTAACGACCTGGCTAGTCTGAAGGAGCCTTAACGATCAGATACTTTGTTCTTAACGATCTGGCTATGTGGCTAACGATCTGACCTGTGTATCTTAATGATCAGATTCTTAAGATTAACGATCTGACAATAAGTGTTAGACGAATTTAATGACTCCTTGATGTGATGTGTGATTCTCCTTGTATTCTGTGCATAGACACTTGTGCTCCTCATAGGGTATATATAGGAATTCGTAGGAAACCCTAAGCAAGCCTTGAGAGAACCTCCTGAGGAGCACTATGTGTTTGTGTGTGTGTTCTTGGTGTTTTTGAGTTTCAGAGATTTCTTTAACAATGGCAAGGCAATGTTGCTGATCCAACCAAGGATGATCATCACACGTGATTTCCTCACTCGTGTGATGAATCAAATGATGATCTTTGGCTTGAAATCGGTCCTGACAATTGGTATCATAGCCAAATCTTCAAGTTTGAGTTCTTGTCTCAAAATGAAGAAATCCATCATTTGAGTTATCAATCTTGGTTGTTTTGCTAGAACTTTGAGTTGATTCTTGGTAGAAATCACTCAAGGAGTCCATTGCCATGCTTGAATCTCTGTAAAAACTCCAATTAATGGGTCAAATTTTTTATTTTAGTCAAAACAGGGTTACGTTCTACGTAACCTCTGGAATATACTTTGAAAATCAAACTTGTTTTTGGGGTGTTTCTTTCATCAAATTGATTCTAAAATTGTGTTAGACTAGTGAAACTAAAGTTGTTGCAACTGGTTTCTCTTAAAAAACATCATATTTTGAGGATTTTAGAGGCAAATTTCTAAGTTTTTAGTGTTCTTGTCATATACACACAAATCCTTGGATTTGAGCTACTTAGAGTGATTTTTGGAGCTTGATCCAGTTATGTTTTTGGTTTCTCTATCGATTTATAAACTTGTTGCACAAGCAATTTTGATTTCTACAAACTTTGATTTTTGTTGATCTTGAACCCCCCAAGTACATCCTGATGAAATTTTTGGCTAAGTGTTGAAAATTGACTTTTTCAATTTTGTGACTAATTATCAGTTGTATGAGGCTAATTGTGTTCCTTATTGATTATTTTGTAGGATTTGGGTGATATCAAGCATTCTACAACGTTTCAAGCAAGTGAACCAATTTTCAACCCGTTTGACCCGTTAGCTTCCTTTTGTCTCGAAATTGACTAATGTTGATCATTTCAACATGTCGGATCACTTCACTCCTGCCACACAAGGCAACAATAGGCCTCCCAAACTCATGGGGGCAAGTGACTTCGATGATTGGAAGGCGAAATTCTTATCTTACTTTGAATTCGTTGACTTTGACCTGTTGACTTTTGTAGTCGAAGGTCCTGATGTGTTTGAAGTGGAAGAGGCCACCATTGCCGGAACTACTATAGTCACTACTGGTGCTGATCCTCCACCTAAGAAGATGATTACCAAAACACGAAACAAGTTGGATGCTGCTGAATAGGTCCAATTGAAAACTGACATGCGTGCACTTGGGTGCATTAAGATAGCTATCAATGATGAGTTGCAATACCAATTTCGTGCTGCCACATCGGCTCATGAAATATGGGAAGGCTTGGAAAAGAAATATGAAGGCAACCCGGCTACTAAGGAGAAGATTGGAAAAGATCAAGTTGGCGTTCAACACTTTCTCTCACAAGCAGGGCGAATCGTTTGAAACTCATGTCAATCGATTCTGCCGCATTATCACTGAGATGACAACAAAGAACATCCGGCCTGAAAATAGTGCCGTCATCAAGAAGGTCCTTCACTCCTTTCCTCAATAGTTCGCTTCATATGTGACTTACTTGCTCGACAATAATGATCTTTCTACTGCCGACTACATGGATTTGATCAACAAGGTTCGTGAGTATAAAGTCCGAGCCGTTGAGCGCAACGGAAAGTCTCTCATGGGTATTGTGACTGTTAGGAGTTCTTCAACTGCTCCCAATGCTGCGTTCATTGCTCCCGACCTAGATGACGAGTTCCAATTCTTTGTTCCTGCAAGTCAAAGCCCACCTGCCACTACTTCTATTCCAGCACCTCCTCCAACTGAAGCTGTCATCGCACCTGTCATCGGTCAGACTTCAAATGTGACTTTTGTGCAACAATCTCCAACTGGTTACTTTGTTCAGCAATCATCTCCAGCATCCCAACCGAACACATGCATGAATTCCGAATTATGCAATGCTTTTCTAGCTTGCATGAATTCTCAGATGTCTGGGAGTCTTGAGTCCATGACCGTCTGTCAAGAAGACCTTGACCAAATTTCTGCTGATGATCTCGAGGAGATCGATATCAAATGGCAAATGGGTATGATAGCTGCCCAAACTCGGAAGTTCTTCAAGAAGACTAGAAGAAAGCTTTTTTTAAGCTCCCTCAAGCACTAACATCGGCTTTGACAAGTCAAAAGTTCAATGTTACAACTGTCAAGAAATGGGGCACTTTGCACGTGAATGTCTTAAGCCGAGGACATGGAACGGGCAATCCAATTCTGGTGGAAGTAACCAGACTCATCAAAAGCAGGGTGGTGGTGGTACCCAATCTTATCAACAAGGCAGCTCGTCATACTAGAAGCCACAAGCCACCAGCTCAAATGTCTCTCAACGAGGATTGTCATCTTCTCAACAACCACAAAGATCGGATGATAGCAATAAATTTTTGGTATCACTTGAAGACACAAACTACAACTGGACCTCCTCGTCTCAGATCCGTCTTCTAGCCAGTCCAACTATGAACTTGTGGTGAATGCAAATGACGGAGAGATAGACGTGTCTAACATAATTGACCCTCTCTTTCCAACTAACTTCTGTTTGATGGATGGAATTGATGATCTGACGGAAGACAAGGCTCAAGACACTGGAACTGTTACTGATGTGAGCTCATCTGAAGTTGAATCTGAGGCAAGTAAGAGGCTTGTAGAACTTCAACGTGAAATGTAACTCCCCAAAATCTAAAGGTAATAAATATATATATGTGTTTATATACTTTTATATGTGAAAATATGTGTCGTATATGTGTTTATGTGATTAACATGTTAAAATGTTAAGAAATGCGTTTTTTAAGTTATAACAATAAACTACGCATAAGGTGAGTGTTTATCGGGTTAGATTATTAAGAAAAAAAATACGTGTTTTCATGTTAAATATATAACATATATGAGTTATATTAGTGATACAAGTATACACATGATGATATAGGTGAATACGTAGTTGCGAAGATATTTCATATAAAGAAATATAGGCCAAATCGGAATAACAGTTAGATAAATAATTAAGTTTATCTTATCGTTTTGCGTGTCCCGAGGCTTAGATGATTATAAGAAAAAGTATTAGGATATTTAGGAACCTTAGATGCATGTTTTATATAAGTTTGAGGGTTAAAGATGGCATTTGGGAAAGTTCTAGTCTTGTTTGAAAAGCAAAAGAGGAGCTCATGACAAGTGTTATTTTTTTTGGTTGATTTAGTGTCATATTCACTTGCCATGTGTCATGTTCACCACCATTAGGTGTCAAAATTGATGCTTAGTCATCATGCCATGTGTAAGCATCAGGTTAAGAGTGTTTGGCTATAAATTGGCCATAAATCCATCGATTTTTCCTTGCTAATTCACCTAAAATCAACCTAAAACCTCTAAGAAACCTCAAGAACACCAAGAACATGTTGGGTTACGACAGTGGCATTCGGGTCTCGGTAATAGCAATTTTTTTTTTTGTTTGGAAATAATTATTTACAATAAATAATTATTAAACAATTACTGAGTGGATTAAATCAGATAACTAAATTAACTATTAATTTAATAGGCAGCGGAAACGTATTAATTTAC
>JBCNJP010000003.1:57678207-57775217 GCA_039602395.1 Deinandra increscens subsp. villosa | reverse complement strand
ATTTTTGTAAAGATATACAAATAAATGCTACAACTGATCTTGATCACTTTTAGGGACTTAATATGACTTATAATAAGTTTACAAAGTCTTTGGTAGCTTACAAAGCCTTAGAACGAGTCACAGGATCAAAACCGGCTAAATCGGACACATACCGGCAAAACTGACAAAACAAGGAACTTGGACTTTTGAACTTAAATTTTCTGATTTGATATGACCTTATGATGAAAATAAATGTGTATTTATTTATTTGATCGTTGCCTTAGCCATATTTACAAATAATGTGAAATGCGGCTAAAACCGGCAAAAAGCTCGTTTTGATCTTAAACCGTCATTTCTTCCTATAAAAGTCTTTTGAACTCACATGATATTTAATTGGGAAATATAAACTATTTCTAAAACTAATTATTATCTTGAAAATAAATAATATTTTATTTATCGCACAATAAATATTTATCTTCAATAAATATTTCATTAAGGTCAACGATATCGTATCATAACACCGGGTTACCATAACGCCAAGACTTGACCAACCAAATTGGAGTGACTTAGATGTCAACCCAATTTCTATATTCTAAGTTTCTTATAACATTGTATAGGACAGCTTACTTGCATATCTTACTGAATCATTTGCATTCAGGTGAGTTTTCACAGCCCCTTTCTTTTACAGTTTTAATACTTAGGGGAGAATTCATTACAAACATAAATCATTGCCTGATAAATATATTACTTGTTACCTTATTGATTACATGAGCTTTTCTAGTCCAAACCATATTGTATCATGCTTGTTCATGTTATGATGAAACCCCACTATTAATTGAATCCGATTAATTTACAAACAGAAATGATGACTCGTGGATAGATCTATTGGGTTAACGCCCCTACTCTGATTGGTAGCTCCAATCCTGACTCCGTTTTAATAGTCAAAAGAGTACATACGGTTGTATTTGGCCATGCGGTACTGTTGGACATAGTATCATGAGTGGGTAATCAGTTAGCTTCGGTATTCAAGGTTCATGGTAAGTTATAAAACAGTATCTAAACAAGTTGTCAAACGATGGAATGATTCAATCAAACTTGTTTATCAAACTTTACATGCATGCTATCTAAACCTGTGAACTCACCAACTTTATGTTGACTCGTTTTAATATATGATTTCTCAGGTGATTGAACTCTGCTGCATCCAGGATATCATATCATTTAGGACCTGCATTTACTTATTCTGGAGTCATGGTCAAACCGAGCTGCACTTTTGGAGATTACATTGCATAACACCTAACGGTGTCATGTTTCAAATCTTTTTGAAATATAATTGTTTATGTAACGATTAAGACAAATATACTTTCACTACTATTTCCGTTGCAACTTTGAATGAAACTCCACCTTTTGAATTAACTCAATCTTCAAACGGCTCTAGTTGTTTAATCATCCAGAGGTCGTTCTATGTAATCTTGACTGTAATCCATCTCGCTCGCACCCGACACAATAAATACCGGGGTGTGACAGCATCTACCCTTCCTAACACACATTTTACTGTGTATCGTTTGTGCTAAATATTATAAAAGGCATCTACCATTCTTTGCACAGATTTTACTATGTATGGTTATGCTTTGCCTCATGGATCTGCTGCTATTAGATTCTTTGCTTATTAGGGTTTGTAAAAAACACCTAAATATGATTGAATGAAGGCGATGATGTATTTTCCGGATGTTATTTTGAGCAGAACTATCATTATCTACTTGGCGAGGCATTGGTTTGCATCCATGGAGGATTTTTAGTTCTTTGTTCCATCCTTAACGGGTCTGAGCCTTATGTCATTTTTGAGATGGGAGAAAATAGCCACCGACAATGCTAATTGTTATATATATATAAATACTTCAAGTCAAGTACTGGTGCTTTTGTGTGGCCTTCAAATGATAGCATACATATTGTTTGCTAAGTCACTTACCGAAAATTATTTGGATTTGTCCACAGTAACAATGGTATGCGGCTATGATGATTATTCATGTTTGATGATACACAAGAGATCAATTTGTATCTCTTAGTGATGCCATCAGTTAATGTGATCTGAGCGTAGATGTTAACAGTGGTGACAGTTCCTTTGATGTAACAGTTATTGGCTTACTGTTGATGCTTCTTAATAACTATTGTGGCCCTTAAATTGTTCCTTTTAACTTTGAAACATAAGGCCTATCCAGGAAACATTCTCCACACTCACCAGGTACATATTCTTCAACTCTTTCCGTTGGTTGAATACTTTTGGTTGGGTTACTAATGGGTCAAACAAGTTCATGTCAAGTTTAAAAAAATTACTACTGTTAAAGTCATTAGGTTCAAAGTAAGAGGCTGCAAATACAATATACATAATATAAGCAGTGACAAAGCTATCAGATTCACTTTATGGGAAGAAGCCATGTCCTATTTCAACAGTGAAGCAATGCTGACGACAGAAAAGCCGATAGTGGCAATAATTTCTGGTGTAGTCGGAGGATTCAGAGGTATACTTTCATGTTTATTGTTTGTGTGTAATGGGCCCACACTTCCTGTTTATTTTATGCATTGTGCTTATATTTGATGTTATTATGGCAATATGCCTAACTTATCTGCATTGGGTTTGTATTTGGTTTTTTAGTGAATCAGTGTCTTTTTGGTTGTTTTATTTTGCTTTTATCTATCGACTTTTTTGTGTTCCTGAATGGTTTTGATATGTATTATTCTTTGAAAAATCCTTTTTCTATAACCAAGTGGTCTAAATGACAAACTTTTATAATTGGGAAGTTTAAGAGTAATTATCGTTGGTTATGCGTCTTAAAATGTATAAGTTTATTTAAGGAACATGTGTGCATAGGTTTATTAAACATTCCAAATAAATAAACTTTTTTGGTAGAAATATTACAATCTAAAGTGTTTAAATAAATGTTGATTTAGTAGGTACAATTATTATATTCCAAATCCACCAAAAGTAAATTCTTTAACAGCCAAAGAAAGTTATTGAGTTCATGTGTAGTTAAACTGGTAATAGCATGGTAATTCATAGGAGCAAATAATAAGAGCCACAACATTTTATGAAAATGATTTTGTATAGACATTATGATTTAAGATTTTCATTTGCCGGTTGCATTCCTTTAGTAATGGTAAATATAAGTTTTTGTTTATTGAATGTATGGCTGGCTATACAAAAGCTTTTAGGAATTAGTTAGATGCTGATCAGTTTTGATTTCAACACTCAAACACTAAGGTCTATAGTTCCTCAACTATGTGATGATTTGTAATTAGTTCATGTAAATCGAGTACATAACAGTTGTTGATCCAATGAGGTTATTTCTATTTAATAATTTTTGTCTACCTGCTGTTCTTACTTCGCTCCCAGGTTCTCATCTCAGTGCATGTTCCTTCCCGGCCAGTATTATATTCTGAAGGTAATTGTGTTACGTGTTTAAACACTTCCTAAAATGTCTAAATTGTAGCTTTAGTTTGTTCACTTTGTTTAAGAGAGGACTAAAATTTCATTTTATTATGATTGCTAGAACAGTGTTTTTAATTAATCCTTGGTCCATATCTCTGTGTATTGAGCTTGATTTAATAATGTCTCATGTTATCTTTCATTTACTATCTATTGAAGATATGCATTGCTTGCCACTTTTTAAATATGACTACTCAGAATATATGTATGTAATGTTGTTTTATGTCATTTATTTTGTTCTTTACTTTTAATATTACACTCGAAGATAGCCTATATTATATATTATTCAGGATGTTTAAGATATTTTTTATAGATATTCATATTGTTTTTTCTTTTGATTACTTTTCTATGTTTAATATTTATCTTATAGCTTCATTTTATTTTATATTATACAAACCAAGATGCCAAGTGCAAGAAAACGTTTTCAACTGACTTTAAGTGAAGATGTTGGTGGTCAGTCGTCAGCACTACCCCATCGACATGCTACGGGAAAAGTGGAGAGTTGTCACTCCTGTGATGCAAAGGAAAGATTTTAAATTACTACAAATAACACTCCTGGATCAAAGGTAAAGATAATTTACATTCTATAACTAAAAGTCCTATTAGTTGATGATAAAGACAATTTACATTCTACAACCATAAGTCCTATTAGTTGATGATATAGGCCACTATGTAACCTTTTTTAATAAGAACTCGCCGAGTCATTTATTGAAACCAATGCAGTTGTTAAGATCATAACAGTCACATCAACAAGAGTGTCTGAATCAAGGTACACTCTATGTTGATATACTAAAACTTTGCAAACCTTACACAAAAAGATATAACAAAGTTCTATACTTCTTTTATGATTAAGTAAGTGTTCTTTCAGTCAGTAATTTTATATGAATTGGGTTGACCCAAAATAAATTTAATATCAAGAGTGATTGCAATCTTGTCGAATCAATTTTTGCTTTTAGAATTTAAAGTCTATGCAGACATCTAAATGTTTTTAATGTAGTTACTTTGCCCGAAGTAAAGACAAAATGTCAACATTGTTTTATGAGTCGCAAAAACCATTAAACCAAATTCATATCTTAGTGTGTATATATCCATAGTAATAAATAGTAAAAAAAATTATAATTTACAACTGTTCTCTCTAATATGCCATTACAATATTTATTCATGGTGATAAGGAAGGCTGATATAGTATTTTTCATACACCATGGCAACTGCGGAGAGCACACTATGACAACTGTGAATTACCATGTATTTTCTTATCCTTTTTTATAAGAAAATAGCATGTATTACCATGTATTTTCTTACAAAAGTGCAGGACCAGACATACATCTCCTTTCTATAGGAAAGGATAGCTGAAGGCATGTCATGTAAGGGACTTTAAGTTCACGCTTCAGAGACTATAATATTAATTTATTTTAATGAGGTAATGGGCTCAGATTACTTTCCTGTTTATTGTTTGTGTAATGCCAACAGGATGGAGTACACATGTGTGCTAATGAAAGGTGATGTGTTGCAAATGTAGTTTTTAGAGGATGTTTCACAAACACTAAAGTGTAATGACAATACATTTTATTACAAATTATTACAACAAAATACATTTTAAATAACAAACTACCCGCTGCAACGCGCGGGTAGTATCCATCTTGTTTTAAACATTTACGTTTTCGCGTATATCGTCGTATTGGTCCCGGTTTTATTACTACAACAAATACTGGCATTTGCGACGACAGCAATAGCGACGACATATGTCGTCGCAACTGAGTTGGATTTAGCGACGACATGTCGTCGCAACTGACTTTTCTGAATTTGTTTTATAGTTGATGGATTTAGCGACGACTTGTCGTGGCAAATGAGGTGAGCGGGAAATGAAAAATGTAGGCGCCAATAGGAAAACTCTAACGACGACATGTCGTCGCAAACGAGCAGCAAATAAAATAACAAAAAAAATATTTAGCGACGACATGTCGTGGCAAAAAGTGTAATAAGGTTTGCGGCGACATGTCGTCGCAAAAAACTGCAATTAAATTAAGAAGAAGACATTTAGCGACGACATGTCGTGGCTAAAAGGGTACTGCCAGTTGCGACGACATGTCGTCGCAAAATTAAAAAACCCTAACTTACAAACCCAGATCGGGCCTCGTCTCTTTTCATTCCCTAAAACAAAAACCCGCCAGCCGACCTCCCCTGCACCTCCGATCGACGCCAGCCGACCTCTCCCCTGCACCTCCGATCCCACCTCCACCGCGACGCGACGCCACGACCCCCTGCACCTCCGCTCCACCGCTCCACTCCACCGCCTCCACTGTCGGAGGTTACCGCGACGCTCCACTCCACCAGCAGCCGCAGCGTTACCGCGGCGCGACCCCCTGCGACGCGACGCTCCAAGGTAATTCTATCTCCAATGTGGTCTTAAATTTGTCCTTACTTTGTGTAGCATGTTCACTGAACTCCTTCATGTGTGGTTTTCTCAGGTGCTTATCTTTCATTGCTGCTTAAGAAGGTTGAATTTACCTGTGCATAAATTTCATTTGAGGTAGAGTAGTCTAGCTAAGTTATTGAATGCTTTGGATGATGGTTCATATTGTTTATGTTCCTATTTTAGTAGCTTAAGACCCATTATGATGATTCATAGTTTATATTCTTAGTTCTTCAATGTATGGCATTCGCTATTGATTATCCTTTTGGCATTTTCTGGCGGTTTAAGATATAATATTTAGTTAATTAGTTAATATATTGGATGCATTTGCTACAAGTTCATCGAATCTTTATATGATGAGCAATAGAGTTTGTTAAGAGAAATCTTGATATTGAGCAACAACTATGTTATATTAAAGTTAAACTTTATTATAGTCAAGGAGTAAGAAGATGCATTTTCGAATCATAAAATGTGGTTTATATCGACTAATATCTTTGTTTCACTTTAAGTGTGCCAGCTATTTTTTCTTTTATGTCTTCCATATGTTTGAGATTGTATACCTGTATGTTTAAATAAGGAAAAAAGTTTTCTTGCTTGCATATTCGGATTTTTCCTCTACGGTGTGTGTGCTTGTTTGTTTCTATTCTATCATGCCTGAGACAAGTGTTGTTACTACCAATTTGATAAACAATCTTGATTTTGGTGACCCTTTATACCTTCACCCATCTGTATGATTAGGATAGAAAACACTAGCTAGAGTTTGTTTATATTTAGCAATCTAATTTTTTATAATAAAACAGCAATGACAATTGATAAGAGCTAGACTAAGTTGCGAAACCGGACTTCTAAGGATTTTATAACGGGTCTTCACAACTTTATCAATATTGCGAGGAACCATGTTAACAGTGAAGGAAAAGCGTGTTGCCCGTGTAAAAGGTGTGTCAATCGTAACAGAGAGGATATGGATACGAAAATTGCCCACGTACAACAATATGGGTTTCTACAACCGTATGTGACATGGGTACATCACGGTAAAAGATATGCTAATGAGGCGGAAGTAGCAGCTATTTATAGTAAAAAGCCACGGATTGAAGAAGAAACTGGTGAAATGCTTGATGTATATGATGATCTTAGAGAAGAGCTAATTACGAATGTAGATGAAGATGGAACCGGTTTAGACCCAGAATTCGATGCATTGTTTGACGAGCTCAAAACCGAAATATACCCCGGCTGTACTTGGATGTCATCTTTAAACTTTGTAGCAAAAATGATGCACATGAAGGCCGCTAACAAATGGACGAATAGTTCATTTAACCAACTTCTTGAGTTTCTACGATCTGTATTACCAAAAGGAAATCATGTGCCAGAATCATATTATGATTGTAAGAAGAAGTTGAGGAAGATAGGGCTAGGATATGAATCCATTCATGTATGCGAAAATGATTGTGCTTTGTTTTGGAAGGAGAACGCAGCTTTGCAGAATTGTCCGGTTTGTAACGAGAGCAGATGGCGTAACAAAAACACAAACGGGAAGATAAAAGTACCAAGGAAAGTGTTACGCTACTTTCCTTTAACTCCACGGCTTCGACGAAGGTATAGTTCCAGGTTCACGGCGAAAGATATGACTTGGCATAATACTGGACGCTCAACGGATGGTATTATGCGTCATCCAGTGGACGGGGAGGCATGGCAAAATTTTAATAAGAGATATCCTGATTTTTCCATAGAACCAAGGAACGTTCGTTTAGGTTTGGCTGCCGATGGCTTTAACCCATTCGGCAATATGTCTTTGTCTTATAGCATGTGGCCGGTAGTGTTAACAACATACAATACACCGTCGTGGGCATGCATGAAAGAGTCTTCTTTTATGTTGACTTTACTAATTCCCGGTCCTAAATCACCTGGAAAGGACATAGATGTTTTCTTGAGGCCTTTAGTTGATGAGTTGAAAATGTTGTGGGCCGAAGGAGTTCAAATGGTAGACGCATCAACCAAGACTGTTTTCAATATGCGTGCGGGACTATTATGGACGATTAATGATTATCCTGCTCGTAGTAGCTTGTCTGGATGGAGTGGTCAAGGTAATAAAGCATGCACTACTTGTCACAAAGACACACCCTCAGAACGTGTAAAGAGTAAGATAGCATTTGCTGGTCATAGAAGATTCTTGCAGGATAGGAAGCATAAGTGGAGGAAAAGTCTCTTGTTTAATGGCAATACAGAACAAAGAAAGGCTCCTAAAAAGCCTAGTACTGCAGAGATATTGCAAGAACTAAATATCTTTGCTAATCTTGTTCCAGGTAAGCATCCTAACCATGGAGGTGTGAAAATAAAGTATAGTAAGGAGCTGAATTAGAGGAAAAAGAGTATCTTCTTCGAGCTTGATTATTGGTCTGCTCTCGAATTAAAACATAATCTTGATGTAATGCATATCGAGAAGAATGTGTGTGAGAGTTTGTTGGGTACTTTATTGATGAATGACAAATCAAAAGACACACCAAAAGCAAGAGGAGATTTGCAAAAGTTGGGGATACGGGAAAATCTATGGCTAAAAACACAAAACAATAAGAAAGCCATTCAACCTCAAGCTCCATACTCTTTCAAACCTAGTGACCGAGAACGATTTTGTCGCTTCATTAAAGAAGTGAGACTACCTGATGGTTTTGGATCCAACTTCAAAAGTAAGGTCCTTGCTAATAATTCAAATATAGTCGGGTTAAAGTCTCACGATCATCACATTCTCATGCAACGACTGCTACCAATCCGGGTCCAAGCAGGTCTAAATGCGGATGTTTCATCAGTAATTATTAACCTTTGCACATTCTTTAAAAAGATATGTTCAAGATCACTAGCTGTGTCTGACATGCGTAAGGCTCAAGGGGAAGTGGTAAAGATATTGTGCATGTGTTTCAATCGCAATGTCGACGAACATCGGCGAGAGAAATCATTGTACTTCCTGACGAAGCCAAAAGGTCTTTACATTGGTTTATACTCGACAATAGCGATGAAATTAGTGCCTACAAATCGTAAGTATTTTTTTGAACTTCTATAATAATTCATTTTAGCTTTTATGATAATATTATGAACCCTTTGTCTATAATACAGTGAATTCGAATCTGAACACCTGGGAAGAGACTTGAAAAGTGAATTTCCCTTGTGGTTTGCATATAAAGAAAAAACTGATTGCACCGATGAATTAAAGGCACTGGCATATGGTCCGGTGAGTGCATATTCTTACATGGCTTGCAATGTGAATGGTGTTAAATTTTTGGCACACCGTCGTGATGTCAAACGTACTACTCAAAACAGTGGTGTTGTTACCTTTGATGAAGCTGGTACACCGTTTTATGGTCAACTTGAGGATATCATACAGTTGAACTACATAGGTGGTTTTTCGTTTGTCCTCTTTCGTTGTAAATGGTTCAACACATCGGCTAAGGGACGAGTAATTAAGAAAAACAATATCGTTGTTATCGATGCCAGCCGTGAATTGTATGTTGGTAGTGAGTGGTATGATGGTCAACGATACATTTTAGCCACACAAGCTAAACAAGTCTTCTACTTGCAAGATCCTTCTCGAACCACGAATAATTGGAGGGTTGTGGAAGACGTTCACCATCGAAGCTTATGGGATCATCCAAGTATGAGTGTTAGTAATGCGATAGATGTATTGCATGACACTGTATCATCTGATTTAAACTTGGATGCACATTCCATTGTTGATGAGATAGTTGAAGCTGGTGCATCGAGTACCTTCCCCCTGATTGTGGATGAAGAAGAAGAAGAAGCTGATGAAGATGAAGATGAAGATGAAGATGAAGAAGAAGAAGAAGAAGAAGAAGAAGAGGAAGAGGAGAGAAGAAGAAGAAGAAGAAGAAGAAGATGATGATGATGATGATTTTGATGACAACAATGATGTAGAAGTTTATGTATCCAGTGATGTTTCAGAATGAGTATTTGATTATATGCTTTGATATATATTTTTTTAAGTTATATTACCTTATTGTTTATTTATTACTTATTTGTTGTTTTTCTAAGTTATATTACCTTATTGTTTATTTATTACTTATTTGTTGTTCACATCATGTTAATTATATGTATTTTTTAAGTTATCATGGCTACACAAATTGCAAGGGGACACGGTGGAGATGGATGTGGAAGAGACCCCACTCATAATCCAAAACATGTTCCATCTTCTTGCCAGTCTTGTAAGTAATTTCTTTAATATTAATGTGTTATCTAATTAATTTGTTTATCTATTTAAATTGCTACCTTCTTTAACGTTTTGTAGCTGTGCCCAAGAAAACACGTAAAGGGGCGAAGATCTATGAGTTGCTCAAGGCTTTTGAAGACAACGGATACATGCCTTTACCAATTAATTTTGATCCACTTACTGGAGAAGCTATTGGAGGTCACTCTAAGTGGTTTCCTAGGTGGATCACGACACTACTGGAGGACCATACTGTTTTTGAGTATGAGAGCTGGCAAAATGTTCCCGAGCCACATAAACTTCAGATATATATACAGGGCTTTTTGTAAGTACATAATATTTGTAATATGCTTTACAACTTAATTTATATATTTTTTTATCTAATTTGTTCTTTTTTGTAGGATATGTTTGATACTGCAAGCTGGCAAAAAGCTCCTGGAACTCACTGCCCTAGAGTGCAAGCGAGCATAGACACTATATGCTCGAACCGCTATAGGGATAAAAAATATAAACTAAAACTGCATTATGAAAATGCCGGCGGTTCTAAAGAGGGTAGCAAAGCTTATGATTCTTGTCCGAAGGGTTATGATGAAACTAAGTGGCGTAGCCTGATCGACAACCTGTTTAAGAACGAGAAGTATGTCAAGCGTTCAAGTGTGAACAAGGCCAACAGAGCAAAGCAACTATTTCCGAGCTTGCAAGGGTCGAAATCCATTTCGAGTCAACGCTATGATCATGTAAAAAAGTAGTTAGTATTATTAGTAACATTTTTTTAAAATTTATTTAATTTAGAATTTAATATTATTCTTTTATCTTGTTTTACAGATCCAAAAAACTGGTAAATTTAGTTATGTTGAAACTTGGGCCAAAAATCATTCACGAAAAGGGATCTTTGTGAACAAACATGTTGCGGAAACTTATGTAAGGAAAAACATTCACTTTTGATGTTTTTAATTATGTTAAATCGGCTTAATATATCTTTGTTTTTCTAATATAGGAGAAAATCGATCAAGCCAGAACCGACTTACAATGTGAGCGCGGAACTGAAGAGGTAGATGAACTTGACATCCTAGGACGTGGATTGGGTGAACGAAGTGGGTATATCCTCGGAGTTGGAAGAAAATTGAAACATGCTTCTCCAATCTTGGCAACCTCAAGTTATATGCCGGAACCACAAACCTGAAAGAAAAAGTATGAGGAGTTGGAAGAAAGGTCGCGCCGACAAGAAGAAGAAATGGAAAGAATGCACCAAGAGATGGCGGAATTGCGTGCACTTTTTCTCCGAGGGCATAGTGGAGGCGAATCAAGCACACCTAATGGACCAAACACGAATCTAAGTTCACAAAATGATGACCATGAAGACGAAGATGAGTAGTTGGTTTATTGTCATTTGATCGGTTTGTTTCGGACAAAAATTTATGACTATAACGTTGTTGTCTTTATTTTTATGACATTTTGAATGGTTTAAGTTAAGAAAACTTTAGATTAAGATTTGTTTGATTTTGCTGAAACTGGAAAATCTGGACAGGTGAAACAGGCAGCTTCGGCTGGGATAACAGCAAAAAACAGCAACCTGCTGTAGAAAATCGGTCACTTTTAGCGACGACAAGTCGTCGCTAATAGTGACCAAAAAAAATAGACCAGTCACTTTTAGCAACGACATGTCGTCGTTACAAGTGACTATTTTATTGTCTATCAGTAACATTTAGCGACGACATGTCGTCGTAACAAAGGTAAACAAAAAAAATTATAGCAGCTTTTTAGGGACGAGGTGTCGTCGCTACTGCTAGCGTTTTAGCAACGAACTTTTTTGCGATGACAAAAAAGGGCAACAACGACAAGGCAACAGTGACGAGATATTTGCAACGACATGTCGTCGTAAAATAGTTTAGCGACGACATATCGTCGCTAATACTACCCCTTTTGTCGTCGCTAAAAGTCTAGTTTGTTGTAGTGTTAGCTTGAGATATTGATGTTAGGGAATTTTTGAAAATGCAAGGTCGTATTCCTTACAACCGACGGTCTGCCGATCAGGATTCCCCAGGGCTTCCATACACTTCAAATTACATTTACGTGTGCACCCGTAACGGCAATTTACCTTGTATGGTCACGCTGGTTCCTCTTACTTTAGCTACCAGGTTTGATGGGGTAGTATGTGGTTTCCAAGGGGTAAGTATCAAGAATGTGGTCATTAAATCAAAGGTAACTGACTGGGATTTGCCAAGGAGACAAGTTCTGAGAATAACAGCTCATCTAATTTAAAGTTTATCGTAGGTACAATTTGGTAAGCAAGTGGTTCAGTAGGAGTATGGGCAGGGCAGGCTACAATGCCCCCAACTTACTTAAAGATATAGAGTAGTTATTGTCTGACTCGATCACGAATCCGTTATATACACATATGTTTATATATATACTGAGAGAATCTCATATTATACTTAGTCATCACATGCCTGATTTCATTTATCTTACTAAAGTCACATTCACGTTGAATTATCACACAACACTATGTGATTTATAATGCGAGGTCTAAATTGACCAAGGAAAAGAGTGTCAACATTTTTGGGTAACAGACACAGTCACAAGCATCCCATGAGAAATCATCTGATTTTATACAATGTTGCCCTATACGAGGCTAAACATTAAGTTATACGTGTAGGTCACTGAAACAGGTTGCTGGTTGTTAAAGCATGTAGCAAATCGTTAAGGCCAATTACCAAATCGTTAAGAGGAGCCACCAAGTCGTTAAGAGCAAATGGGGGAAGTCGTTAACGCTTAAAAACTCAACCAAATCGTTAAGGCAAAATACCCAAATCGTTAAGAACACTGTTGGGAGTCAAATCGTTAAGCACAAAGAAAGCCAGATCGTTAAGACCAATCCCATGCAAATCGTTAAGTTCAAAAAGTGGCAAATCGTTAAGAACAAATCAGGTCAAGTTGTTAAGAACAAATCAGGTCAGATCTTTAAGAACAAATTCAGGTCAGATCTTTAAGAACAAAAATCAGGTCAGATCTTTAAGAACAAAATCAGGTCAGATCTTTAAGAACAAAATCAGGTTAGATCTTTAAGAACAAAAATCAGGTCAGATCTTTAAGAACAAAATCAGGTCAGATCTTTAAGAACAAAATCAGGTCAGATCTTTAAGAACAAATGGGACCAAATCGTTAAGGGGAAATGCAAAATCAAGTAAATTATTTCTAAGTCTCGGGAAAGAAAAGTTTCTACCAAAAATCAAGTTCCTATACTAACACGAGGCAGGAATTTCTAAATGAGGATCACCTTTGGCACGCGGAGCAGTACTTTCGGGAAGCGTTGTAACCAAAGTTTTCAAAACAGTTACAGTCCAGAAAATTTTACTTCTAAAAATGTTCTGGTTCGCTGTAACCAAGGGCTCTACTGTGACAACCGTCAGATTTCCGTCAACTTTTTCTGTTAGTTCCGTTAGTGCCGTTAGTAAACCCGAGACCCGTTATTTGAATGATTTTATATTTATTTATGTTTACTTGCTAATTAATTTTTAGTTTCGTGAATTTATTTCACGGCCTTAAGTGTCATTTGCAAAAATTTGCATTTTTATGCGAAACCGGACTTCGCGCGTAAATCGAAATTTTTATGTGTAAATGCTAAATTTATGTAACCCGACTAAACATTGCATGTTAAACGAGTTAAAAACGTTTAGAAATACTTCTAGTGTTTTATTTCACAAGTTTTTAGTTAAAAACCCATTTACTTGTGTTTGGATGTTTTATGCTTAAAAATAGAACTTTGAGGGGCCAAATTTGTACATTTTTATAACATGAAATCTGCCCAACACCCCCTCCCCCCTTCATTCTCATGCATCTTCTACTTCTCCTCTCTTCTTCACGGTCACAAACACACACACACACACTTTTGCGATTTTGGTGAAATCAACCACCAAGGAAGTAAGATTCAAGGGTTTTAAGCTCCATCAAGGCTCAAGAGCACCAAAGGAAGCTCCCTCTTCACTTCATCTCCCCCTACCTGCGATTTCTCTCTCAGATCCGTAAGCCCTAGATTCCTCAAACTCGAAATTGTTAGTTGCATGTGTGTTTTTATGCGTTTATGTGCTAAATGGGGAGTTTATATGCTCCTAATTCATGTTTTAAGTTGAGGTATGTTGAATGTTTGATTTGGGGCTGTTATGAGGATGGGATTAGGGCTGGAAATCTGAGTTCAAAAACTGCCATGTATGTTCTTGTATGTATGTTGAGTGTTTGGACTTGAAATTTGGGTATATGGGCTTGTATGCTAGTTCCATGTTGAAATTTTGCTATTAACTTGGTATGAATATGTTTGCAACTAAAATTTGTGTTAAATTGTTTATAATTATGTTAGTGGAAGTTGGATGACCAAATTGTTGCTCAAAATCTTTAAACCGAAATTTTTACAAACTATTAAAAGTGGACAGATTCGGCCAGATTTTAGGCCATTTTGCAGAGGTCATAACTTGCTCAATTTTGCTCGAAATCAGTCAATTCTTTTTCCCTAGTAAAGTATTATGTCTTAGCTTCGAGTCGGCTACTCACACGCTCTCTAAAACCTCCGTTTGGTCATCCAAAACAGTGCTGCAAGTTAGGTGTGCAAAGCTGTATTTTTCTGTGAAAAGTGGACTTTGCTTTTTGGTTGGGCATGATAATCTTGTTTTATTGACGAGTTTGTTAAATGTAAATGAGGTTTATATGATAAGTGTATGATCTGGAAGGTTTGGTACACAAATTCTAAGTTTGAAATGAGTTATGCAAATTTTAAGTTCACTTTGACTATTTTACAAAAAGCTGAAAATGCCAACTTCCGACGCGCATAACTTCCTCGTTACTTAACTTTTTAAGTTGATTCTTTTTGCAGCATTCCCTAAATGTTGAGTAGTTCATTCCTGCAAAATTTTAGAACCTAACTCCAAGTATGGAGCAAATTAGGCATGCCACCAAATGGTGTGTCAAAGACAATAATGTTGATTTTTGCTAACTTCCGACGTGCATAACTTTCTCATTTCTGAACATTTTTACTTGATTCTTTTTGCAACATTTCCTAAATGAGGTGTAGTATATGCCTGTAAAATTTAAGGAGTTAACTCCAAGTATTGTGGATTTTAGCTATGTCACTAGTTAAACGCTTGAAGTTTGACTTTTTGGCAAAACTTTGACTTGGATTGAAATTTCTTGATTTTCTCCCAAATTGAGACCTGTATGTGCACTATGTGACTTGTATGATCGCATGAAACACGTTTAGATGATTACGTGTTACTTTTCGTCCTGGCGACACTTTCTAATTTGATTAGGCCATATTTATCCGAATAGGTTGACTTTGACCAACCTGTTGAACCAAGTGCTAGGTACCGGTGCACCCTAAGGTGAGTTTCACTTACTATTATTGTTATATCCGGTTTAGGATGATAACGCACAGATAGTTGCATCCGGTAAAGGATGGCAACCCGACGGTAAAGGTACTTCTTTACTTGAGTAATTTTCCGACAAAATATCATATGTTGCACTGAATTGCTTTCATTAAAAAGTCCTTACATTCGGGCCGTTAATATACAGTAGCGAGGTAATATTGAGTAGTACTACTAGGGATTGACACCCCCGCTCAGCGGTGCACGGGATGCACCCTCCGACTGGCGGTCGGACTGAGATCAATGTTAGCCTACCCACCGTGATCCGGATGGACACGGGAAGGCAAGGTTCATAGGTATCCCCTATCAAAACATTGTCAGCTTCGGTTACGAACAATTCAGGTGTACATAACTATAGGCTAGCTACCTACGATATGGAATTTTACTGGTCATATGATTAATGACTGTGTTTTACCTGTCGTTATTCATACATTGGGTCTACATGTGACGTGTAGACCGCTTTAGTGAACTCACCAGCCTTGGCTGACACTTGATTGTTGAATGCTTTTCAAGTTGCTTGGAGGATCATGGATGGCACGGGCGTTGGCAGTACTTGTTCTTTGTAAAACCCTTTTGAAAGTCGTATTTCAGATACTTTAGTAATCACTTTTACTAAACAATAACCTTGTAAACTTTTAATGTTTCCGCTGATTTTTGTGAAATGTAAACTCTGATTTATTTAATGTAATACATGACTGTTTACCCCTTTAACTATGGCTTGGTTGTAACTAAATACTTGGATCCTGGTCTGGATCACACCCCACACGGTTATACTCCGTTAGTGGAAATTGGGGGTGTGACAATGATATTCCTAAGACCGCCTTTCGTACGAGGTATGGTCATTTTGAGTTCACTGTTATGCCGTTCGGGTTGACAAACGAGCCTGCAGTATTCATGGATCTCATGAACCGTGTTTGTAAGCCCTATCTAGACAAATTTGTTATTGTTTTCATTTACGACATCCTTATCTATTCGAAGTCAAAAGCCGAGCACGAGAATCACTTGAGCTTAGTCTTAGAGCTCCTAAAGAAGGAACAACTGTATGCCAAATTCTCCAAAAGTGAATTTTGGCTCAAGGAGGTTTAGATACTGGGGCACATCGTAAGCGACAAGGGTATCCACGTGGATCCTGCCAAAATTCACGCGGTCAAAAGTTGGAGTACCCCTACTACTCCGACCGAAATCTGTTCATTTCTTGGTCTTGCGGGTTACTATTGACGATTCATCCCCAACTTCTCAAGGATCGCACTACCACTCAGTGCCTTGACCCATAAAGGCAAACCTTTCGAGTGGGGTCCTGATCAAGAAATGGCATTTTTGACCCTCAAACAAAAATTGTGCAACGCTCCTGTTCTTACCCTTCCCGATGGTAACGACGACTTTATTGTTTATTGTGATGCATCCAATCAGGGTTTGGGTTGTGTTCTCATGCAGCGTGGGAAAGTGATCGCGTATGCATCTAGACAACTCAAGGTGCACAAGAAGAACTACATGACACATGACCTTGAGCTCGGTGCAATCGTCTTTCCCTTAAAAATTTGGCGGCACTACTTGTATGGCACCGAATGCGTAGTCTTTACCGATCACAAAAGCCTCCAACATATCCTGACCCAGAAGGATCTCAACATGCGTCAGCGAAGCTGGGTCGAGCTTCTCAATGATTACGATTGTGAGATTCGCTACCACCCTGGAAAAGCAAATGTCGTAGCCGATGCTCTCAGTTGTCGAGCCTATGCAAATCTTATCGTGTTTCAAATCATTCATTCCGATCTTCACAATCGTATTTTTAAGGCTCAAAGTATTTCCGTGACCGAAGGCAACATGTACGAAGAAATGTCATGTGGTGCCGAACTCCAATTGGAAACCAAGCCTAACGAACTCCTTTATTTCATGAATCGCCTTTGGATTCCCGATCGCGATGACCTTCGTGCTTTCATCATGAACGAGGCTCATAAGTCTCAATATTCTATACACCCTGGTGCTGAAAAAATGTACCAAGATCTCCATGTTCTAAGGTCAAGGTTAAACATCAATGCCCTTCAGGTCTTCTAGAACAACCAGAGATCCCGGTCTGGAAGTGGGATAATATCGTGATGGATTTCATCACGGAACTTCCACGCACTTCTAGTGGCTATGATAGCATTTGGGTAATCACTGATCGTTTGACAAAATCATCTCATTTCATTCCCATTCGCGAAGACTACAAAGTCGAGAAGCTGGCTCGAATCTATATCAAGGAAATCGTGAGTCTTCATGGTGTCCCATTAAGTATCATCTCTGATCGTGATGGTCGTTTCATTTCTCGGTTCTGGAAAACCTTGCAATTTGCCCTGGGTACTCGTTTGGACCTCAGTACAGCTTATCATCCTCAAACTGATGGGCAGTCTGAGCGTACCATTCAAACACTCGAAGACATGCTTCGTGCTTGCGTAATCGACTTCGGTGGAAATTGGGATACTCATTTACCATTGATTAAGTTTTCATATAACAATAGCTACCACTCTAGTATTGGCATGGCTCCATTTGAAGCACTATATGGTCGCAAGTGTCGCTCTCCAATTTATTGGAGCGAGGTTGGTAAAGCTCAGATCACCGGTCCCGAACTGATCCAGGAGACGACTGATAAGATCTCTCAAATCCGTGATCACCTCTTAGCCGCTCGAAGCAGACAGAAGAGTTATGCTGACAAGCGTCGAAAACCCCTCGAGTTTCAAGTTGGTGATTTGGTACTCCTCAAAGTATCACCTTGGAAAGGAGTTATACGTTTCGGGAAGAAGGGTAAGTTGGATCCTCGTTATGTGGGTCCCTTCAAGATACTTGAAAGAGTTGGGAGAGTTTCCTACAGACCTAAACTACCCCGAGAACTCGAAAATGTTCACCCAACGTTTCATGTGTCTAATCTTCGCAAGTGTCTGGCTAATGAAGACCTCCACATTCCATTGGACGAAGTGCACATCGATGAAACAATGCACTTTGTAGAGAAACCAGTGGGAATTATGGACCGAGAAGTCAAACAACTCAAGCGTAGTCGTATTCCAATTATCAAGGTCCGTTGGGAGTCTAAGCGAGGACCAGAGTTCACCTGGGAACGCGAAGACCAAATGAAAACTAAGTACCCTCATTTATTCGTGTAGTCTTCTCAATGGTAATTTCGGGATGAAATTTCCTAAAGTAAGGGAGACTGTAACATCCATGGTCTATCCATTTTGTTGTACCCGACTTGTATTCCATGATCCATTCAATAAGGAAGCTTACTTCATTTTATTTGGTGTTGCAATGTATAATTTACGATTATTTCAATTTATTTTGTTTCGATTTCAATTCCTATTCCAATATTTCAAGCTTTCAATTTATTTAAATTAGACCGGGACTTGAGTATGCTATATATGTGTGGCAAATGTGGGCAATACTAGTTACGCACGCAATTGAAACACAAATTATAGTTGTACAAAAGTTTTGGGTTAAAATTTATAAATATTGAAAGTTTGGGCCATTTATGTAATTGATAAACTTCGTAAATAGTTTTATAGTTTCGAATGTCAAATTTATTTTACATCCGTAATTAACTCGCAAATTAAGTTATGAGAAAAGATCGGGGTTAAAAACATACATTATGGGAATTAACTGTGCCTTTTATGGGTTGCATATAAGCTAGAAAGGGTAAATAACAAAAAATATAATGGGAATGAGGGCCGCGCCGCCGGGTTTGAACCCGCGACCTCACACTTCACGGGGATGCGCCCTAACCACTGGGACGATTTCTGTTTTGTGATGAGTTCCGGCTCCTTCGTTTATATATTAAACATGCGCGTGTCAAGCCTCTTCCTCCCCTTTACTTCCCCATGCGCCTGCAATCTTTTTTTTTCCCTCTTCTTCTTGTTTCGACCTTAACCCCTTTTGACCCATTTTCTCGCCCGTTTTCACCATTAAAACACCATTTAAACCACGGTTTCATGTCCCATTTCAATACTCGAGTTTAATGACACCTTAATCATCATAAACCGTTTACAATTAATGATATTCAATAAAAAAATTCATCTTCTTAAAACCTCCATTAAAACTAAACTTAAAGCTCCAAATCAACCCATCTCCGATCTGGTCCACTATAAATTGAGATCATAAACCTGTTGTAGATGTGCTCACGATAAAAAACCCTCTCCCAATTTCAATTTTCATTCGGGCAATCAAAAACCCCCAATTTCTAGGGCTCATAACTTGTTTGGACGATTCCGGGCTCAATTCTCCATCAAATTGATCAAGTAAGTAGTCCATTCCACTTAGTTTTTCATTATCTACAAAACCCCTCTGTTAATTCTAGGTTTTATCCTGTTATTTCATATGTCAATTTTAGGGTTCTTCGTGATTTGGGGATTTTTGTGAAAACATATATTGTAACCTATTTAGTTTAATCTAAGCATTCCAATATCAATTATCTCTATTCTAAATCACGAATGTTGCAATTAGAATATATGCATTATTATTTATTCTATTTTATTACTTATTAGTATCTTCTAAATATATATATATATATATATATATATTTTAAAAAGATTATATCTATATATCTATATATATCACATGATGGAATTATTTATTCCTTAGAATGTTAACTACAAATCATAATAAATTTTATGATGGTTCCTTAAATTATTAAATTTTATTATAAAATTACTTTATAATTAGTGTGTATATATCATTACTTTGTAGTAGTTACAACATTATAGTCTAAATATAATTCAAACTTCATATATTGTTTTTACGAGTCGTTCATTCTCGCATTATTAATCAATTCACAATCACCTTATACAAAACCCCTTTAAGATTTTGCTTAGACGATTGTAATTGTATTATTATGTTTATTATTAATTATTATTATTATTATCATTATTGTTAATTAATATTATTGTTATTATTATATAAGATTCTATACATATTACATCAACATTTATGAGTTATTCAAATAATTGATTAGTAGTTATTGTGACGCAACTTCCATTGTGGTGTAGTGGTAGGAAGCCTGTGTTCTCTACTTGAGACACAGGTTCGATTCTTACAGGCAGCACTTTGGAAGGGGCATTGGCGATGAGGGGAGACTTGGGGCTGAAAGGTCACAAGTTCGATCCCTGAGCTCCCAGGTTTTACCACCCGGCCGCTCGCGGAGGTGGATTTTCCCTGGAATGAGCTCAACTGGTGTAAATAGTCCTCGGGTTTTCCGGGGCATTCGTTGACCGTTCAAAAAAGTTATTGTGACAACATTTATTATAATTATCATTATTATTATTATTGTTATTATTATTATTATTATTATTATTATTATTATTATTATTATTATTATTATTATTATTATTATTACCATTATTATTATTATTTAATATCATTAGTTAATGGTGTAACCTAATTCAAACTTATTATATAAACACCTTAAGTTATTCAAATAACTAGTTAATATTAAAACACATCTCATTTATGTCATATGAATTTACTTAACATTTATATTACTCATAAATACACTATATAATTTTTGTTAAATAAATAACATTCCTTTAAACAAAACCCCCATTGCCCACGGACCCCTAGTCTCCTAGCTTCGTTATTCAACTAGGTCCCCTCGTTTTCCTTTAGGTTGACCTTCGGGACTACTACTATCCTTCGCGTTCTTTCGTGAAAACTCTTCAACCCATCAAGTGAGTAATCATTGCCCCTTTTTCGTGTTTTACATTTTGGGGTGCAACATGTATCCTATATCAATCTATTGATTTTCATGATTTTCATATAATGCGATTGTAGACCATATGTGTGAATGTGTGTAGGATTTCATTCTAGCATAACTTGTCAATGTGTTGGGATTTCATGTTTTTCATAGTGTTTCATGTATTTCATGTCGCATAAACATTAACGTAAGGCCTGGGGAATCAAAGATAGATCTATTGGCTGACAACCCACTTAACTTGACCGGTTCTGGCGTTGGGTGTTTGAGACGTATTACATATAGTCTAACCTTCGGGTTAGGGAATCCTTGTCATTATAGGTTGTTTATGCATTATTTCATGTTGTCATTCTATCTAGTATGTTGATCTTTCATTTCATTCTATCATAGGATACAATTCGCATGTTTTCACGTTATATATCATGTTACATATTAAACATGTGATTACTCACCAACTTTGTAGTTGACCTTATCATATACATGTTTCAGGAAATAATAACGTTTGATCCAAGTTGCTCCACTTAGGGATGTGGATGTAGTTACATTCTTAATAAGACATTGTTGAAGCATTTATGTTATGTTTGAATTTCAAGTTTATGTAATGACCTTTGATCGTTAATAATAGTGTTATTTAAATATTATCATCTTAATTTAGTTGTCATGAGCTTTTGGGCAATCTAATCATGCCCCGACGTTTCCGCCGTCGGTTGGGGTGTGACACTTTGTCATTTGTAATCATCAAGACATACGATATCTTGAGATTAATTCAAGAACGCCTTCACCATCAAAATGTTTAAAGTTATCAAACTCCTTGTTCAAGACCTTCTTCTTACTCTTTTTGTATTGGTTGTTGCCTTCACATCGTTCCTTCAAAGTTGTCTATAATTCATGAGAATCACTACAACTTTTAAACTGATGTAACAACTCTTTTGGTAATGCTTGATTTAGAAGACCGTAGGCCTTTTGTTCTTTGTTGTAGTCTGTTTTCTGACTTAGATCCAGATTTCTTTGCATTATGGGTACGTTGTTCAGACCAACCGGATAAACATACGGCGCATCCATAGCAATCCATAGATCAGGATCGGTAGTTCCAATATACGCCTCGAACCGCTTCTTCCAGTGATAGTAGTCTTCTAACTTAAGCAATTTGGGTACTTTCTGAGTAGTCCCAATCTCATTATCGTAGTTCAACAATGTCTTCATTTGAGACTGAATAGCAGCGAATGCTTGGAAATCCGACATTTTGAAAGTTTGAAATTTCTGATTGGTCCAAACTCCTCCGAACTCTAATGAACCTCCGAACGTGCTCCGAACTTAGTCCGAACCAGATTATATAGTCCGAACTCCATCCGAACTCTTCACGAACTTAGATGATCCGAACTTGTGTCCGAACTCCAACTGAACACAAGATGTCCGAACTCTAATCGTGAATAACCCCGAGCTCTCTCCGAACCAGTCCGAACTCGGTCCGAACTTTCTCCGAACGTGGACCTAACTCTCACCGAACAGAATAAGGACCGAACTCTCTCTGAACTTCAGGTTCGGAGCAGTTATGGTGAACTTGAGGTTCGACCAAACGAGAATTTTCTGAAAAAAAATTGAAACTCACAGGAAAACTGAAACTCTCGAGCTCTAGACGATCAATCGAACGAAAAACAACATAAACAAGGAATTTGAGCGTGAAGCATGATGAATACAAGGCAGATTTTGAGAACGAGATGAAAAACAAGATGAAAAACTAGTTTTTAACCACACAATTGACTCAATCAAACTGAGCAATACAAGATAGCTCTAATACCACTTGAAAAAGCATAGACGGATCGATTCTATGGTAGATAATATCGAGACGGAAGTTTTGTCATATATCGTGTTGAATGATTACATAAACCGAAGGAGTATACAAACGATTAAGCTCCGGGGGAGGTTGGACAGAACCTCTCCTCTCAACACATTGATCTGGACAGACTCTGGACAGAAACTTACAAAGAAATACAAAGACGAAACTATTTATACTTCTTCATTCTGTCCGAACTGGGCATCTCTGAACCCTGTCCGAACTCTCTTCGAACTTGGAGTTCGTCTAAAGTTCAGACAACTCCGAACCTGGAGTTTGGCTGGGTTTCAGACTCCAATTCATGTCTCCGACAAATCAGTCTGTTTGACAATTCAAACAGTAATGGCCACACAAGGTTCATGCATCAGCAAATTTCCCCTTGGACGTTACTGTCGAATCCAGACATTGATCTTCTAGCAATCATCATCTGTCAGTCTGCTACATCTTGAATCTTGATTTTCAGCAAACTCCCCTTGGACTGAACTTCAGGCATGTAGGAAACCATTCGCATCTTGTACAATCTCCACAACCAATAAAGTTCCTCTAGCTTCAAGCATAACCATCCAACTGGAACCGACATATATAATAATGGTTCACTTCATCATTCGTATCCGGAATTTGTAAAGACACCCGAACATCACTGCATATTGACAACAATCTTTAATCTTCACCAAATTGTACTACATTCTGATCTTTATGAAAACAGCCACGATCAACATCTTCAATCACGGAAATTCCCCCTTAGCATGAAATACATCCCAATATATTACTCCGGTAAACGTATATCTCGTTGCAGACTGGAATCTGACCAAGTCTTCATAACTCAAGAAAGTATCGGTCAAATGACAAAGAGTTCCAAACCATAACCTAAAACTTTGACATATCGGTTTGCACGAACATCAGAATACACTACCTTTCCACGAAGATAAAAAATCACCATCAACCCTGAACTGATTGCTTTTGAATATTGACTTTTTCAATTATGAAACTTTGAAAGTTTTAGGGTCCCCAATTTCTCCCCTAAATAAGTGACATATTCAAATCTTCAATTTCTTATGATTCCAACCCCGCATTCTTGTAGTGGAATGATAAACTCAAGTGGCCCACAACGGAATCTTTAATCTCATTTAATCTTCAATTTATGTAGAAAGAAAATCTCTGACAAATGTTCCCAAGTAATCATAACCATGTCTCTGAATCTCTGTCCATCATCAGAAACACGCGTTCCTGAGTCTTTGTCCATCATCAAGAACAATGACTACCCACAAACTCATTTCTTGAAATTCGATCACTAACTCGTAACAAGTATCGGAATCTGGATTTTCTTCAAACATAACACCCCACAGCTACCGAATCAAGAGTAAACTCGATAACTGATCTGCTTCTTTAAAATTCCCACCTAACGGGGTTTGGGGGCAGCGCCCCTGAGAAGCGGGGTCCAAAGGAGGGCAGCCCCTGGCGGGGTCCAAGAGGCAGAGCCCCTGGCTGGGGCCGTGCTTCATTAAAAATGCATCCGAGCTCGTCCGTACCTTGTCCGAACCTGATCTTCCGAACCACGTCCGAACCTCATCCAAACCTCATCATTCCGAACCTGACCTTCGGACGTCTGAACATGTCAGAACTCTGTCCTAACCTAGAGTTTGGAGAGGTTATTTTTTCAGATCTGTTCTTCGGCCGAACCTGAGACGAACTCGACTGGAAATTTTCAAAATCGCACCAGATTCGGAATTTGATCAAATTTCAATATCCAGATGCTTCTGTTAGGTAAAATCATGACTCAGAAAGACTCGATTGATTAAAACTCAATCATAAACACTTTCAATCACCCCTAACTGAAGGTTTAACGTCTCAAACTTAAGAAAAATGATGAATTTAGACCATAGAAAGAACCAACCTGGCTCTGATACCACTTGAAAAAGCATAGACGGATCGATTCTATGGTAGATAATAATGAGATGGAATTTTTATCATGTATCGTGTTGAATGATTACATAAACCGAAGGAGTATACAAACGATTAAGCTCCGGGGGTGTTGATACCTGATATGTGCGTCGTGTGAAGTATCAAGTAATACAAGATCAAGGTCAAATTAGGTCTGGCCGAACTTGGTCCGAACCTGGAGTTCGGACTGGCCGAACCTGGGGTTCGGACAAGGATCGGCCAACCGGGTATAAATAGTTGTTTGTTCTTTGTATTTGTTAGTTCTGAGCGTGCGAGATTACTGCTAAGTGTGTGTTTCTGAGAGTGTTCTCTGTGTCTGTATTCTGAGTGTTTCACTGATTGTAATTGTTCGTTTTGATCAATAAATCAATCGGTTAATTATGTTTCGATGTCCGATTAGCTAGATCGAGTAGACGATCCGATGCTCACGCATTTTCAAGTGGTATCAGAGCCTTCAGGTTCACTCTACTGATCTGTGGTTGCTATCTTCGGATTTTTGAAGCATTTTTTGTGATTCTCGAGTTTGTTTTCGTGTTGTTCATCAATTCTATCGAGTGTTTGGTGTCAAATCTGTTCCTAAACCATTTTCTATCGGTTTTTCTGATCCATAGTAACTAGATTCGTCAAAATCAGTCCTTTTTCGCGCGTTTTTGAAAAATGAATTCGAGGTTCGGAGGTACCTGGTCAGGTTCGGAGTAACTGCTCCGAACTTCGAGTTCGGTGGATATTCGGTCAGTGTTCGGAGTTGTCTCGGTTAAGGTTCGGAGTGATTCAAGGTTCGGAGCTAGATCGGAGTCTTTTAGGAATTCGGACCGTTGTTTTTGTTTCGGAGCAAGTTCGGATAGAGTTCGGACTTTGATTCTAGGTTCGGATAGAGTTCGGAGTTAAGTGATAGGTTCGGAGCAAGTTCGGCCGACAGATTTTAAAACTTTTCAAACGATGTCGGAATTTCAGGCGTCGATTAACTAGATCGAGTAGACGATCCGATGCTCACGCATTTTCAGGGGGATGTTGGACAGAACCTCGCCTCTCAACACATTGATCTGGACAGACTCTAGACAGAAACTTACAAAGAAATACAAAGACGAAACTATTTATACTTCTTCATTCTGTCCGAACTGGGCAACTCCGAACCCTGTCCGAACTCCCTCCGAACTTGGAGTTCGTCTCAAGTTCGGACAACTCCGAACCTGGAGTTCAGCTGGGTTTCAGACTCTAGTTCATGTCTCCAACAAATCAGTCTGTTTGAAAATTCAAACAGTAACGGCAACACAAGGTTCATGCATCAACATAACGTTTGTGTTGGTTATTTGTGATTTTCAGAAAGTTGATACGGGATATGGTTTCCGTACGCGTGAAAGTTAACGATGATTGTCTCGTTGGTTCGCATCAGTTTTAAGCTCGATTATCATGTTTATTTAAAACCAAGTTGTTTTAAATATATAATCGCTTAATGTTTTGTTGTGTCATTGAAATAAATCCGTGACACCGGTTTTTGAGAAAATATAAAAAGTATATGTTTATATTTATTTTCTTGTTATTAAAGTTTCATAATTATTTTATGCAAACCCTCATGTTTTACGGGTATAGGTTTTCGATACAAACATGAGAATTATTTACGTCTTCGGTTATCAGTTAGGTTTAGTGATTATCAGTTAAACAGATCAGATAAAGCATGTAAACAGTTAACAAAAAGTCAAAGTAAAGAGGTTTGACCTTAATTTTTTGACGAGTTGTCACAAAGGAGATGCACTTTCTTGAGTTACAGATAAGGAACTCTATTTTGTTGACTCTACCACATAGAATAGAACCCGTCTTTTTCATAGTCTAGTCAAAAGAAGGATTACATCCCGGCTCAGAAGAAATGCTACCTATGAGAAAAATAGAAGTTTTTTAGTTTTTAAACAAAAGGATTTTCCGGCTCAAGTTCAGATGGAACATTTCTCCGCCCGAACCAATATTCAACCGAAAAATAGAAAATATTTCAGATTTGAAACTATTTCTAAGCAAAGACCAACCATTAGGTTTAGTGATGATTTTAAACAATTTGAAGGGCAGGGAAGGAGAAATCCTTCACGAGGCAAGTTAAACCCTCGTAAAAATTTTCATAATAAGACAAAATTTTGGTCAAAATGATTTTATGACTAGTTCAAGCGAAAGTTCTTCCTTTCCGTTTCAAGGTGAACACTCAAATCAAAATGCTTATGTACCACAAAAAATTTTCATCCTCACCTGTGAGAACTAGGATGGTTGGTCAAACTCACATCTCAACCAAAGAGATGCAAAGGGTTGAAACCAACAAACAAAGGAAGTCCATAGAATTCAGAGAGAGAGAGAAAAACTCTTGAAAGAAAGAGTAGAATAGTAGGTGGAAGTGCATCCTTAGTGTTGGTCTCAGTTGTAAAACTTTCATTTCACTTGTACTTGTTCTTGGACAATTCCCTTGATGCTTATGTTAAATCATTCAAGTGTTTGATGTTTTGTATTTCATAATTAATGTCTTAACTTGGGTTGATTAATAATGAGATGATTGCCCTTGTTCTTTACTTTTGTGATATGAATGTCTGGATCCATACTCTGTGTTATTTCATGATAATTCACTTGGCTTATGATAATAATTCATTATATTTTTCATAATAACAACCCTTAGCAATTCCATAATGATTCTTAACGTTTTAGGAGTGTACTTGGGGATTTCTAAGATGTTTGGCGATCTGGATATTGATTGCCCTTGGCGATATGGAGATTGCCCTTGGTGATCTGGAGATTGCCCTTGGCGATCTGGATATTGCCCTTGGCGATCTGGAAATTGCTTTTGGTGATCTGGATATTGTCCTTGGCGATCTGGAGTTAGCCTTGGCGATCTGGAATCCCTTCTTGGCGACTTGGAATTGCCTTTGGCGATCTGTTGAGTGTTCTTGGCGACCTCACTAAGAGCTGATGCACTGAACTTGTTCTTGCCGACTTCAGTATTACTCTTGGCGATTTCATCTTTGTTCTTGGTGATTTCACAGGTCTGATGTCATAAATTTCACTAACTCCAATAAATTCGCTTGTAATCTGTGCAATAACGACCTGTGCTCTCTCTAGTATAAATAGCCACATATGAATACATTAAAAAAGCTTTCTGGACGGCTGTGGAAGATAGAGAGCACTTTTGTGTGAAAACCCTCATGTTCTTGAGCTTCAGACATGGAAATCTAAGGATTTCAACAAACAAACAACATGATTTGATCATGGATTCATGATTTTTCGCACTTGAATATGTGCATTGAATGAGTAAAGGCTCAAATGTGGTCCTGATAAATGGTATCAGAGCCATTGTTCTTCATGTTCTTGAGTTTTTTCTCAAAAAACTTGAAGTATCACTCATTCAAGTCATCAAAGCTGGTTGTTTGAATGATTCCTTGACCTATCTCGAACGAAATTTCACAAGGAATCTGTTGGAATGCTTAGTTTTCATCAATAATAACAATAAATGGGTCAATTTGGAAGATTTTCAGATTCATGCGAACATAGAGAAAACTTGTTGTTCATGACTTTTCAAAATCAAAGTCATTTTCCACTGATTTAGAGTCAAAATTGAACATCCACACATGTTAGACTCGTGATTTAGGGATGTTAGCAACTTGATCACTCAATAACATAAAGTACTAAAGATTTAGAGAAAAAATTATGTTCTTGGAAGATTTTCATAAAAGTCACTATTTGATCCGATTTCACCCAGATTAAGTGGTTTTTGGAGTTTGTTACAGTTAACAAATTTGTTCCTAAGCAAATTCCTAAAATATTGGTGTAATAAAAACTTGACTCGTGAAATTTGATTTTGACGCAGTGATTATGCTCAAGAACATAGCTGGAAAATTTTATAAGTCTTAAAAATTCAAAAATTTCAAATTTAACATTATTGCTTGCTTGATTCAAACTAATTAAGCTTCATGATGTTTGTTTTGAAGGTTTTGAGCAACTAACCTCGATGTTTGCATCTAAAGCAATCTTGACCAGTGTGACCCATTAAGCATTTTTGTGAAGAACCCCAACTTGTTTCACCATGTTTGACTTTAACTCTGGAAATCAAATGTTCCAAGGGAACAACAGGCCTCCAAAACTACTCGGGGCTACTAACTATGATGACTAGAAAAAGAAATTCCAGTGTTACCTTGAGTATGTGGATTATGACTTGTTGACCTCGGTGAAGAATGGTCCTAAGGTGTTCTATGTGGATCCGGTGCCTGTGGCTGGTACTGACCCTCCTGCTAGTCAGAGGCGTGTAATAAAGAAAGTTGAGGACTACACTCTCACTGAGCATAATCAGATGAACGTTGACAAACCTGCTCTCGGGTGTATGAAAATGGTACTGTCTGATGACATTGTCTTCCACTTCATTGAAGCAACTTCTACTCATGAGATTTGGGTAGCACTTGAGAAGAAGTACGAGGGAAACATTGAGAGCAAAGAGAGGAGACTGGACTCTCTCAAACTGCGATTTAACACTTTCGCTTACATTGCTGGAGACTCCTTTGAGAGTGATGTGACAAAGTTTTGCAGACTTATCTACAAAATGCAAAACAATCAAATCCGACCTGAGATGCCTGCTATATCTAAGAAAATTCTAAAGTCATTTCCTCAAAACTTTGCTTCATACGTGGCCTATTTGATTGATAGTAGTGATTTGGCCATTGTTAACTACATGGACCTAATTGACAAAGTAAGAAGCTATGAAGTTGTAGCTGTTAAAAGGGATGGAAATTCACTGCAGGGGAAAGTTATCAAAAAAAGTACCACCCAAATAGCCCCAAATGCTGCCTTTATTACTCCTAATGATTTTGACCTGGAATTTCCTTACACTGCTGGTGGATCCTGCTCCTGTGCTCTTCTACTCAACAACGTGTTTTTCAAGTTGTAGCTCAAGCGCCTGTCTCACATGTGAATCAATCATCTGTCATGTATCAATCTGGTCTTGCATTCGTTGGTCTGACTAACAAAGACCAAGAGCTGTGTAATGCTCTTTTGGCGTGTCTTGCTTCCCAAATTTCAGGGAGTACTGAGAGCATGTCTCTGTGCCAAGAATACTTGGACCAAATTCATGCTGATGACCTAGAAGAAATGAATATCAAGTGACAACTTGGTATGATCGCTGCCCGAACAAGAAAGTTTTTCAAGAAAACTGGGAGAAAGGTGTTCCAGTTACACCCCAATTATACTATTGGTTTTGACAAATGCAAGGCCCAATGCTATAACTGTTGGGGTTTGGGTCACTTTGCACGTGAGTGTAAGAAGCCGAAACTAAGACAGATTCCTGTGACATGTGGGGGAAACAATAATTCTAGTCAAAATCAGGGCAACTACTCATATTAGAAGTCACAACCTGCTGGTTCAACTCACCAGGGTTCTAGTTCCAACAATGCCAAGCGCGCTGACAACACTAAGAAGGCACTCGTGTCACTGAGTGATCCCAACTACACATGGTCTAATCAGAATCAAAGATCGGCTGATTTTACTATGCATTGATGGTGAATTCATCTGAAGAATCCAAGATTGTGGAAGATCCTCTCTTTGATCCACTTTACCCCACTGACTTTGCACTTATGGTGGATCTGGATGATATCACTGAAGATGCTACTTTTGTGTCTAACTCCGCTGATGACCCTTCCATGGTTGAATCTAATACTGAACAAAAATCAATTAACCGTCAGAAGGAACTCATACTGAGATGGTAAAATCCAATTAATGCTCAGAGTCCTGTGTAGAGGAAGTTGATCGGTATCGCCTTTATAACCAAGAGTTGTTTGAAAAGGCAATAGCGAATGAATGTCTTGTCAAATCCATGCAAGCTAAGGAACTGGATTTCTTGGCTAAAATAAAGTCCTTGGAAGATGATATTGAGGTCATGAAACATGCTGAAGTGGCTCGTCACTCGTCCCTAAGCAAGAATATGTTCAGGCTCAGGAAATTTTCGACTTGATAAAACTTAACCCCTCTAACTTAGCAAGTGATGTGGCTAAGGATATTTTCAGACGTGTACAAAGTGTTTTGGGTTTAACCTGGGAAATTGATGATGGTGTTGTTGAGCATCCCCTCAATCATAATTATTTTTCTATACATGAACTAACTAAAATAAACTCTCGAAGCCACATCAGGTTTTTGAATAATGAGTCAGTTCCAAACAAATCTGGAATTCAGCAAATGAAAGGCAAACCGTCTGGTTACGAAAGTGGCTCGAGTCTTCCATCCATTGAACGTGCACTAAATTTGGATGATTTTGAATCCAGTTCATTTCTGTCAGTTGATACCGGCCTATCTGAGGATACGGTCAGGCAGAAGGAAGAATCTGAGTTCTTAAAAATAATAACCGATAATGAGAAAATATCTCAATCTTCAGTCTTTAGTGAAACTCAAATGATGTTTAATGGAAAATTTGTTTCAAATAAACCTAAAGTTTCAAAGAGGCGAAAGTCCAAAACTAAAACTTATAACTCAAATTCTAGCCATACTGATCTTTCAAGTGAGCTGGCTACTGATGCTTTAAATAAACTAAATTTGGGGGATGATAAACCCATGGGTAACACACAACACTTTGTCACAATCACCGATGGTAAGGTGATTTCCTCGGCTCCTGCACCTGTAATGATTACACCTCAAGTCACTCCGATGTCTTCCATCAAGATGTTCAAGTCATGCAACAACACACCTTCAAACAGTCAAGCTATTGCGAGTACTTCAAAAACTGTCAAGAAGCCAGCAAAGTGTAAGAAGAATAATTTTTCAACTGAAAATGTTGTCTCTACAGAGAAGACTATTGTATCTCAACCACAAGTTGCTGAACCTGTTGTTGCTGTACCCGTGAACTTGGAAGAAAATAAAGGTGAAGGTTCAACTACTAAAAGGAAAAACAACAACAAAAGACGAAATAAGAAAGATGATGTTCATGGGGAAGAGGAACATGTTGCTGAGAAAAATGTCACACAGGTTTAAAATGTGGTTCCAACTACTGTCGTGAATCCAAGAGGGTCTGCTAACACTATTGGGTGTTTTGTATGCAGAGACCCAAATCATGCTACTAGGGGTTGTCCATTCAACTAAATAAAAGCACACATGGGGTACAATCCACCTATGGTTGCACCCTATGGACCGAGAATGATGAGGCCTCCTTTCACTCAGCCATGGCCTCAGTTTTATAGGAATTACAACGAAGACTATGAATACATGAATAATCAACAAATTTTCATTCATGCCTAATATCTAGAAGCAATAGCTTTTCAGAAGCATGATACCTCACTCTACACGAGGTTTGGGTGCAAGTACTAGGTACTTTCAAACGGTAGTCCCTGGAACAGCAAACAACCCATCTCCTATTTCCTTGAGACCTCGTGCACCATGGTCTCCATTGGCTGATCCTCAGAAGCCTTTTGTACAGGCTGTTGGGTTTTATAGTGGGATCCGGGTTACCGATTTTAATTTTTTTTAAAACCGATTTAATAATTAAATTAATACTAGATTAATTTAGCAGTGGAAACGATTTAACACGTGGACGCAACTGTAATAGGATCAATCATCGTACACGACAAACGCAGAAATGTATTTATTTAAAATAAATAAATAAATTAAATTAAATATCTAACAATTTAGATATACCTTGGCGGGATCCGAGCAACCGCTCGAGACACCCAGATTCAGCGGGCTCGCCCTATGACGAACTGAGACGTTTGACTCGAATCAGCGAGACAGGTCATCAACGGCGGCAGCGGCGGCGGCCATAGGTGGCGGCGGCGGTAGTGGCGGCAGCGGTGGTAGAGATACCACTAGTGGTGGTGACAAAACTGTCTCCGTCGGGATGGCGACCTGAACAGTCCCTACGATGATCTCGTCACCGGTGACCGGAGGTGACACGGTGGCGGTGTCCGGCGGGTACAAGGGTGCGGGCCACGACGAGGGAACCGGACGCGGTGGCCTCGGCTACGCCGGTAGCGCGGAGGAGACAGCGGCGACGGCGGCGGCTTGAGCGGCGGCTCAGGCTCAGGCTGCGGCTTCGGCTTCGGCTAGTGCTGCGGCTTCGGCTCGGGCTTCGACTGCTTCGTTTTCGAGTCGGGCGCAGATGCTAGCTAGACGGGGATCCATCGGAAATCATAAGGAATTGCAGTGGAGGTGATGGCGCCGATCGGAAGGACAGCTACAGCGGGGAGCCGGCTTCGGCTTGGGGATCGGCGTAGAGAGAAAGAGGAGAGATTAGGGTTTGTGACTTGTGTTGCGATTAACCTCCTCTCTCTCTCCTTTTAATATAAAATCGCGGACCGGGACCTGGTGGACTGCCCGGTCGCGATTCTCTTTTAATCCACCAAACTGATCAGTCTGTTAATCCGGTAATAACTGATCAGTCCGTCATTTTATATCACGAGCAATATATTTAGCCAAAATAGTTTTGTCGTTATAATTAAATAAATAATTAATATTTATTTAATTTACCGTTTAGTTCGTGTAATACTAACTAACAATTAATTTGATTTAATAGTCCGTTGACCCGGGTGTAACTCTTACGGGTCAATAACGGTCGGGTTCGTTAATTCGTCGGGTCAGGACACCCTATTTCCAACTGTCTCCCACTTGGACTGAACGCGACAGTTTTAACGAGGGCAGTCAGAGGCACTCTAGCTATGCATGGCTACACCAACTAATATTGACACTTTAAGTCTTTAGCCAAAGTATAGCTGATTGACAATCAAGCAGACTCATGACTTGTGCATTCATTGTCATATGTTCCTTTCTGTATAAGACATCGATGAATTATGAGACATGGACTCTCATATTTTATTCATCGATTTTCATTCTCGATACAATTCGAAGTGATCCAAAAAACACACAGTAAGTTTGGGTGAGGCCTCACACTTATCACTTGGAGTCAACGAGGGCGCCTTTATATCTAACCGTTGCCGAAGCAAGAATATAGAATCCCTTGTTGAGGCATACAGCTCCCACTAAACCTCAGAGCCATTCCCAAAAATAACCGTTATGGTTGGCAGTTACGCGACAACGCTAGGATACAATCAAAGAATGTTCATTAGTAGAAGGGAGTTCGAATATGCGTCTCAGGTCTAAGGATACACTAGAGCATGTATTAATCAAGCAAGCAAGACTTCCATGTTTGCATTGCATGATGTGAGTTACGTCCAACGTCATTCACCAATGAGGTCCGTGAGTTTGAACGTTAAAAAACTTTAAGGCTCAAGCAGTCACAGTAGTCTTACTTTAGTATAGCTCCCACTAACGAATCGACTACGGAAATTTAGGACAAGAACTTATTGTCCAAGGATTAAACGTATAAATATTGAACACAGTTATGTAATTCATTATTGCATAAAAACAGATGGAATAAGAATAATATAGATAACTGCTGGTGTTCATACATCCAAATACCAAATCAAAACATGTCTTCAGCTAATATAAGCCCTATTGCTTCTCTGTGGTGTATATGAGTCTCTTGAGTAATAGGCTTAGTGAAGGGATCAGCTAAGTTTTGATATGTGTTCACTTTGCTTATTTTGATTTCATTTCTGTCGACTACTTCTCTTATGTAGTGGAACTTCCTCAGGATGTGCTTGGCCTTCTTATGAGACCCTTGCTCTTTGGCTTGAGCTATAGCGCCTGTTGACTGACGCTGTCAAATCTGTCATACTGGTGAAGAACCGCTCTGTCGTGCATCTTCAAAGATTAATTGATAAACCGGAATCTTTCTGTTGTAAAGGTTCCCCCTTTGAATAAGCTTTTTCTGTTCTTGTTGCTCCAGTTGAGATCCTAGTGCTGCAGTTCACTCGGTTCACACGGTCGGGTACAATACTAAGAATGCTGAACGTTGGAGTCAAAATCACAACAAACCGAATCAGACAAACCAATCAATCACTGAAAATGCTCCAACTTCTGATAATCGACCCGATAATCCAGTTCTATTATTGTTCCCCCTTTTCTCTAGATCCCTCTAAAAACATCCGATGCGGAAGCGGAAAATCAGATGCAGAGAGTGGAACCGTTCCGCTCAGTTCCGAAGAGAAAACGGCACTGAAATCCTGAAATCGGACAATCTTGCGAAAAACCGGAAGTCGGGTGCTAACAGTTTTGAATGATCCATAAATACTGAACTTGTTTCGCGTGACTGGGTTGGATGCGAAAATAATGTCAAATCGGTGAAAAACTGAGATCCCGAGCGTAAACGGAAAATTTATTCATAACCGGAGTCTTCGTAATTTTGGACGAAGAAAATCGAGCTCGGAAAAATATTCCGTGAAGATATCTGAGTCAAACGGTGCAATTTGGAATGAAACTGAGAAAAACCGTCAATTTTATTCAAGTAACGGCCTTCCGTTAGAGATTTAACGGAATATTGCAATATTTAACTGACATTCCAGTTAATTCGGTTAGATGACATCAGCGCTGCATCAGCTAAACAACTTGGAGTGAGACATAACGAAACAGTCACAAACTTAACCGAGAAACGAAACCAGTCCGTCAGTGGTCGTTAGCTAACGTGGTCTTGACGTCAACAAAAACTAGAAACCCGGTCAATAAACGAAATAATTCCATGACCAATAAAAATTTTCGCAATTTCGTTCGGGCGTTATCTCATAAGTCTCGTTAAAAACTGACAAGAAAAATGCCCCGTGTTTTACGAAATAATGCAAAAAATATTAGCTTAGAAAAATCCCATGGAAAAAGCACAATCCATGTCAAAATTAATCAGCCAATTAGGATTCATCTCCATATCTGATCCAACGGACAAAAATATTGATAATCCACTATCCTGATCGTGATCCATGTGCCTTGGCTGTGCACCAATCAGAAAGGAGCACACAAAGGATCCTACGGCTGAGATTATTATGATCTGAAGGCAGGAAATGCTGGATCAACGTTATTGGGCAGCAGCCAATGAGAAACCAGCTAGCAATATTCCTCAACGGTTCTTTTGAATTAGTGGGACCACGCGCTAACTTCTCTAGCCAATCAAACGGCGACAGCAGAAAAGAAGGATGCGACAAAAGCAGCATCAAACGGTTCTTTTCTTTTGGCTGGGACCCACATGTTTTATTTTCTACCAATCACTGGTCGACAGCCATTCCTTTGACCCATAATTCCGAAAACAGAGAGAGAATGAACATTCCCTTCTGACCAATCGCATCAGGCCACGTCATCGATCCCTTCTTCAACCTCCGAAACCCTAGAATTGTCGGACAAACCACCGGAAAAATTCTAGGTTCACCGGAAAACCGAAAAGTGCTCATAACTCGGTCAATACTCGACGAAAATTATCAAATTTTAGCTCGTTGAGATCGTGTGTCCGTCCTCTACACATTTTAACGATCAAAACTCACTGAAACTTATTCGAAAGAAAACCCAGATGACGAGTTTAGTCGAGATCGCCAAGGTCATTCGAAATCGCCAAGGCAAACACGAGGTCGCCAAGGCCATATTCGAAGTCGCTAAGTATTCGAGGTCGCCAAAACCATTCAAGATCGCCAAGGTTTAATGAAATCGCCAAGAACTAAGCACGAAATCGCCAAGATTAAACCGAGATCGCCAGGTACAAAGTCGAAGTCGCCAAGTGCATCTTCAACAACGTGAAGTCGCAAAGAACAACTTCAAACCTTCAAACAAAGTCCAGAAAAACGATGAACACAGTCAAATCTGATGCGCAAAATGAGTTTAGACCACAGATTCGTGACCGATTCGTGAAGATTAGCTATTCATGACAATGTTCTGGCCACAAACAATCCATAAACAACAGTAAATCAGATCGAATCAGCTACAAAAATCTGGAAAATAACCAAGAACATGAAGAACACGCACAAACACCGTCAAGTGTGTGTTTTTCCAGATCTGTCAAATATGTTGCGAATCAGGCGAAACTGATGCTTCCATTGGATCCGGAACGCATTTTCCATCAAGAATAGTGCTTTATTTCATCCAAAAACACTGAGTATAACACCAAAAACACAAGATCAAAGCTCAAATTCTTCAAGAACACCCAAAAACGTGAAAACCCTAACTGCTTTATTTTTTCAGCTCAGATCTCGGATTTCTTCATTGATTTGAACATATGGAGCATGAAATCACTCCCAAATGAACCCAATAACAAGAATATATCATCAGATTCATCCAGAAATCATCCAAACAGCTCCAAAAATGCAGAAAAATAGAAAAAGTCTCCAAAGTGGGTTTTCCAATCAGCACCTCATTCAAGCTCAAAATACAGATTCGAGTGATCAGATTCATCGTGAGACGAGATCTGATCGGTACCCGCTCTGATACCATTTGTCAGGACCGATTTCACATCGAGAATCTCGATCTTGAGCAAGAACGAAGGTGAGATGGAAGGAGACGGGATGAAGAGAATCAAAGATAATCTATAACAAGAAATAATAAATCAAACGATTCATTGATTATTGTTGAATGATTACAACGAACCGAAAGATTACAAACTCGTCATAGGAAATCCACGGTCACATTGGGTTGGCTCAAACCCAATGTGTGACTCTCTCTCTAGAAAATGATAGCTCACATCACTCATTATTATTCATCCATTATTCATCATCTTTCTAATGAAACTATCCCTTCCTATTTATAGAGAGCCCATGTGCTCACTAGCCCACTAACTAGTAAAACACAAATAAAATGAGCTTATTACAAATAAACAACTAAAGTAAATTATTAATTAAATCAAAGTTGATTTAATTAATATGAAGCTTGACTCGCTCGAACCGATCTTCCGTTGACTTTTACGTTGACCGTTGACTCGAACAGTTGACTTTTTAAGAAAACGTCTTCGGTCCAAACTTGCAATCCTCAAGCATCACAACCCGCGTCTCTGAATCAAATCACAATGGATTCTTCAACCGAATTATTCGAGAATAGATTTGATGGCGTCAGTCATACTTATTAAAAGTTCCAACACTTGCTGAAGATCTTAATTAATTTTTGAACTTGTTCCAAGTACAATGCCATATACTTGCCTTTGGCCTCATACGTTCCAGCAATTTGACTAGCGACTAACAACGAATCTACATAAGCGGTCACTTGCGTTGCACCCATCTTTTTTGCCAACCTTAAACCTGAAATAGATTTCGATGTTTAGGCCTTTTATCTTATCCATACTTTTATGGAGCAAGTGCATATGAACTTTGTTTATGTATATCACATGCATTCGTGGAGCAAATGCATGTGTACTTAGCACTTTTGGCCTTCATTACGTAGATCATAAACATTCGTATCTATATATATATTACACTGTTTTTTTTATCGAAAAAACCCGAAACCTTATAAAGTTTGAGTGTTCAGACCTGCTAACAATGCCTCATATTCTGCTTCATTATTAGAAGTTGAGAAATTGAAGCGGATTGCATATGTCAGCTCATCCCCTTCAGGACTCTTCAAGATCAAGCCTGCATTTGGCGTATAAAATTTTCAATACTTTGAATTTCGATCACTTTCAAAAGCAAAGATAATTTCATAATTGATCGAACCTGCTCCTGAGCCATCAGAGTTAGAAGAACCATCAGTATGTAAGATCCATACTTGTTCTTTGACTTCAGGAATGGTGATGACATTTACACTTGCGCCAACTGGTACTTCCGCCGGGAAATCAGCTACCACTTGACCTTTTATTGAAACCCTTGGTTTAAATTGTATGTCAAATGGTCCCACTTCAATTGCCCACTTGATCAATCTTCCAGTCATTTCCGGTTTTCTGAAGATCCCTTGAATAGGATATGAAGTGAGAACATTTATAGTATGAGCTTAAAAATAACAACGAAGTCTTCTTGTGGCTTGCACAAATGCTAGGACAACTTTTTCGATCATGGGATACCTGATCTCATAATCTTTTAGCATCTTGCTTATGTAGTAAATCGGAAGTTCTTTATCTTCCCTTTCGACTAGTAGCACAGCACTTACTGCATTATCAGTTACCGCCAAAATACATTATCAATTCTTCACTAACTCTCGGTGTAGTCAGAGTCGGAAGTGTAGCTAGAGCTGTTTTTAACTCTTCAAAGTCTTGATTTGCCTCAGGAGTCCATTCAAAGCTCCCTTTCAAACTTTCTTCCAAAACTTTCATAAGGGTGTGGCTCTTTCAGCTGCTTTTGATAAAAATCGATGCAAAGCCACCAAACGCCCATTTGGAGTTTGTATATCTTTAAGAGTTTTAGGCGGTTCCATTTCCATGACCACTTTGACTTTCCTCGGATGTGCCTGGATCCCATCTTTATTGACTAGGACCCCTAAAAACTTGCCTTCCTCCATTGCAAATGAACATTTCTTGGGGTTTAACTTCATATTGATACCCCACAAGTTTTTAAAGGTGTCTTCAATGTCTTTGATCATATCTTCTTCATGAGAACTTTTAATGACTATGTCATCCACATAGGCTTCAAGATTTCTGCCCACTTGTGATTGAAAGGTCGTATCCATGAGACGCTGGTAAGTTGTACTAACGTTTGTTAATCCAAGTGGCATCTTTTTATAACAGAATAAACCTTCATTTGTAATAAACGCAGTTTTGTCTTCATTTCCTTCAGCCATAAAGATCTAATGATATCCCTTATATTCATCAAGGAAACACTTCCATCGATATCCCGCCAAAGAATCAACTTTTAGGTCAATTTCCGGAAGTGGATAACAGTCCTTTGGACATGCTTTATTAAGGTCTTTTAAATCAATGCACATTCGCCAGGAATTATCAGGTTTTCGGACTAAAACAGGATTTGCGACCCATGTTTGATAAAGTACTTCTCGAAGGATCCCTGCTTCCACAATCTTATCCACTTCCTCTTTAACCACATTGTTTCGAACTTGATCATAAATTCTTCGCTTCTGCTGAATAGGCTTTACACCTGGATAAATATTTAGTTTATGCTCAGCGAAATGTCTAGGAACCCCTGTCATATCCGATGGTTCCCATGAGAAGATATCCACATTCTCTATTAATAGTTGAAACAACTTCTTCCTTGTTTCTCTTTGTAGCTGTGATCCAATTTCTATTGTTTGATCTGGAAACTTCTCATTTATAATCCATTTGTTTTTCTCTATAGTATCATTTATTATATTCTTCAAACCTTCTTCCAATGTCAAGGGTTTTTCAACCAAGGCTACTTGTGGATCTGCATCTGTTTTAACAGTTGCGATTCCTCTTGGAGTTGGGAATCGAACTAGTCCATGTGTTGTTGAAACTATAGCGCCCAAAACTTTAAGCCCAGGGCGACCAATAATGACATTGTGAGGGGAAGGAGTTGCAATCACAATAAAAGTCATCATCTCTTCTCGGAAGAGCTTATCGTCACCAAAGATCACTGGGAGAGTTATTTCTCCCATCGGATGTACCACCTCTCCAGAAAAACTAATGAGAGTGGAATTATGAGGCTTCAACCTTTGTTGCACATCCAATCCCATCTTCCGGAAGCAAGACTCATACATAATTTCCGATGCACTTCCGGTATCGAGATAGGTCCGTTTCACTAGAAACCCAACAATACCAACAGTCACAATTACTGGATCTTCTCTTGATTCTTTTCCCATCAACGGTGGAAATGTAATCTCTTGACTTTTCCATTTTTTTCTTGGAAAATTGGATTTAAATAATCCTAACTTTTGTCTATTGGCAAATAACACTTTTTAATTTGGCAACCAGCAGTCCCACCTTTCAACTTATTTGTTTTTAATAGTCTCTCCGTCAAAAAAGTTAACACCGTTAACTTTTTGATGACATGGTTGATGATTTGGAGGTGACAGATGATGTGGACGTGACATGTAATACTCTTTTAATTTTCTTTTTTTTAAACACCTATTAGATACCCAAACACTCTTCTTCCTCATCCTCCTTCACCCACCTCCAAACACCCTTCTTCTTCATCCTCCTCCACCCACCTCCAAAATCCGGCCAACTTCTCCTCCTCCGCCCACCTGCAAAATCCGGCGAGCTTCTGCTCCTCCGCCCACCTATAAAAACCGACGAGCTTTGCTCCTTCACCCACCTCCAAAATCCGGCGAGTTTTTCTATCAGAATGCATATTCGGACGATGATTCCTAATTTCCTTCGAAGATCCGCATTGTAAATCTACACCAGATACGGTAAAACTTTCAGATCTCAGATCCGAATCTGAAGGATGAAAATTATAAATTACACTACAAAAGAAATACCTTTTACACAAATTATAAAGACTTGTCGGCATAATAAAATATAATAGTAATTTAGACATCTACGTGTCACTTCACATTCTAAAGCTGAAGTCGGAACCAACTTCATTATTATGAAGCTTTATATATTTTCCGGTGACTATAAAATTATTAAGAAAAAAAACAAATAGATAGATTACTTTGTTAGTAAATGAAACTAGATCACCAAGGGAATTCACAGGTTCATATGTGAAGGGATCGATTGGAGAATAGCGGAAGCGAAGCTGAAGCAACAACCATTGGAGGAAGGAATATTAGTGTTTCTGGTGAAAGAAAAGTAGTTAGTGTGGTAGTGATATGGTGTGTTAATGGTGGATATATAGATAGTGTGTATGTAGCTGTGAATGTATAATATATCATCATATATTATATATGTATATGTATATGTATATACACAGAGAGATGGAGAGGGAGAGGTAGGGGGAATGAAGAAGGGAAATAAGGTGTTTGGGTGATAAGTGGTGACTAAGATGGTGACTAGATGTTTATGTGTATATTAGATTAGGTTAAAAAAATGAAAAAATAAAAAAATATTCCACATCATTAGCCACGTCATAAAAAAGTTAACGGTGTTAACTTTTTTGACAGAGGGACCATTAAAAACAAATAAGTTGAAAGGTGGGACTGCTGGTTGCCAAATTGAAAAGTGGGATTATTATTTACCAATAGACAAAAGTTGGGATTATTTAAATCCAATTTTCCTTTTTTCTTCAAATTTTGTTTTAACACTACGATACCAAGTGTTCGGTCCTCTTCCTATCATTGCGATCACAGGTTGTTTAATAGCTGGAGGACGCCCTTCCTCGATATTTTTAACCAGATGCGATAGTTTTCCAGATTTGATGGCTTTTTCGATCTCGCCTCGCAAGTGTCTACAATTGTCTGTGTCATGACCACGATCCTTATGATAGTCACAATATTTACCCATGTCACTTCCTAAAGGATTATAAGTCCTTTGAGGTTTTGAAAATTGGACATTCTCTGTTGCTAAGATTTTACTTGGAGTTTTCGTAAGTGACGAGAAATCATTAGATCTAGCCTCCCATGCCTTTTTGTATCCTCCGTAATTACCCTCCCCCCTTCGATCATTAGGTTGAGATCTGAATTTTTTCCAGGATTGATTTTTTGTTGGTGCAGCGGAGACACTTGCATTTGTATTCCGGTAATTACCACTTTTTTGAGATGGTTTCTGGGTATTGACACCCGGAATGTTTCCGGAAGCGCTTCTTCCCTTTACATAGGTCCTAACACGATCCATAAGCACTTCCATTGTTTGAGGCAGATCCTCATGCAATTTTTCCACCAGGTGCGTATGTCGAACACCATGACAAAAGCCAGATATGCATAATTGATCCTGTGCACCAGATATTTTCATAGTTTCATTATTAAAGCGCATAACGAAGCTTTTAAGGCTTTCGTCATTCCTTCTTCGGATGTTATGCACTTCCGTCACCTCCTTTGTGCACTACCGTTGTTTGCTAAATTGCCTTAGGAATTTCGTCCTTAGGTCTTCAAAGCCACTTATCTGTGCATTTGGGAGTGCATCGAACCATACTCTTGCAGGTCCACTAAAGGTTTGTACCAGCATGGGGCACCATGTTTTTTCTGACCATCGTTCAAGCCTCCCAGCAGTGATAAAATCAAATATATGATCATCAGGATCTGTTAGTCCACCATACTTCTTTATGGAAGTTGGCATTTTCAGCTTTGTTGGGAACTTAGCATTTGCGATCCAATCTTGAAACTTAGAATGCTCTTGCATTGAAGCAGGAAAATAAGGGACAAATACATCCTTCGTTCCTGATATCATAAAATCCATAGGTCAGAATAAGATCAATGCCTTTTTTGAGAATTAAGGTCTTAATATTACAATTCAACCATAGCAATTACAGGTTATTTAGAATTGCTCATATCTGCCTCTTATATGAGGTCTTTCAGGGTGACACTTCCAACACAAGTGTAATTTGTTCGGAAGTGTCACATAGTATCTACTTCGCAAGAGATCTCATTATAATCACTTCCGACGCGTGTACGTCTTACTCGGAAGTCTTCATTTACTATCATGATTACTTCCGACGTGCGTACGTCTTACTCGGAAGTCTTCAACTCAGTATCCACTTCTGAGAGATCATATCAACACCACTTCCGACGCATGTGCGTCTTACTCGAAAGTGTATATCCATGTTCCCTTCTCTCTCTTATTTTTATTTTTTTTACAACTCAACTCGTGAGTGTGCATTTGAAGTATCGAAAATTCAAATTTGAAGAAATTTTTTCCCGCCTTAATTTTTGTTCTTATAGTTTTCCAGATTTCCTAGGCAATCTTCATAGAATCCTCTTTGAATCTTCAAATCTTCATCCGGTATTCAATGGATTTCCAGATTTCGTGTTACATCAAACCATCCTCAATTGTTTATCCATTCATAGAGATCAAAATACACCAAATTATCAAATCAACAATTGATCATTAGTGATTGAATTAACAAATTCAAGTTCGCCTTATTGATCCAAAATATGTATATCGATCCAATATTTTCAAAAACGAATTTCGTCACGTATTCAAAGTTGTAAATCAATACCTGATGATTTTTTCTGTTTTGCAGTTGTACGATCTTCATTTAGAAGATCATCTAGATCCTTTTGAGGATCAGTTTTCCCAGAATCCTTTTCCGGAGTGAATTTGAGAGTTGCGTGGACTTCCTGCAACCACTTCTCTCGTTTTTCCTTATCCCGTAATTGTTTCAAAACCTGCAAATTTCTTAACAGAAAATCACGATCAAAGCCTCGTAAGGTAACCAAAGCATCATTCGTATCAACATTATCATCAGCATCATCATGATCTGAATACGGATTATCATCAGATCGATTCAGTAATCGAAACATCGGAACTTTTTCGCCAATTTTTCCAGCTGATCATTTCGAGCTAAGAATGTTCTTCGGTGATCCTCCTAGATCAAAAATTGACTTCCTCTTTACTGATTCATCCGATTGTTTCTCCATTTTTCACCAATCCCTGAGAATACGGATGGCGCCAATTGATGAACCACAAAATCACACCGTATGTAGATATGAAATTATAATTCAACTAGGAACACGCTATTTAATGAAGAATAATAGATGAACTGATTGTTTTATTGATATTGCTATATTTGAATATAATTAGGGGAAAACACACAGTGAATGTGTAGTTTTCCAGAACTGAAAGTTGCATCATTGATGAATAAGTGAACTATTTATAGAGCTGCTAGAGTCGCATCTTCGCAGGCTGGTTGGATGCACTTGCATCTTGTCCATCCGCAACTGCATCACTTCCGACTTGTCCTTTATACGACACTTTCTCTTGAGGTCTTTATCATCGGAAATGTAGCTGTTAAGCCATTTGCATGTCCAGCCTTAACCTATCCTCATCAAATTCTGTTATGGGAGGAGCCATACTGTGTTTAGATAAGTCCAAACTGAAATGTTACAAATGTTCTAAATTGGGACATTTTGCTCGAGAATGCAAGCAATCTGCTTCTAAACCAAGTAATTCGGATAATCATGATCAAAATAAAGAGGCAAAAGCTCGAGTGACTGAGGGAGGTTATGATTGGGATGCAGATTTTCCAGATGAATCTGCATTTGTAGTCCACTCTTCAGAAAGTTATGGATTAATGGCTAATATTGAGGTTCAATCGAGTGGATTTGAATCTGAGACAAATACATCTGAAACAAGTGATTCTAAAGTTAGTGGATATGAGTCAACTTGTGAATTTTGTGCTCAAAAAGACAGAAAGATTCGAGAATTGATTTCTGAAAAGGAAAGGTTGGTTGTTGAATATGAGAAGAAAGAGGAAGAGATGGAAGATTACAAAAGAAAGTGTGAAACTTCTGATGAAATTTTTAAAGCCAATGTCATGTTGGAAAAAGAAAAGAAGGTGTTGATAGATGAGGTTTTAGAGCTAAAAGCACGATTGAAAGAGATGGTTAGTGTCAATAACGAACAGATCGCGAAGTTACAACATGAAAATGCTGAGTTAGTTACAAAAGTTGAAAAGTGGAAATTCGAAGCAAAGGATGCTGTTGGAGATTTGGATGCATTATATAAGAAATCAAAAGCACGAGTGGAATCGCTTCTGGTTACTAATTTTGAACTTCAGAAATCTTATGATGAAATTATGGTTTCGAATAATGATTATCAAGTCCTCTAGTCAAACTTACAAGACAAAGTCACTGATTTGACAAAAGAAAACAGATTGTTGACAAGAAATGTAGAGATTTATCAAGGAAAGATGGAAAAGGTCACACAAGAGATGTTTGTTGCTCATGATAAAGTGAGAAGAGAAAAGTCTTTGTCTAACAGAGTTTCAGAACAGTTGATAGAATCAGAAAAGGCTTTGGGTGAAGCTCAGAAAAGAATATCAGATCTAAACGTTCAAGTTCTGGATTTGAATCGTCACCTAAATAATTTAAAGAATTCACATTCGTTCAGCAGTTATTTGTGCAGTGATGAGAATTTCAAAAGAGTGTTTGGCGGTGAAGAATTCAATCAGTTACCACCTTCATTGGTTCAAACTGATCCTTTGGCTGATGTCAAATCTTCTAAAGTAACAGGTGATTATTCTGAGTTTGCTACTGCGAAGTCTGATCTGAAAATTTCAAAGAAGTCAAAGGAGAAAGTGGAAAATGAGGAGAGTTTGGTTGATAAATTCACAACAAAGTTTGTTTCTGGTGGATTGATTTCAGAAGAGGGAGTTGGTTCTGTTGGAAAACAAGTGGAAAAGGATGAAAAGCAGGTGCATGAAGAACAAGCTGCTGCTAAGTTGGTGGAAGAAAACAAGTTGAAGGATATTAAATCTTCTTTCAATTAAGCTGCTAAAGTTGGTTCGTTGAGTTCTCAAATAGATTTATCAAAACTACCTGGTTACAAACAGTAAGGTTTAGGTAGTGAAGGTAAGAAGTTTGTGAAGCCTGTCCAGAAGAATATGCCCGAGAAAGTTCCAAAGGAAAAGAAAGACACAAGCTTGGAACAAATCTATTATTTGGCTCAAGTGTTCATGTCTACAATGGAAAAAGGATTTGGAGGGAAGATTCAGAAGAAGGTTTTGTCTGATAGTTCGTCTCGAGATGCTCACAAAGTTAAGGAGTTTTCATCATCTGGAGCCAATTCTACTCCTCGAAGTCCTACTTCTAAATGGGTTCATTCCAATCGTTTACAGGTTTTTGATAATGATTTTTATGATGCATTTGAGTCTGATGATAAGTATAATGCATTCCAGGACAACTCACATTCTCAACGATCTTATCGTTTGTGCTATCAGTGTCGCTGAAAGGGACACATGGCAAAAGATTGTCCTGAAATGGCAAAAAGATCATTTTCAAACAAATCTGCCACCATTATTGATGAATCAAGCAGAATTTTTACTGAGTCAACACCATTTACATTAAAATCTAAAAAGAAACAATTTTTCAAATTTGATTCCAGTGTTGATGGTTCATCACATGATGATGATTCAGTTAAAAATGAAAAAGCCAAAATGCAGTGGCGACCTAAGACGGTCAGCAAGGCTGCAAATGACTTTGAGGAAGACATTGGTCGACCAGAAGCTGTGTGCTTCGGATCATTTGAGTACTAATAATTTTAACCAGTGTGCAGGTTTCTTCAAGAAGACCTATTGGTGATTGTGAAGTTCAAGCTTCAAGCAGTTACTGATAGTGGAGTCTCCTGCTTAACTTAAATTGAATGCTTAATATTTCAAAATTGAAAGTGTTTCTGAAAGCTAAACACTGAAAGGTATCCGTATTGATTGGTCAATTTTCTTTCTTTTGCATTCCGTTTGTCATTTAGGTGGCGAACATTGAAAAGCCAAAAATAGTGCCTTTGTGTTTTTGTTAAAATGAAAATCCAAAAATAGAGTTTTCATTTTAAGGGGGAGAAAATGGAAAAATACAATAACATTGAAAAATGAGAAATTGTATCCGACATATTTGGGAAATGATGGTACATTGGCTTACGTGTCTGGCTCATGGATAAACTAGATGAAAAAGTCATAAGATCATTGCTCGATTTGCATGGTAGGCTCGGCATTAAATCAGAAAGTATTCAGATGTGATACACACTAAATACTAATGCTTGACCAAGTGGACAACATCTTGATGCATTTCTCATGATATATCAAGAAAAGATATGTGAAAAAGAAAAATGAGAAGTCACTGTGTATATATACGTTCATTTTACAAATATTTAAACTTGTTTGATTTTCTTTATTTTGTCAAATGATCGGACTTTCTTTGCGTATCGAAAGATCGACCTGATTGTTGTTCGTTTGACGTTCTGATTTATTCTCTTTGGTTTTTCGTATCACTCATCGGACTTTCTCTGCGAGTACGGGAGTACGAACCTGATTGTTGTTGGGTTATACAATTTCAGCTTGTTTTTATTTTCTTATTTTGTGAAATCCGAGGCCTTATCTGCGTATCTAAAAATCGACCTTAAGGTAGAAGATTTAACGTTCTTATTTCTTTTTGCATGGAACACAGTTGACTGAATCATAAATACAATCATTATGTGATTAAATCACAAATAAAATCACAAAGTTTGATAAGTAAAAACATATCTGAGTATGTCTGATAGTGTGGGGTACACTGGTCAAAGCAACCTAATCAATTCAATAACATATCCAGATGTTATGAGTATGATTGTGCCTGAGTTTAAGATGGACAAATTATACTAGTAATCGACATGAGTTCTGTGCTGAAGTAATTGAAATTGAAGTGTAGTTCAGCATGTTATGACCAATATGATCCCAAGTTGTTATCTTTCTCACAAAGGACAAAAATAGTGTGTGATTCAGTATTTCACTTCTGTATTGCATTTATGTTTCATATCTGAAAAATCCAAAAAGATTTTAGGTGTGTTTTAGTATAAACTTAGAAAAATTACAAAAAGATTTTTGGTGTGTTTTGATATAAAGTTTCAAAAAGCCAAAAAGATTTTGTTTCTTATTAGTTTTCCACCAATCGATACACGATACAAAATTTAAAAATTCAAAATTACATCTTGGATTCTCGAAGAGAAGTTTTGCGCCAAGATTAAATTAATTTTCAAAAAGAAAAGAAAAGCCGCGTTTCTGTCTTCTGAAATTGTAGGTCTCTATGTGAGAAGACTCAAGCATGGTGAAAGGGGGAGTATGTAATATCTTTCACAAGTGGATCTTGAAGTTCACAGATTGTTTAAGATTGATCCAACCATGCAAGCTCTAATTCTGACAAGATTCCAAGTTGAAGATCGAACGCAACAATGTTGAAGATTGAAGACTGAAGTTTTGTTAGATAGATAGATAGCTAGATACACTACACGTTAAGGGGGAGTTTGTTAGAGCATATTCCTATGTTAACGTGTGTCACGTGTATTGTATCTAATCTAGAGCATCTGTGTGAGTCATATAGTCACTGGCCGTACCATATGCACCACCGTACTAGATGGTACGGGCGTACCAGATGGTACGTGGGTGGTCCGCCAGCCAGTTAGTAAGTGACTATAAATAGTTCGTTAGAGAGAGAGCTATGAGAGCTGTCAATTCATATCACTCTTAACTGTGTGTGTTCAAGGTGTTTTTCTCTCTCTACATTGTAACCTCTTTGTGAATCAATAAAGCAAAGCTTTATTTACATCTCATTGCCTACCGAATTACCGAATCATGCAGTAGTAAGATAAGTGGTTTTACACTTTGCTAACATAATAAATGGGAACTTGTTTTTTACTCCTTTCTGCTAACAGTACTGCACTCACCGCTCCATCAGAAGTTGCAATATACATATAAAGATGTGAAGCGCGAGATGCGGTCTATAAAATATGCTCAAGTTTTAAAAAGGTAAATCCCAAGTGACCAACTACACGCTCTGAGCAAGTATACTCATCGTATGTAGCATAGTATAGGTAAATACCGGATATCAATCCAAGGACGCGTAAAGCAGGCTCTCGATATAAGGACTTTGCTAATATTTAGTCTAACAAGGTTTTGATTTAAAGCTAATGATGAAAACAAACAGATAACTGGTATAAACAACTAAGTAAGCAAACACAACACACGAAACGGAATAACAATATAAGGAAAATGCCACCCGGATGAGAATCCTTTGAGCCTGAATGTCACCTCAAGTCTGACTAATCAATGTGATAACTACCCCCAATGATGATAACCAAGGTAAATAAGACACATCTTAAATATTAAGGCAATCCCAAATAAACGTCCAAGTAGTGAACTAGATGAAACCGCCTAATTGCCTAGTCGCTTCGGTCAAAGCTAACCAAACACACACAAAAGGGACTACACTAGAAAGGTCTTTCTAAGCATGGCCTAAACGTGACTAATTATGATTTGAAACCCCAAGAACTTAGGCAATGCTAAACACGAATTGAAAAGTCAAAACCTTACGATCATAAGTGTTCTAACTAGTCAAACAATGCCTAACAACCACCTAATGTGCTAAATGAATCGGTCAACTCAATTTAAACACAAATATAAACAAAATCAGCCCCAAATCATACTCATATAATCATGTAGATGGTCACCGGATCATGCATTAAGCTAAAACTCAAAAAAAAAGTCAAAGTTTAACAATGAGAAATCATATAAGTAGTTGAAGTTCTTCAATCTATATCAAATTTCCCACATCATATGAATCTAACAGAGGCTAATCAAGCATATATGATCATTCAAGAGGTCTAAATCATAATTAATAGGCTATTTCATCATATCACATTGAAAAGTCAAACAATAAAGTCAAATCATGCTCAAATTCATCAAATCCAAGTGACAAATAGAGATCTAGCCACTAAACATTGTAAAAACACATAAAAATCCAATCTTTAACATTCTCATGAACAAAGAAATAAAGAAAAAAGGTTAAGAAATCTAGCCTCTATGAAAAAACAAAAACCGGAGGGTTGTAAATCTTCAATTTTCGCATCCAAAAGCTTCAAACTTGACCTCTAATCCTTCCTTCAAAGTTCCAGATCTTGTAGAGGGTTTTTAGGGTTTTTAGAGGTCAAAAACTGTGAAAAAGCGGTTGGAAACGACCTTTTATAGCTGAAAAACGAGTCTGTCACGCATCAAGTAGATTGGGCCTAGAAACTGAGCCTGGTGAGAAAGCTTATAAAAAACAGCAGAACTGAAAGGAAAGCAACAGCATCTGCTAGTCTGGTGGTTTGGTACTTCGCTGGATAAGCTGGAGGTCAGGGGTTCGATCCTTGCCTCCAGCGAATTTTCCCTTCCTTTTTCGTTGGGCTGCTGGGGCTGCTCACTGGTGGGCCTGCTGGTGGGCTGCGCAGCACTGGTCTGGGCCTGGGATGCTGATGCACTGGGCAGCAAGCAATAGCAGCTGGGCTGCACTTGTTATAATTATTATTATTATTATTATTTTAAAATTTTCACACCCGAGCTCCGAATCAACTCCCGTAAATTGCATTTTTCTTCTAAATTCACCACGAACCATCCCACCATCTAAAATTCAACAAATAAATTCATCAATAAATATCACATTTTAATAATCTCAATTAAAAACCCAATTTAAATGTGAAGATTTATATATTTATCAAATTAAAACCAAAACCCTTTTCACAAAATCTATAATTCATATATTAAACAATTAAGCGCCAATTTTGATAATTTTCATTTAAAAACAAATTTAAATGTGGAATTTATTTATTTATTTTTATGCAAAAGATGCTACGCATCAAATATCCCCACACTTAAACTTTGCTTGCCCTCAAGCAAAAATCTTATGCAACACTTCCATAAGCCAATCAAAAACGTGACATCCTACCCAACCCAATGCAACTACTCAAGCCCACATGCATCGCCAATTCTCAAGATTTACACTTTTCAAAAGATTTATAATCCAACAAGCAATTACGACATTTATTTAAAACCATGGAAATGCCTACTAGCTACACACACATCAAGGTTCAATCAAACAAGCATCATACCCCTCACAATGATCACTCAACTCGGTGAAATTTAGTGGATAGATGATTAAAAAGATCATCGATTTAAGTGAATCACTCAAGGCCAAACATGCACCCCATTATCATAAGCTTGTATCGAATTCGCATCTCCACCAAATAACATAAAACCGAACATAAATCAAGAGGACTTTCAAAAGGGTTGTAATGTTAGGCTAGGGTTTAGGGTATGGAATGGGAATGTGAAAGTGGCGAAGTGTTTAGAAATCCGGAAAAGTCAATAAACAAACTAACACAAAAAACTATTTACATAAGTAACTCAAAGTCGGGTAATTTTGACCCGAACACAAAAGCTAAGAACAACTCTATTTTTTTCAGCTTTATCTTAGGTCTATGACCTCCAATAATGAGCTAGAATTTTCTGCATTTTTTTTTCTTTTTTGATTGATTTTTTTTTTTTTTTTTTTTTTTTTTGCAATTTCATATGAATTCCTAGAATGGAGATTGAGTACTAGGAGAATCACACTTAATCACTATTTTTTTTTTAACCTAAAAGCAATGCTTGATGAAATTAACCGAAATATATACACAAAGGCCTAAACTAATCCGGATTCTTCACACAAGAGTTCAAGAACAAAATAACGGCTAATCAAAAGGCTAAATGGGTCAAAAAGTGGGAAAATCAAACGAGAAGGAAAAAGGCTCAACGGGTTTTTCTAAGGGATAATGTTTTAGGGTTGGATAAATGATAAGATCAAAGAAAAAGGCGAAATCAAAGGGGCTAATCCTAATGCCTCTATCATTTCTATGCCCAATTTTAGTTCATGATCTCGACACGTATAAACAACACAAGTTCTAAAATGAAAGCGCATGATGGCATAACACTCAACCAAACGAAAGTGAGTAAATAATGTAACATATAATGAAATTTAGGCTCAAATAACTCACGGAAACGAATGGATAAAGGCTACCGATATGATGCAAGCTATCAATCCCCCATCCGATAGTTTCACTAAGTAAAGCATTCCATTTATTGATTTTATTTGAAAAAAAAACACTTGCTTGGAAATACTTTTTCAAGATACTCGAAGAAAAGGTTTTGACTAGAGACAAGCATCGTATACACAGGCGAGCAAAACGTCACGAATTACATCAACGGGCCCACTTCCATGTACAAAAAGATGGGCAAAAATCTCAATTTCAACAAAAAACAGGGGGATATGATAAGAAAATTTGAAAATTTTTCACAATTTTAGCAATTTCAGTTCAATTGACCCCCATCCCCACACTTAATTCATACATTGTCCCTAATGTACGCTAAACAAAACAAAATAAAGGGGAAAGGGACCTGAAATACTCCCCTATCACTGTCATGTGCCAGTGTCTGGATGCTGAAAAATGAATCGAAACCAGCTCTTGACTGAACAGGTGCCAGAGCTGAATCCACAATTGCCAAAAATCCTCCACAATCAATGTATGCATCATGAAACAGCTCTCGACGAACATGCCAGAACCGTCTCGCCAGTACAAACTATCATCCAAGCACTACCAAATCATATTAATTACAAATATAAACCAATAAAGCACATATATCTCGAGTTGTGTGTCAAAAAATGAATGCAAAATAAAAAAATACAACTCGGATAATCACTAAACCGGAGAATCAAGGCACTTGGTGGTCCGGCGGTGAATCTGGAAGAAAGCAAACCCATATGATAACAAAAACAGTCGGGTTGCAAAATCTGGCAATCTTAGAAGATATTTGAAAATTTGAGTTCTTGGACGATTGATCAAATGCGGGCCGTTTGATTGTCATTTATGAAGTGAACGGCCGACATTTAACCAAAAGTCAACAGAGCCTACAACACAAACATGCAAACCGGCCGGAATGGAGATTGAGTACCAAACGATTCGCAATGTGTGCATCGAAAAAACTGTTATGCCAATTTGCAACCAATTGCTCAACAGCACCAACCCACATCAAATACCAACCCACATAAAAGTAACATTTGATCAATATAGACCGTTTGTTTGTCAATTATGAAGTGAACGGTCCACTTTGACCAAAAGTCAACAAGCCCAAGAAAAACCCAGATACAGACCGTTGATTGTCATTTATGAAGTGACGGTCTCGTATCATCCAAACCTGAATTCATGAAAACACACTTCACAAACCGTGGGAATGGAGATTGAGTACCTGACGGATCACAAACTGTGAGTTACCTACCAACCCCACGAAGCAATACCAAAATGATAAGTCCATGCAATTTCAACAGTGGCATGCTTCCAAGAAACCTGCAAAACTTAAAACAAAAACATAAAACGGAACAAGGAGAAACAAAATAAAACTAAATTAAGAAAACTAACTAAAAGGAGATTAAACTACTAAAAGTTCAAACAAAGCATGAAACAAGCAAAATAAAGTAAACAAGTACTCGGGTTTCCTCCCGGAAGCGCTGAATTTATTAACGAGTCGTCAGCCGGACTCGAACCCGCGGTGAAGTCAACCGGGGTCATGGATGTGACCTCCCTCACTGCCACATATGGTCTGATCAGACCCGTGCACAAGCCACTCCTCAAATAGGTGCTCAACTCCCTTATGTCGATCTCGCAAGTACATGGCATACACGTCGGCCAACCATGGCCTATCACTCATCGAAGCCTTTTTCTTCACATCAGGTGGCTTTTTCTGCTTCATTCTAACACTCGCCTTCTCCCCACACTTCTTCTTTGTCATGGTGTGCAAGGATTTAGAAGTCTTCGGACCATCCAGAAGTGGATCGGGGAAAAGATCTGAGGCTCCAATAAATATACTCTAAGCTAACTTATCCTCATGTGGTGATTCTTCATTAATTTGCATACTTGGCCCTCCATATAGCATGGCCTCCAGCTCCTTGAGAACACTATCTGGATCAAAAGTATCAGCATTCTCAACCACGATTGGCACATCCAACCAATCCTCTCCAAATTCCTCAAACATCTGATCATCAAATGTATCATGCTGGGCTGGATCTGTAGCCTCAATCTGATGCACAACGGCCTGCTGATGTTTCGCGTGCTGCGTAGAACCGGTGACACCGAATGTCACAGCCTCATCATCCACTCTCAATGTCAATGTGCCTTTCTGCACATCCACCAATGCACCAACTGTAGCTAAGAAAGGGTGTCCTAAAATGAATGGTACATTGGTGTCCTCGATCATATCCAGAATGACAAAATCCACAGGAAACACAAATTTATCGATCTTCACCAAAACATTCTCTATCATCCCGCGTGGAAACTTAACGGATCTATCGGCAAACTGAATACGCATGCGAGTCGGCTTTGGGTCACCTAGGTCCAGCTGTTTAAATAGGGAGTATGGCATCAAATTGATGCTAGCACCTAGATCAGCAAGAGCATTCCTAACAGACAAACTGCCTAACGTACAAGGGATAGTGAAACTCCCTGGATCACTCAGCTTCAGTAGCAGTTTGTTCTGGATGACCAATGAACACTCCTCGCTGAGTGTGACCTGTGGAACATTTGGAATTTTCTTCTTTCTACTCAGCATGTCTCTCAGAAACTTCAAGTATTTCGGCATGTGCATGAGTGCCTCAACCAATGGAATGTTGATATGCAGCTGCTTTAACATATCAATGAATTTCCTATGCTGCTCTGCTTCGACTTGCATTAGTCTTTCCGGATATGGAATGCGTGGTACGTAAGCTCTGATCGGTTCCTTGGGACGTGCTATACTTGCTGGGCTTAGCTTAGATTGCACCTGCCCAGGAACCTCAACTTCAATCTCCTCATCTATCTCACCATCACTCTCCTCAGAAACCGGTTCAACAATGATCGTCGGTTCTGGAAATGGAGTGGTGTTGCCACTCATAGAAAAGATTGCACTCACATTTTGTTTTGGGTTTGTCTCAGTGTTACCCGGTAAAACTCCCTGCTGACGCTCTGACATGGACTTTGCAAGCTGGCCCACTTGCCTTTCCAAAAACTGCATATGAGTGCTCATATTACTCATCTCCTGCTTATTTTTCAAAAAACGCAACTCATTCTGCTGAGCAACCTTCTGAGTGTCAAGGGCTGCTTTCTGATTCTGCTGTAGTAACTGAGAAACCATGTCGATCAGGTTCTTCATACCTGAATCCTCTGTCTGAATCGGGATCTGTTTGTTGCCCCCTGGGTTATAAACACTCTGCTGTCTCTATGGTGGTCGTGGCTGGAACCCCGGTGGGTTCGAACTGCTCGGCTCATGCCTCCACCCCAAATTTTGGTTTGGTCTCCAAGCCTGATTGTAGTTATACTGGTTGGGCGGTGGGTGGGCCTGGCTAGCCATGTAATCGACCGGATCTGGTAGCTCGGTGCTACCAACAATGGGACAACTCGTGATATCATGAGGACCAGCACACAACTGACAAAATTTCACATGCTGCTAAGTCTCCTGTGGCTGGCTCATCTGTTTCTGACTCGTCTGCATCCCTTTCATCATCTGCGATAGCGCCTCGACCTGCGCTGAGAGAGCTGTAACGGGATCTACCTGATGAACCCCCCTCGTCTGGGGCTGTCTACTCCGTGTGGTAGACCACTCGTAGCCGTTCAATGCAAGCTCCTCGAGTAAATCACGTGCCTCCTCTGGCGTTTTGCTGCTCAGAGATCCACCTGCCGAACTGTCAACTGTCGGGCGCGTGAGGGCGTTCAGACCGCCATAGAAAATTTGCACCTGCTGATGCAACTCGATGCCATGAGATGGGCATTTCCTCAACAACTCCTTAAACCTCTCCCATGCCTCATATAAACTCTCGGTGTCCTCCTGCACAAACGAATAAATCTTGTTTCGGAACATCGCGGCTTTCGATGGAGGAAAGTACTTGGAAACAAATTTCTGAGTCAAAGAATCCCAAGTAGTAATAGAACCAGGCGGAAGGGACTGGAGCCACGCCTTTGCTGCGCCGCGAAGGGAAAATGGGAAGAGTCTCAACTTAATGGCCTCCGATGTGACTCCATTGAGTTTGAACGTGTCGCAAACCTCAAGGAAATTTGAAATATGAGCCATCGGGTCATCGTTCGGAAACCCATCGAACTAAACAGAATTTAAGATCATGGAAATGGTCTGAGGCTGGATCTTGAAGTTGTTAGCTTCCACGGGCGGGTGTATGACACTGGACTGCGCCCCTGCGATGTCGGGACGAGCGTAATCGGCGAGCGTGCGTCTCGGCGGAAGCGCCATCGGAACTGGAACTGGTAATGCCTCTAAACGTCGAAGTCTATGAAAAACCCTCTCAGGCTCGGACAACGGTGAAAAGTGACTCTTCCGACGACGAATGCGCATAAACAGACGAAAAACGAAACAGAAAACAGATTCAGAACATAAAGAAACTAGACTAATCTAATAAACTAACTAACACGTAGGTAAACACAGAAATAAGCAAACATACTAGAAACATGCAAATAAACAAGTAACGAAAGCAAGTAAAATGACTAAACTACTAGCTCCGAACTTTCTCGAAATCTGCGCGTCCCCGGCAACGGCGCCAAAAACTTGAAGCGCGAGATTCGGTCTATAAAAATATGCTCAAGTTTTAAAAAGGTAAATCCCAAGTGACCAACTACACGCTCTGAGCAAGTATACTCATCGTATGTAGCATAGTATAGGTAAATACCGGATATCAATCCAAGGACGCGTAAAGCAGGCTCTCGATATAAGGACTTTGCTAATATTTAGTCTAACAAGGTTTTGATTTAAAGCTAATGATGAAAACAAACAGATAACTGGTATAAACAACTAAGTAAGCAAACACAACACACGAAACGAAATAACAATATAAGGAAAATGCCACCCGGATGAGAATCCTTTGAGCCTGAATGTCACCTCAAGTCTGACTAATCAATGTGATAACTACCCCCAATGATGATAACCAAGGTAAATAAGACTATAGACACATCTTAAATACTAAGGCAATCCCAAATAAACGTCCAAGTAGTGAACTAGATGAAACCACCTAATTGCCTAGTCGCTTCGGTCAAAGCTAACCAAACACACACAAAAGGGACTACACTAGAAAGGTCTTTCTAAGCATGGCCTAAACGTGACTAATTATGATTTGAAACCCCAAGAACTTAGGCAATGCTAAACACGAATTGAAAAGTCAAAACCTTACGATCATAAGTGTTCTAACTAGTCAAACAATGCCTAACAACCACCTAATGTGCTAAATGAATCGGTCAACTCAATTTAAACACAAATATAAACAAAATCAGCCCCAAATCATACTCATATAATCATGTAGATGGTCATCAGATCATGCATTAAGACTCAAAAAAAAGTCAAAGTTTAACAATGAGAAATCAAATAACTAGTTGAAGTTCTTCAATCTATATCAAATTTCCCACATCATATGAATCTAACAGAGGCTAATCAAGCATATATGATCATTCAAGAGGTCTGAATCAGAATCAATAGGCTATTTCATCATATCACATTGAAAAGTCAAACAATAAAGTCAAATCATGCTCAAATTCATCAAATCCAAGTGACAAATAGAGATCTAGCCACTAAACATTGTAAAAACACATAAAAATCCAATCTTTAACATTCTCATGAACAAAGAAATAAAGAAAAAAGGTTAAGAAATCTAGCCTCTATGAAAAAACAAAAACCAGAGGGTTGTAAATCTTCAATTTTCGCATCCAAAAGCTTCAAACTTGACCTCTAATCCTTCCTTCAAAGTTCCAGATCTTGTAGAGGGTTTTTAGGGTTTTTTAGAGGTCAAAAACTGTGAAAAAGCGGCTGGAAACGACCTTTTATAGCTGAAAAACGAGTATGTCACGCATCAGGTAGACTGGGCCTAGAAACTGGGCCTGGTGAGAAAGCTTATAAAAAACTGCAGAACTGAAAGGAGAGCAACAGCATCTGCTAGTCTAGTGGTTTGGTAATTCGCTGGATAAGCTGGAGGTCAGGGGTTCGATCCCTGCCTCCAGCGAATTTTCCCTTTCTTTTTCGCTGGGCTGCTGGGGCTGCTCACTGTTGGGGCTGCTCACTGGTGGGCCTGCTGGTGGGCTGCGCAGCACTGGGCTGGGCCTGGGATACTGATGCACTGGGCAGCAAGCAATAGCAGCTGGGCTGCACTTGTTATAATTATTATTATTATTTTTTTTTTCATAATTTTCACACCCGAGCTCCGAATCAACTCCCGTAAATTGCATTTTTCTTCTAAATTCACCACGAACTATCCCACCATCTAAAATTCAACAAATAAATTAATCAATAAATATCACATTTTAATAATCTCAATTAAAAACCCAATTTAAATGTGAAGATTTATATATTTATCAAATTAAAACCAAAACCCTTTTCACAAAATCTATAATTCATATATTAAACAATTAAGCACCAATTTTGATAATTTTCATTTAAAAACAAATTTAAATGTGGAATTTATTTATTTATTTTTATGCAAAAGATGCTACGCATCAAGATGCCCCCTTGCTCTGGTGTAGTAAGCGTCGGAAGTGTTACCAGTACCTCCTTTAATTTGGAAAACGCATCTTCCGCCTCCAATACCTTCATAAACGGTAAGGACATATCCGCAGCCTTTGCCAAAAATTTGTGTAAGGCTACCAACCTTCCATTTAATACCTGCACCTATTTAACTGATGTCGGAGACTGCATGTTGATTATTGCTTCCACTTTATCTTTACTGGCCTGAATCCCTTCCTTAGACACAAAAACTCCCAAAAATTTTCTAGACTCCATTCTGAAAGAACATTTCTTTGGATTCAATTTCATGTTTATAGAACTCAACCTGTCAAACGTTTCCTTTATGTCTGAAATCATTGCTTCTTGTGTCTTACTTTTTATCACTATGTCGTCTATATATGCCTCTAGATTCCTTCCTACCTGAGGCTGAAATGTTTTATCCATTAAGCGCTGATATGTTGCCCCTGCATTTTTCAATCCGAAGGGCATCTTCATATAACAGAATGTCCCTTCCCTAGTTATGAAGGCCGTCTTATCCTCATCTTCAACTGCCATCTGGATCTGATGATAACCCTTATATGCATCTAAAAAGCACTTCTAACCATAGCATGCCAATGCATCAACCTTAGTATCAATTTCCGGAAGAGGATAACAATCCTTGGGACATGCATTATTTAAATCTTTGAAGTCATTGCACATCCTCCATGACCCATCCGGTTTTTTGACCAATACCGGATTAGCTAACCAAGCTGGATATTGTACCTCCCTTAAAATTCCTACTTCCACCAATTTATCAACCTCTTCCTTTACCACGGCTGTCCTTTCCACGTCCATCCCTCGCTTATGTTGATGATACGACTTTCTATCCGGATACACATTCAAACACTGCTCAGACAACTCCCTCGGCACCCCCGTCATATCCGAAGGTTGCCATGCGAAAACCCCAACATTTTCATTCAACAAATCAAACAACTGTCTTCGCATGTGCCCCTGAACAACATCCCCAACTTGAAATTTTTGTTCTGGAAAATCACTATTTATTGCCCATTTTTCAAGCATCATCTCCTCATTCCTTAATTTCTGGTCTACCCTTGGAACAATCCTTCCATCATCTTTTTCTGCCCTTACCTCCATTATCCTTACACACGCATCAGAGATCATTGTAGAAATTCCCATTGGAGTAGGAAACCTTATCATACCATGGACAACCGAAATCACCGCCCCCAACTTTCGCAACAACGGTATACCTAGAATCAAATTATGAACAGATGCTGCCCTTACCACTAAAAACTCTACATCCAAGGTTCTGGGACAACCTCCATGTCCCAACATCATAGCCAAAGTAATCGCTCCCATAGGTGTAACCATTTCACCTGCAAAACCAATTAAAGGTGTCCTGGACACTACCAACTTTCCCCGAACATCCGAACTAAACCGTCAAAAACAAGACTCATACATGATCTCTGTAGCACTACCGCAATCAACATATACCCTATGCACCTTAAATCCCCTAATTTGAGCAGTTACCACCACTGGCTCCTCAGTTGCAACATCATGTCTTATTGGTGGGAAAGTTATTTCTTGACACATCCACCCAGGTACCTCCATTATTTTTCCTCATACATTTCTCTCCGCTTAAACTTCCTGTCGGAAATTCACCATGTGTATCACTGGTACAACCTTATCATCCTGCTTTCCCCCTTGAATAACTTTCACCAGATGTCCCAATTTTACTGACCTAACAGCTTTATCAATTTCTCTCTTTAGGACAAAACAACTATCCGTAGTATGACCTTTATCTCGATGATATGCACAATACTTGTCGAAATTTTTAGTCTAGGCTGGCGTTGCCTTGCTGGAACCGGAAGATCTACTTGCTCTGTAGCTAAAATTTCACTTGGTGTCTTTATCAATTCCACATACTTCCCATATCTGTTATTATTAAAGTAACTACCCCGCTGTTGATAACCAAATTGACCATCCCTTCCACCTTGTGCCCTATTCCATCGACTCCACGTTCCACTACACTGATTACTCCGCATGGGACCACTATTCTTGACATTCTGAGCTATCAAATTACTTTTCCCCTGAAACTTCCGATTCTCTATATCCCACATATTGATGCATGCATTTTTCCTCTTACAAAAGCCCTAACTCGATCCATTAACAACTCCATGGATGCAGGTAAATCTTCAAGCAATTTTCCACCAACTGAGAATTTCTAACCCCATGACAAAAACCAGATATTCTCAACTGATCACCAGCTCCTACAATTCTCATACTTTCTTTGTTAAATCTCAAAACAAAATCCTCAATATTCTCTTTATCTCGTCGTCATATGTTATGAACTTCCATCGTATCCTTGATACAACGTTTTTGTTGATTAAACTGTCTCAAAATTTTAACATGCAAATCCTCAAAATTCATAATTCCACCAGGCAGAAGTGCATCAAACCAAACCCTGGCCAATCCCGTAAATGTCTGCACACAAACATGTGACACCACGTCTCTTTCGACCATACCTCTAACCGTGCTGCAGTGTAGAACTCAAAAACATGATCGTCTGGATCAGCCAAACCACCATACTTACTAACTACCATTGGCATTTATAATTTTTTTTTGGAAAATTAGCCTCAGTGATCCATTTAACGAACTTACATTGTGATGTCATGGACACTGGCTTATATGGAATTACTACATCTGCCAACCATTCTCACAAAAATTATCACAATAAAACAATCAAATGATTATAAAACTACTAAAAAACATATATATGCCTTATTAACGCATCTAATCACAAGACATTCATTAATCATACTTTTAATAAAAAAGATATTAAAACCTTACCTCGAGTTTTTCCATTTCCGAATACTGTTTATCGGCAAAATATTCATCTTGATAGCTATCACCCTCTCGTCATCGCTCCGTTTCGAAATTCATATCCCGTAAATCCTTGTTCACAGGTTTAGAACTATCCTTATAGACAAGTAAACGTCCTTCATTAGTATCAACGAGCTTTTCTTTAACCAACTCTTGTTGCTTCCTCAACGACCTCAACAACTCCTTGTTTTATGAAAGAAATTCCTGATAAAATTCCTCATCCTCCAATACTTCGTATACAACATTTCTACTCGTCGTATCATATCGAGCAAATTTATCCAATTGTGTCACCGGAATCGAAAATTTGGAACGCGAGTCGTAGAATCCCCAAATTTTGATCCTGCCACAGAAAACGAAGGTACTGAACTTTTCAACTGAAAATCAACATTCAGTTCATCATTATCTTTCTCCATTACTCGTCCAGATTCCTCCGCCTTTTTCTGCTCGCCAATTTTCTCCATCGGCAGCTCCATCTAGATTTTATCAACGAAAATAGTCCACAAATGAAGAAATAAATATTCCTCAACGTAACTCGCCGAATGTAATCTTAATGGAGATTGAATAGTGGAATAGAGATTATCTAATTGCAATCAGAAAGTGAATGAATTGTATTGATTACAGACACTTCCGATTACACATAGTTAAAGGTGAAAATGACAACATCCCTAACTCTGTTAACTATCGCCTTATTTATAGGAATCTTGAGCCCTTGCACCCTAATCTACCCATCCATCACTTTGCTTCATAAGTGTCATTCTTCCTGTTTCTGAGCAAGTGCCATCCTTGACTCTTTAGTTATCACCTGCGATATCTTAACAGAAAGGGACTTAATTAAAGTGGTGTCGGATGTGTACTACATCCGACACCTATATAATATCATCAGTGGATACAACAACAAATGAGAGACTACTATTTACAATTTCTTACTACTCCTATCACATAGATAATTCTGCCACTATTGGTATTACCAAAAATCCCGTTCATCACTAAAAAATAAAACATATTGACATTCGATATCAATTTATTCATGATTGTTTTGGGAAACACTTCATTGATCTGCAAAAGATCCATACTGATTTTCAAAGAGCGGCTCTTTTTACGAAATTGTTTGATAAAACCCGCTTCAGATATCTTTTGCAGATCAACGTCATACAAAAAAATCAATTTGAGTAGTTGTCGATTGATCAGTATTTTACTTTTTGTTGCATTTTAGTTTTTCTTTACTTTTCTTCATTGAAAAAATCCAAAAAATAGTGTTTTGTATTGTTTTGGGGGAGAAACCTCAGAAAAGCATTAAAATGAAAAATGCAAAATTAAAAAAATGAAAAATGCGAAATTAAAAATATTGAAAAAATCCAAAATGAGAAATTGATCCGATCCAATAAGAAATGATATTACATTAGCATACGTTATCAACCATGGATACAACAATCATACCCAGTAAACTCCCACCAATATCAAGAAACTATCAATAGGGTCTGGGACCATACTTTATCAACCACAGATAAAGTAGAAATAAAAGTTGTAGGTACTTGTTTGGTTTGTTGAATGAGTTAAGATAAATCTAATATATGCTAGTATGATATAAACATAAATACATGCTTGTTATTTGTGATGTTTTGGTGTATGCATGTTTTCTTTTTGCAAAGATTTAAACTTGTTTGATTTTCTTTATTTTCTCAAGTGATCGGCCTTTCTCTGCGTATCGGAAGATCGACCTGATTGGTGTTCACTTGACGTTCGGCTTTATTTTCTTTGGTGTTTCGTATATTCCATCGGACTTTTTCTGCGTGTACGGAAGCACCGACCTGATTGTTGTTGGCTTATACAATATCTGTGTTATTTTCTATTTCTCGTTTTCCTAAACCATTGGACTTTCTCTGCATGCTCACAAGGCCAACACGATTGTTGTTTGTTTAGGGTTTTGCGTTATCTTTGCATGAAACACCATAAACGATAAATCTCTGTTGAAAATCAGATTCTGTATAAAAATACAAAAAATAGAATAAATCATATTTCCAGTATTCCGGAATGTTTAGGCTTTCACATTATCTATGCTTAATTAATCATACCTATAACATATCAGAAAGCTATAAAAATTGATCTGCTTAAACTGAAATAATCTGAAAAGTTGTATTCTCTGCCAACTTGGCTTGCATGCTGCTTAATTTGAAATTGAAGTGTGTCTGATACGTTATGTCTGGTATGATATCGCGTTTGGATCTTTCTCGCAAAAAGTTTAAGTTATTCGCATTTCAATTCTGTTTGGTTAATTGTTTGTTAGCTAAAAAGTTTAAGTTATTCGCATTTCAATTGTGTTTTAGCATAATCTTGCAAAAATTCAAAAAGATTTTCGGTGTGTTTAAAAATGTTATCAAAATAAAAAAGATTTTGTTTCGATTTTATTTTCGATCAACCGATAATGAAAAATCAAAATTATGCCGGGAAAACCGAACGGTCTTGAAATCATCAAGCTCATCATTAATTAATCAAAAGTTTGTGAAAAATTGATAAAATTTGAAACTTTTGGGTTCAATTTGAAAATTTCACAAAAATCAGGGTTGAAATTGAAAATTTTGAAGAACCAAACCGTGAGTTTGGATGAATTGAAGTGGAGGTTCGGATGGTCTGAAGCTGCAGTTCGGATGAGTTCGGTAAGGTTCCAAACAGAAACGAAGGATGAGTTCGGACGCTTTCATTTGACCGAAGTCTTAGTTCGGACAACCGAACTGGGATGCCTATAAAAGGCTGAATCGCCAGTTCGGAATAACTTTTCCTTCTCACACACTACCGAACCCTAGCCGAACTTAACACCTTGAAATCAAAATCTTTGTTATTGTGTTTTAGAGAGTTTAGTGACCAAATACTGGTAGGTAATTACATTACGAGTGTTGTGGTTCTTGGGTTTTCGACAGTGGTATACAGGTGCCCGATGACGTTAAAAAAAACTTTAAGTTAGATTAAAACATTACCGACCAGGTTTAGTAAATTAAGAGTTAAAACAATTTAACAGGTAATCCGTTACGCAACGGAATTGTTGATACATAATCTGTGCGTCATGTGAAGTATCTGAACGAGACGATATGAAGATTCAAGAGAAGTTCAAGCTGCCGGCCGAACCAGGTCCGAACCTGAGGTTCGGACCCGCCGAACTTGGAGTTCGAACGGGGATCGGACCAGATTAGTATATATAGGAACTTGTGTTTGAAATGTAGTAACGAGTGAGAGAGACCAGTTCTTAACTATGTGTTTTTGACAGTGTTTCTCTAGTGAGCTTCAGAGAGAGTTTGTAATTGAGTCTATGTTGATTTCAATATAACAAACTATTATTTACGTCTCATGTTCACTCTACGATCAAGTAAACCTTTAGTAAGATCCGTCTTACGGTTTTTCAATTGGTATCAGAGCAAATCCAGGTTGCTTTGATTGTAGTTGTTTTCTTGATAAAACCGAGTTGTTTTCATTCAAAAATAAGTCAATCTTTGAGCTTTTCGAGTGATTTTCATTACTAAAACATTTCTATGGGTTTTACCTGAGTTCCTGTCAAAAATCTCGTCCAAATTCTCTCAAAATCGTGAAAATTATGTCGAGAGTGTCTGAGTTCGTTCGAGGTTCGGAGTAACCGAAAAGTAACCGCTCCGAACTCCAGGTTCGGAGGTCGTTCGGACGAAGTTCGGCCTTTCTTGTTTCGGTGAGAGTTCGGATTAGGATCGGAGGGAGTTCGGAGGAGTTCGGACACAAGTTTAAGTTCGGACAAAGTTCGGAGCAAGATCGGAGTTTCAGTTGAGTTCGGACAAAGTTCGATGGGAGTTCGGACCAAGCAGAATTTTCAAATTCTCAAAATGTATGAAATTGAGGTTTTCGCTGAGCGACATCGTCAGAATGTGCCAAAGTTGATAAATCTTGAAGATTTTCATGGTTGGGCAACAAATTTTAGAGGATATGTAAATGATTTGGATGAAAAATTATGGTTACCAATTACAAAGGACTATAAGTATCCAACTTATAGTGATGGTGATTTTAAGGAAATGCATAATTTTTCGAGTGAAGAAAGGAAAGCATTTGATCAAAATGAAAGGACTACTACACTTCTTATGTTAGCTTTGCCTATACCTCTTAAAAATTCAATCAGGGAGTTTAGAAAGGCAAAACAAATATGGGATTTTGTGAAGACACAGTGTGAGGAACATATGTCTAAGCTTTCTCAGAAAACAATTGATTAAGATTCGAAGTTTAAGGGCATAATTGAAAAGTTAGAAAATAAGGTAGGAAAGTTGACTGAAGAAAATATTTCTTTGACAAAAGAAGTGGAGATTTGGAAAAGTAAAGTTTGTAATGATTTAGCTGCCAAAATTCAAAGAGATGTGTCTGCATCATGTGCAAATTGTTTGGAGTTTGCTAGTATAAAGAAAGAGTGGTTGAACGAGAAAAATTTGTTGGTTGAAAAATGCAATAAAGCTCAAGCTAAGGAAAAGGAAGCTGTTGAAGATTTTGATGCTTTATTTGAGAAATGTTATCCTCTTCAACAAAAATATGAAAACGTTAGTAAAGCTGCTGTCGAAGTTGCCGATAGAGTAATTCAACTTCAAGAGGAACTTACAAAGTTGCGTGATGGAAATGGTGAGATTCAAAGTCAAAATAACATTTTGAAACAGGATGTTATTTACTATAAGAAACAGGTAGAGAAAGTTACTGAAGAAGTTCTGGAAGAATGTCGCTTGAGACAGTGTCATATTAGTGATTATAACAAATTGTCTGACAAGTACATTGCTTCGCAGAAAGAGTTATCGGAAGCAAATATGAAAATATCTGAACAAAAGATTGAGATGTTTGATCTGCAAAGGAAATTGAAAAATTGCAACAATTCACCGACTTTTCTGAATTATATGTATAAGCTGGAAAAGAGTGAGAAGAATGGTCAAGATGAATGTCTTCATCAAGTTCCTGCTCCAGTGGAAATTGAAATGTCTGTTCCAACTACATCATCTAGTGTTGAACAGCATGATTATTCAAAGTTTGTTGATACCAGCTCAGGAAAGAACACCAAATTAAAATCAAAGAAGAATAAAAAGGAGATTGATTACCGCGAAGGGTTAAAGTTTGATTCTAAATCAACTTTTCTTGAAAAAGAAAAGATGTTTTATGGAAATTCAGGAAATGTAAAAGTGCCAAAGTTTTCTGAGATTGTGATAGATGATTCTTTGATTTCCGGGAAGAATGATTTGAAGGGAATCAAATCTGAATTTACAAAACTTGCCAAACAAGGTCATAAGATATCAAATTCAGTTCAAGATAAGTTTAAACAGAAAAATGGTGGTTTGGGATTTAAAGGAACAGAAATGCCGACAAAGGAATTCAACAAAAAGGAACTCAAAGCAAAGAAGATAAAGAAGCAGAGGGTGTTTTCAGATAAGAAGGCACAATGTTGGAAGCAGAAAGTATCTTCACCAGATGCAAAGATTTCTTCTGAAGAGTCTTCTTGTATATCTGATGCTACACCACAAGGCGGTAACAATTCAGATTCATTTTATTCTGCTAATTCTAACAGGTTTTATCGTCAAGATAAATTCTTTGGTTATGGAGATGATTCTGATTTTTATGATTCTCCAAAATGTTTTCCAAAATTTCATAAACCAAAGAAATTTCAACCTGTGTTTTCAAAATTTTATGATGAATGTCTGACTGATCAGTTTGGAAAACCGATTTCTATCAATTCAACTGGTAAAAGACTTTGTTTTGTTTGTCGTAAGAAAGGTCATTATGCAAATAATTGTCTTACGATAGCTAACAATTCATCATCAAATGCCAAACATACAAAGTATGTTGATCTTGATGGCATTATTTTAAGTGAACCAATGCCCAATACTAAATTTTTATGGAAAAAGAAGTCTCTTTCAGAAAAATTGGGTAGTAGTTCTGATTGTCACTCATCAGTTCACGATGGTTCACTAGAAATCATCAAACCAAAACAGGAATGGAGACCGAAAGTTGTCTCCACGGCCAATACAGATTTTGTTGAAGACACTGGACTACCTACCATCGTTGGGGATGAGGGTCGGGGTCTTAAAAACTTACTATTTTCTAGTGTTTGCAGGTATTTCAGGAAGGCCTGTTAGTAATCGTGAGGTTGCTAACAGTGAGATACTTGTGGTTTTAAGTTAAAATGCATCGTTCCTATCTTTGAAACACAGATTTTTACAAAAATCATTTTCAAAATGTGTCAAGTGTTGATCGATCATTTTCAATTTTTTGTTATTTATTTTCTTTTGTTCATATCTTCAGGGGGAGAAAATTTGAAAATTCAAAAAATAGTATTTGTTTGAATTTTAGGCGGAGAAATTGGAAAATATAAAAAAAAATTGATGAAAAAATTGAGAAATTGATCTGACAAAAGCAAGAAATGATAGTACATCAGCATATACGTTATCTGCCATGGATAGAGTAAGTCTAAGGCTGTAGGTTCTTGTATGATCTGTGAATGTGCATGGCTAATCTAATATCTGCAAGTAAGATATAAATATAAAGCTTTGCCTGATAATCTTTGGTTGTTTGCTTCTTGATGAATGCTATGTGATGATTCTGACACAAAAATAGAATAAAGAGATATCCTGATGAATGCATGTTTTCATTTTGAAAGATTTAAACTTGTCTGATTTTCTTTATTTTGTAAAACGATCGGACTTTCTCTGCGTATCGAAAGATCGACCTGATTGTTGTTCGTTTGACGTTCTGCTTTATTTTCTTTGGTGTTTCGTATAATCCATCGGACTTTGTCTGCGCGTTCGGAAGAACCGACCTGATTGTTGTTGGATTATATAACTTCAACTTGTTTTGCTTTCTTATTTTCTCAAATACTTGGGCTTTCTCTGCATGTCCACAAGACCGACCTGATTGCTAGGTATTTGAGGTTCTGATTTATTTTTGCATGGCTCATCAAGAATGTTTATATCCCAAGTAAAAAATTACTTCTATATGATAAACATGATGATTTGCTAGTATTTCTGATCGAGTAGAGGCCGAGTTATCAGTGCATGATAAACTTTACCTCAAACATATCTGAAAACAATAAATATGATTGGTGCATGCTGAAATAAACAATCAATGTTGTATTTGCGATTATCTTGGCTTGCATGCTGATTAAGACCGAAATAGAAATGTGCTAGACGCGTTATGTTTGATATGATATTGCGTCGTGATCTTTCTCACAAAATACCAAAAATAGAGTTTGTTTCTGCATTGCATTTACGTTTTATTTTAGAAAAGTACAAAAAGATTTTTGGTGTGTTTTAGCATAAGTTTGAAAAATCAAAAATATTTTAGGTTTGTTTTGATATAAACTTTCTTAAAAATCAAAAAGATTTTACATAATGAGGACTGTTTTGGCCATAATGAGGACTGTTTTGGCTCCGTCCTCATTAATTTCTTTGGTCACACCGCGCTGAGGTTTCAGTTTCCTTTATCTCAGTAATGTCGACTATGGGACAATGGGGTCCCTTGGCTATGCATTCTAACAGGGAGCTATCAACTTCTTTTAGGAAATCGGTAATTCTGATTTTCCACAGTGGATATTCCTCCCTAGCTTACGATAGGGGGTTTTGTCAATGAGCCAAGTGATTTTCCATTGTTACAACTTAAAGACATTTTTTTAGAGAGTGTTAAGAAGAAGATGTTAAAGAGCAGGGTCTTTTAATATTGATTATTCAATCTGCTCTGATACCAATTGTTGTGTCCCGTGAGGGGCTCTTTAACAATGTTGGTACAATTTGATTTAAACAAGATAAACAAGTTGCGAAAAGTAAATCAAATTGGAAGACAACAATTCATAAAAAGGGTTTTTCTGGATATCTCAAATGTAAATAATGGTTTACACGAGTTTATAGTATAACAATGTATCAATAGAAATAACTTTTATATGGGAGTAAGTTATAATTGCTTTGAGAAGATATTGAATTGTATGCTTGTTGTTTTACCTTGTTTGGTGAAGCAGCTTGCTATTTATAGGAAGATGAAGCAAGTTTCAATTGGATAAGGTGGTTGAATTTGGAGTTTGTCAGAGTATATAGAGATAAACTAAGGATATTCAATTTATCTCTTTTTCAACTGTCTTCAACTGCTTCAGAAATTAATGCCAAGTTGGTGTTCAATTTGCTTGTTCCTCACACAAAGGCAGAATTGTTCTTCTTGTAATTTTTATGTTCTAATAGTCCAGTCTCCTTCAGGACTTTTCTTTAAAGATTGTTGATGCTTCCGATTAGAAGCCTTCTACATAAATGAGGATTTCTGTAGAGTTTGATCTATACAGAACTACTTCAGAATTTCCGGAGTAGTTCAGTATGAATACAGAAATCTGTATTTCATACAGATTTTAATATCCTTTCTGTTTTCAGGATATGTCTTATCTTTTCTTCTAATACTTTACATTTACATTGTGCTCTAACACACTAGAACCTCTAGTGTGACACCCGAGAGTTCCAAGGTTAACTTCCGTTAGTTACGTTAGTAACTAATACTTAACTAGGCCGAATACGTCCCCGTCCTTTGTTTGATCACCAAACCCGCCCATATATGTTATGTGTTCAATTATTTATGGTCATTATGTGCAAACGTGATTTAAATGCATAATTATTAATAAAAAGCATGACTATTTAATTAATTGATAAATTATGTGACAAATTGCTTATTTGGATTATTATATGTTAACCGAGTAATTAAATGTATGCATACATGTTTAATGATTGGGCTAGTAATTAGTTAATGATGGACTAATCATGGGCTAATGATGGCTAATCATTGGGGGCCCAAATCCCAATGAAAGCCCATGAGACCACTAGTATTTAAATAGAATTATAAACCCTAATCCCATTTACATGCTCCATCACCACACACACACACTCCCCATCACACTCTCTCCCTCTCACGACTTCTGGACCAGCCCCAAGACACACCAAGATCAGCCATCACTTCTGTTGGTGAAGATCATCCATCGATCCTTGATCAAACCGTGAGTCCCATGAACCATTTCTATGTGTTTTCTATGTAGTTTTCTTCATAAAGCATGCCTAGATCTCCATGTAATCGTTAGATTTTCTGTAAGAATGCTTAGGAATGCTAGATCTATGATAAAGACTACAACTTTATGTGTGAAACTGATCCATAATAGAGATTCATGCTAGATTAGGTCATTTTGGGTAAAGTGTGTTCTTGAAGATTTGATGATGAAAATGCATGTTTATGATGTTAAAAATGCTCCTGTGATGTTCCTAAATGATTATGTATGCTTGAAAATGAATTACACGAAGCATGGAGGCTGTTAGAAAGATTTTTAGTCAAATTTACGGGTTTTTTAGCGACCAGCGAAACTGTGCATTCATTAGGAGAAACTATCCAGCGAAACTGTGCATATCTCCTTCCAGCGACACTGTCCAGCGAAACTGCAGTGTCTCTCGTGAACGAAACTGACCTTGTCCCTGAACGAAAGTTCAACCAGTTCCTGGCGAAACTAGCCAGCGAAACTAGCAGTTTCTCTGGCAGTTTCTCTAGCAGTTTCTCTAGCAGTTTCTCCAGCGAAACTGCAGTGTCTCTCGTGAACGAAACTGACCTTGTCCCTGAACGAAAGTTCAACCAGTTCCTGGCGAAACTAGCCAGCGAAACTAGCAGTTTCTCTGGCAGTTTCTCTAGCAGTTTCTCTAGCAGTTTCTCCAGCGAAACTGCAGTGTCTCTCGTGAACGAAACTGACCTTGTCCCTGAACGAAAGTTCAACCAGCGAAACTAGCAGTTTCTCTGGCAGTTTCTCTAGCAGTTTCTCTAGCAGTTTCTCCAGCAGTTTCTCCAGACTAAACCCAAACTTGTGCAACTTATTTAAATGATATGCCATGACTTGTATGATTATGCAATGATGAAACATGCTATGATTTCTGTAATATATGAACCCTTGTTTATGATCAACCATCGGTGTCGTGTGTCGTTATGTCGTGTCGTAGTTCCAACGTGCTATGTTATTGGCCATAGTGACGATAAGTTAATGTTTAGACACAAAACTAATACTTAAGACCTAAACGTGTTCATAGGTCTTCGTTAAGCAATATTTGGATTAATTAACAAGTGTAGCTGAGCAACCTAAGGTGAGTTTCACTAACCCCTTAATTGTGAACCCGTTTGGGTCACAACGAATTACTTAACGGAAAACAACGCTGACACTTTGAGATATCGCCGAATGGGATATCTGTTATGGAAGTTGGAGTGCTTTATGGGAAGCGCTTGCAACTGTCCATCCTTGGGATTTCAAATGAAATCCGGAATAACCGTTTTGACACTTAAACTATTTTTAGGATTTCAAATGAAATCCAGAATAAACAACTTTTAATATGGCTAGTGTAGGTTAAAGTCTAAACCAAATGATATCACATGATTTCTAAGGATGCTTTAAAACTTAAAAGTCCTCAACAATTTAGTACCATTAATCTGTGAAGCGAGGGGATGTTGGGTAGATCTACTGGGGTTTGACAAACCCTGCTCCGCGGTACACAAATGTGTAGCCAACCGGTTGGAGGCCGAACGGAGTGCAATATCAGCCTATTTTAGTTGTGGGTCCCATGAGGAACACAACTGGAGGCACAAACCATCGGCAAATGCCGAACTCTGTTACGTCAGCTTTGGTACGAACTTCCTTAGTGCATGGAAACCGGATTAGCTACCCGCGATATCGGTTGACCGCTTTAACTTTTACTTAACTAGTGCATATTCGATAATTCAACACTTGGCAATGTTTGCAAAACTAATCCTTATTACATGTTGATACATACGCTTATGAGACCGGGCCAATGCATGACATGCCCACCGTGGACTCACCAACCGTTAGGTTGACACTTGTGTGGTTTTCACTTTTGCAGATCGCTGAGGAGTATCCACCAGGGGTTGGCATGGCACACAGAAGACTTTAAACTGTTTTAACTTATGTTGGACATTTTGAATATCAATATATAATTTGTACTTAAAGCACGTGGTTAGTGCTGAGATACTTTTGTTTACTTTTCCGCTGCGAATTTTAGACTGTTTTATGATGAACACTTGGACTTTACTCTGATTCGTTTAGTATTTGTAACTAATGGTTGTGGTCCTGGTCTAGTCGCGCCCCTTAACGGTATAAACTCCGTTAGTGGTTAATTGGGGGTGTGACAGATTGGTATCAGAGCCATAAGTTGCAGAGAACTGGAATCATTTTTGAAAACGATTTGGAAACTGCAACTTGAACCCTTAGTTACAAACGAACAAAACAAACTCTCAAAGACAAAATTTTTACGTGCCAACCTGGGATACTCGCTCTGCTGTGTAAGTAAATACTTCATATGTACATATATATATATCTATATATAAATATATATAGACCGTGTCTAGGTAGTCTAACGGAAAACCTTAGGGAATTTTCACACACGAATACGAAACGTGAACGCTAATACGCACACTACTTCGGGGGAAAGCGACAGCAAAACGATGCTACACGCTACGTCCTGATTTCTACTATGATGACTACGCCGACGGTGACTTGTATGGGAAAGCCGACCTCCGACGATAGCTACTTACGACTTACGACTTACGACATACTTCGACGACGCCTCGATTTTGCACGAAAATTTTTCTGGACTAATAGTGGGATAACGGGAAATGGATAATATACATATTATGGGATATGTATAGAATATAACTGTGACTGAACACTGCCTACTTTAAACTGTCCAGAAAATGTCTGGAAGAGCCGGAAGGAACAACATCAACCTGACGCCCACGCAACTGCAAGCAATGATCAACGAGCATGTGCAAGCCGCCGTGGCAGCTGTCCAAGCTACAATTGCTGCCCATGGTAATAATTATGCCGGTTAAGGCACAGGGCGATATATATATTTTGACCTGTTTAAATTTGAACCCGAACTATTAATTGCATCAGGAAACGTCCATCACTGCACATTTAAGACTTTCATGGACTGCAAGCCAATGTCGTTTTCCGGCGAGGAAGGAGCGGTAGGACTCCTCAGGTGGATCGAGAAGTCTGAGAAGGTCTTCTCCATGTGTAACTGCCCTGCTGAGAACAAGGTGAAATTTGCGGCTGGTACTTTCGAGGGAGCAGCTCTCTCCTGGTGGAACGCCGAAATCCAAATGGTTGGGGTAAATGCGGCAAATGACATGGAATGGGAAGCATTTAAGGAACTGATTATGGAGGAGTACTGCCCTCGGGACCAAGTCAAGAAGCTTGAAGGAGAATTTTTGAACTCCAAGATGTCTGGGTCAGAGATTGAGGAATACACTGCGCGTTACCACGAGTACGCTGTACTCTGCCCAACAATGGTTGATGCTGAATTCAAACGCATTGAGCATTATCTGGAGGGTCTCGCACCCCAAATCAAGAGCTTGGTGACCGCCAGCAACCCAACAACCGTGCAGCAAGCCATTCGTTTGGCTCATAAGTTGACTGATCAGGAGATCGAGAGGGGTACACTACCCGCAAAGCTCACTGTGAAGACTGCCTTAAGTGGCAAGCGTAAGGCTGAAGAAGAAGCTCCAGCGACATCTGTGAACAATCAAACTGTTGGGAATCAATCTGGGAGATCCTCTAACTCCCAATATCAGAACAAGCGGTCTGACAACGCAAGGTCAAATTTCAACAATGGTAGCAACAGTGGGAGCAACAACCGCCAGGGCGGAAATGGAAACTACAAGGGTAAAGCTCCGTTTTGTAACAAGTGCGGGAGACACCACAATGGTATGTGTACCAAGGGTTTGGAGTGTGGAAGATGTGGTAAACCGGGGCATGAGGCCAACGACTGCTGGACCAACCTACAAAAGTTGAACAACAACGGTCAGAACCAAGGAGGAAATAACAACAAGGGAAATGGAAACAACCGCAACGGGCAAGGAAACAATCAGAACAACAACGGTGGAGCCCGTGGCTATTATGAATGTGGTGCGCAAGGCCACATGAGGAAAGACTGCCCGCGTTTGCGCAGACAAGGAAATGGAAACAATGGCAACGGTGGGAACCCGGGCAACGGGAATGGTAACGGTGGGAATGGTAATGGTGGAAACGGAAATGGTGGGAATGGTAGAGGTCGAGCTTTCGTCATGGGTTAAGGTGAAGCTCGCAACGACGCCAATGTGATTAACGGTAAATTTATACTTAATGGTTTCTTTGCTACTGTATTGTTTGATTCTGGTGCTGAAAGAAGTTTTATTTCCACTAAGTTTGCTAGACTGATTAATGCTAAACCGATTGACTTAGATGCTAAGTATGTGGTAGAGCTAGCAAACGGTAAACTCCATGATACAACCCAGATAGTTAAGGACTGTAAGTTAGAACTAGTTGGCCATACGTTAGGAATCGATCTTATGCCCTTCCCGATTGGTAGTTTTGACGTTATAGTAGGAATGGATTGGTTATCAGAAAACCGAGCTGAAATTTTATGTCAAGAAAAAGTGGTTCGTATCCCACTCAAAGACGGTGAAATGCTAACAGTTCAAGGTGAAAAAGGTGGAACAGTCACCGGCATCATCTCATTTCTAAAAGCTCAAAAGTGCCTTCGTAAAGGTCACTTCGCGATTCTTGCAAACGTCACCGACACGACACTTCCCGAGCGTAAAATCGACGGCTATCCGATAGTCCGCGACTTTCCGGATGTAGTTCCTGATGATCTGCCTGGTTTGCCTCCATTTCAACAAGTTGAGTTTGGGATCGACTTAACTCCCGGCGCTGCTCCGATTGCACGCGCACCGTACCGTTTGGCTGTAAGTGAACTCAACGAACTTTCCGCACAACTTCAAGAGTTACTCGACAAAGGATTTATTCGTCCAAGTTCGTCTCCGTGGGGAGCACCGGTATTGTTTGTTAAGAAAAAGGATGGAACGTTCCGAATGTGTATCGACTACCGAGAGCTCAACAAGGTTACAATTAAGAATCGGTATCCACTTCCTCGAATCGACGACCTCTTCGATCAACTACAAGGTTCAAGCTACTATTCAAAGATTGATCTACGGTCTGGTTATCACCAACTTCGCGTACGTGATGAGGATATCCCCAAGACTGCCTTCAGAACTCGGTATGGACACTACGAGTTCCTGGTTATGCCGTTTGGGCTAACCAATGCACCTGCCGTGTTTATGGATCTGATGAATCGAGTGTGCAAGCCGTACCTCGATCAGTTTGTGATAGTTTTCATCGATGATATTTTGATCTACTCCAAGACAAAGGAAGAACACGAGAATCACCTGCGACTTATTTTGGAATTACTCCGCAAGGAACAGCTTTACGCCAAGTTTTCAAAATGCGATTTTTGGATCCACGAAGTCCAGTTTCTTGGACACATTGTTAATGAAGAAGGAATTCAAGTTGACCCAGCTAAAGTGGAAGCTATCAAGAATTGGTCTACTCCTAGAGCGCCGACCGAAATCCGACAATTTTTGGGACTTGCCGGATACTATCGAAGATTCATTAAGGGTTTCTCGCAAATAGCTCAACCCTTAATAGCTTTAACGCACAAAGGGGTGCAATACAGATGGGGTGAAAAAGAAGAACGAGCGTTTCAAACACTTAAGGATATGTTATGTTCAGCTCCGATTCTCTCGTTACCCGATGGGGTGGACGACTTCGTGGTTTTTTGCGATGCATTCATTCAAGGACTCGGTTGCGTGTTGATGCAACGAGACAAGGTAATTGCCTACGGGTCCAGGCAGCTGAAGGATACTGAGAAGAATTACACAACGCATGACTTGGAATTAGGAGCCGTTGTATTTGCACTTAAGATTTGGAGACATTACCTCTACGGAACAAAGTGCACGATATTCACCGACCACAAAAGCTTACAACACATCTTCGAACAAAAGGATCTCAACATGCGACAACGAAGGTGGATCGAGCTACTAAATGACTATGATTTAGCGATTAAGTATCATCCTGGAAAAGCCAACGTTGTGGCTGATGCCTTAAGTCGGAAAGAGTATGAAAAGCCTCGACGAGTACGAGCGCTACAACTGACCATTCACACGGGATTGCCGGATCGAATCCGCGATGCCCAACAAGAAGCTTTAAAGGAAGAAAACTTCGCAGCTGAAGCACTGCGTGGTGTAGATGGTCACTCTGAGGTTAAGTCTGATGGACTCAGGTATTATAATGACAGAGTTTGGATTCCTCTACTTGGGAATCTTCGTGAGCTCGTGATGGACGAGGCTCACAAGTCAAGATATTCGGTGCACCCTGGATCGGATAAAATGTACCAGGATTTGAAGAACTTATACTGGTGGCCGAACATGAAAGCCGACATTGCGCGATATGTGGCTAAGTGTTTAACATGCTCAAGGGTTAAGGTCGAGTATCAAAAGCCTAATGGATTACTGCAACAACCAAAGATCCCAGAATGGAAATGGGAGGATATCTCCATGGACTTCGTAACAGGATTACCTCATCGATCGAATCGACCGGATGCGATTTGGGTTATCATTGATCGATTAACCAAATCTGCACATTTTATCCCGATGAAGGAAACTGACAATATGGATAAGTTAACCAAGCTGTACATTGACCGAATTGTGGCACGTCATGGAGTGCCTAAGACTATCATCTCCGACAGAGATCCTCGATTTACTTCCCGACTATGGCAATCTATGCAAGAATCACTGGGAACCAGACTGGATATGAGTACAGCTTATCACCCACAGACCGATGGTCAGACGGAACGAACGATTCAGACTTTAGAAGATATGCTACGAGCTTGCGTTCTCGACTTCGGTAAAGACTGGGAGGCTCACCTTCCGTTGGTGGAGTTCTCCTACAACAACAGTTATCATTCAAGTATCGGTGCAGCACCTTTTGAAGCACTATATGGCAGAAAATGTAGATCGCCCGTGTGTTGGGCAGAAACGGGTGAGAAGGGAATCACCGGACCAGAAATCATTCACGACACAACTGAACGGATTATTCAAATCAGAAAGCGGATAGCCGCAGCACGTGACAGGCAAAAGAGCTATGCCGAAAAACGCCGTAAACCTTTGAAGTTCGAGGTAGGCGACAAGGTACTATTGAAGGTATCTCCCTGGAAAGGAGTGATACGCTTTGGAAAACGTGGAAAGTTGAATCCTCGTTATATCGGTCCGTTTAAAATCATCGGGGAAGTAGGCCCGGTGGCCTACCGATTACAACTCCCGAGAATTCCAAGGTTAACTTCCGTTAGACAACTTCTGTTAGTTACGTTAGTAACTAATACTTAACTAGGCCGAATACATCCACGTCCTTTGGTTGATCACCAAACCCGCCCATATATGTTATGTGTTCAATTATTTATGGTCATTATGTGCAAACGTGATTTAAATGCATAATTATTAATAAAAAGCATGACTATTTAATTAATTGATAAATTATGTGACAAATTGCTTATTTTGATTATTATATGTTAACCGGGTAATTAAATGTATGCATACATGTTTAATGATTGGGCTAGTAATTAGTTAATGATGAACTAATCATGGGCTAATGATGGCTAATCATTGGGGGCCCAAATCCCAATGAAAGCCCATGAGACCACTAGTATTTAAATAGAATTATAAACCCTAATCCCATTTACATGCTCCATCACCACACACACACACTCCCCATCACACTCTCTCCCTCTCACGACTTCTGGACCAGCCCCAAGACACACCAAGATCAGCCATCACTTCTGTTGGTGAAGATCATCCATCGATCCTTGATCAAACCGTGAGTCCCATGAACCATTTCTATGTGTTTTCTATGTGTTTTCTTCATAAAGCATGCCTAGATCTCCATGTAATCGTTAGATTTTCTGTAAGAATGCTTAGGAATGCTAGATCTATGATAAAGACTACAACTTTACGTGTGAAACTGATCCATAATAGAGATTCATGCTAGATTAGGTCATTTTGGGTAAACTGTGTTCTTGAAGATTTGATGATGAAAATGCATGTTTATGATGTTAAAAATGCTCCTGTGATGTTCCTAAATGATTATGTATGCTTGAAAATGAATTACACGAAGCATGGAGGCTGTTAGAAAGATTTTTAGTCAAATTTACGGGTTTTTTAGCGACCAGCGAAACTGTGCATTCATTAGGAGAAACTATCCAGCGAAACTGTGCATATCTCCTTCCAGCGACACTGTCCAGCGAAACTGCAGTGTCTCTCGTGAACGAAACTGACCTTGTCCCTGAACGAAAGTTCAACCAGTTCCTGGCGAAACTAGCCAGCGAAACTAGCAGTTTCTCTGGCAGTTTCTCTAGCAGTTTCTCTAGCAGTTTCTCCAGCGAAACTGCAGTGTCTCTCGTGAACGAAACTGACCTTGTCCCTGAACGAAAGTTCAACCAGTTCCTGGCGAAACTAGCAGTTTCTCTGGCAGTTTCTCTAGCAGTTTCTCTAGCAGTTTCTCCAGCGAAACTGCAGTGTCTCTCGTGAACGAAACTGACCTTGTCCCTGAACGAAAGTTCAACCAGCGAAACTAGCAGTTTCTCTGGCAGTTTCTCTAGCAGTTTCTCTAGCAGTTTCTCCAGCAGTTTCTCCAGACTAAACCCAAACTTGTGCAACTTATTTAAATGATATGCCATGACTTGTATGATTATGCAATGATGAAACATGCTATGATTTCTGTAATATATGAACCCTTGTTTATGATCAACCATCGGTGTCGTGTGTCGTTATGTCGTGTCGTAGTTCCAACGTGCTATGTTATTGGCCATAGTGACGATAAGTTAATGTTTAGACACAAAACTAATACTTAAGACCTAAACGTGTTCATAGGTCTTCGTTAAGCAATATTTGGATTAATTAACAAGTGTAGCTGAGCAACCTAAGGTGAGTTTCACTAACCCCTTAATTGTGAACCCGTTTGGGTCACAACGAATTACTTAACGGAAAACAACGCTGACACTTTGAGATATCGCCGAATGGGATATCTGTTATGGAAGTTGGAGTGCTTTATGGGAAGCGCTTGCAACTGTCCATCCTTGGGATTTCAAATGAAATCCGGAATAACCGTTTTGACACTTAAACTATTTTTAGGATTTCAAATGAAATCCAGAATAAACAACTTTTAATATGGCTAGTGTAGGTTAAAGTCTAAACCAAATGATATCACATGATTTCTAAGGATGCTTTAAAACTTAAAAGTCCTCAACAATTTAGTACCATTAATCTGTGAAGCGAGGGGATGTTGGGTAGATCTACTGGGGTTTGACAAACCCTGCTCCGCGGTACACAAATGTGTAGCCAACCGGTTGGAGGCCGAACGGAGTGCAATATCAGCCTATTTTAGTTGTGGGTCCCATGAGGAACACAACTGGAGGCACAAACCATCGGCAAATGCCGAACTCTGTTACGTCAGCTTTGGTACGAACTTCCTTAGTGCATGGAAACCGGATTAGCTACCCGCGATATCGGTTGACCGCTTTAACTTTTACTTAACTAGTGCATATTCGATAATTCAACACTTGGCAATGTTTGCAAAACTAATCCTTATTACATGTTGATACATACGCTTATGAGACCGGGCCAATGCATGACATGCCCACCGTGGACTCACCAACCGTTAGGTTGACACTTGTGTGGTTTTCACTTTTGCAGATCGCTGAGGAGTATCCACCAGGGGTTGGCATGGCACACAGAAGACTTTAAACTGTTTTAACTTATGTTGGACATTTTGAATATCAATATATAATTTGTACTTAAAGCACGTGGTTAGTGCTGAGATACTTTTGTTTACTTTTCCGCTGTGAATTTTAGACTGTTTTATGATGAACACTTGGACTTTACTCTGATTCGTTTAGTATTTGTAACTAATGGTTGTGGTCCTGGTCTAGTCGCGCCCCTTAACGGTATAAACTCCGTTAGTGGTTAATTGGGGGTGTGACATCTAGCAGCAGCGCCTTTGCCTTTCTTCCTTTGCCCAGGTTTCCTCTTGGCCTCAGGTTTCTTGACACCTCCGGATGGGAAGGAGAGCACATCATTTGACTATCATTTGTTGTTGTTACTATTGAGAAAATTAATCTTAGCAGTCTTCAACATCCCGTGAAGCTCGGTCACTGTCTTAACCAGGCTGTTCATATTAAAAATGATCCGAAAAGGAGTGAACGCACTGGAAAGAGAGTGGAGGATCAAATCCGTCGCCATTTCCCGAGGAATGACATAATCGAGCTTTGCAAGTCAGTCGATGTAGCCCTTCATCTTACATGGGCGCTGACAGGGCTACCTTCAGCCATTCGACAGGTGATGAGCCTGAAAACAGTTTCGTAGCGTTCTTGTCGGGCCTGGGTTTCAAACATGCCCTTTAGTTCCCCAATCATCTGAAACACCGTCCTATCAACCATGATTTTCTGAATATCAGTAGATATGGTGGCCAACATGAGGCACATCACTGAGTTAGCATCCTTTTTCAGTGCATCATGTGCAGCGTGATCTGCCGGCGTATTCTAAGCCGGGTGCGCGGGCACCTCCTGTTCCAACACATGTTGTTTGTTGGCCATCTATAGGACAATTTTCAAATTTCGATACCATTCGAGGAAGTTGGTGTCATCAAGTTTCTCCTTCTCAAGGAGATACTTGAGCTGGAAAATCTTGTTGTTTGCATTAAAATTAGCCATCTGAAACATTAGGCAATTTGTTTAGTGTTTCAATGTAATACTCGTATTCAAAAACGGCAAGCAAATCTTTAATAAGAATATGGGAACCCAACTAGTAGTCGACCCAAAAAGGCAGCGTTAAGTGCAATCACTGGTCAACTAAGTAATCGGATGGAAAACGATTGTCTCTTGTGAAAGCCGGTCAAAACTCCCGTTTATGAGGCTTTCACAAATTAATTCGCGAAATACGTTTAGCCTCATCTATGCCATTTTGTTTGCGAGTGACTAGATGTACGGTGTGAAAATAATCCAATACACAAAGTGCTCGAAAAGAAAATGATAGATGTCCTCAGTGGTCAGTGTGCATGCACGGTGTTGAAATACTCTAATGCACACACCTTGGATGATACCCTGAACACCAAGTGCGGTGTTGAAATACTCCAACACTGATGCATCGGTAAATATGTTCCAAGTTAAACTTGACTAGGATGGCATAATCTATCTGTTTTGCGGCTTACCAGATAGGATTAATTAGTCAGTGTTTTAATTAATTAAACTTTTGACTAAGCTTACTCAAGAACACTATCTCACTCGAAACATTCAATTTAATAACCTCCTTATTAAATTCTAGGCATCGCGAGGCAATAACCAATTATTTAAAAGTTCGATATCTAAGATTGAAAAATTCGAGATCACAATCGAATAAAACTGGTCATGAAATTTCGAGTCTTAATAAAATTTTAGGACTCAAATCAAATGATTGTAAAACAGTTTTAACCGTTTAAAACTTAGTTTGGAGTTTTAGTTGGCGCGTTAAACGAGTTAAGACAAGCAACCAAAACCCACATGAAAACAGACACATATTCGGCTTAATAGGTTTTGACATTGTCGAAGCCTAATGACAGTGTCGAAGAAGGTCTGCGACATAAAATTAAAATCAACCACAAGGATGATAAAAGGCATCCGACCGAATCTAATACTCCTACTGGCTTCATTAGCTCCTGAAAAACCACGGAGGGATCTTACTACCGCATGATTCAGTAAATCAAGAATGAACACGGATGTAAATAAAGCTTTGCTTTATTGATTCACAAAGAGATACAAGCTAGAGAGAGAAACAGACTCAGATACACACAGTTAAGATGTAGTAAAATGACCGAACTAATGAGCTCTCTCTAACACAAACTATTTATAGTTACCAACATACCAGCATACCAACTGGCATACCATTTGGTACGGGCGTACCAATTGGTACGGCGTACCATTTGGTACGTCACCTTGGTATGTTACAACTATGACTCACAAAGACGCTCTAGACTAGATACAATACACGAGACACACGGTAGCATAGGAATATGCTCTAACAAACTCCCCCTTAACATGTAGTGTATCAATGTATCTATCTATCTAACTAAACTTCAGTCTTCAATCTTCAACATAGTTGCATCTGATCTTTAACTTGAAATCTTGTCAGAAATAGAAATAGAGCTTGCATGGCTGGATCAATCTTGAACAATCTTTGAACTTCAAGATCCACTTGTGAAAGATATTACATACTCCCCCTTTCACCATGCTTGAGTCTTGTCACACAGAACCTGCAATTTCAGAAGACATAAACGCGGCGTTCCTTTTCTTTTGAAAATTAATTTAATCTTAGCGCAAAGCTTCTCTTTGAGAATCCAAGATATAGTTTTGTAAGGATCAAAACGTCCCTCACACGATATCAATGTCTAGTAACAACCGTGCGGAATCCGGTGTTACTAGATGATTCAAGAACAATAATCAATAAAGTAAATAAATGGTGAAAGCAATAAGAAAGACAAACCAATTGATGAACACTTTGATTAGAAACCTTGTTGCAACACACAAAAGTCTCGAAATTCTCTATGAGAATTTCGATGATCACCCCTTGTCTCCACACACAATAAACAAAAAACCATCAACCCCATAATGAGGGGAGGGTTTTCTTTAAATAGAGATTCTCCAACTTGGAGAACAAGCCACTCTCAAAACCCTAAAATCCCTCTAATTCCCGTATTTGACCTCATAGGCCCACTAAACTCCCCCTAAACACTTTCTAATTGAGCCCAAACACATCTAAAATGGCCCAATGACCCAATATACCCATAACCCAACTAATTTTCACTTACTCTATCACATAGGCCTTCAAAATAGTCCGCCAAGTGAAGATTTAATACACAAGCCACAAATTATTCCCTTACAATCTTCCCCTTGGCTTGTGATATTAAATGTCTTCTACTTTCAATCTTCAGAACTTGCAGTCTTCTCCTTGGCTTGAGCATGGGTTGGTGAAGATTCCTTTCTTTAACAATCTTCATTGGGCAACAACAAATGACTTTAGCTTGGGCAGTGTTCTCTCAATCAGAATTAGCTTGGACTTCAAATGACGAACATGTAATGAGAGGAGGATTCTCAAATATTTGCTCCTTATTGAAAACTATTGAGTCCATGCTGAATCATCAGTTACTGTCTTGACTTGCCATTAACTTCAGAGGTTAAATTTTGAAAACCTCTATCTTGGCATTGGCATTCTTGATTGTAGATCTTTGAACTGACGGCATTTAGCTTCCCCTCAACTCGTGAACAATGTCTTTTGAGTCTTTGGAAGGTTTTCTTGAACAACCAACAAACTTCCCCTAAGCATAAGGTAAGTCCTTTTCCGGCTGGATCTTCAACTTGATCAGCAGCAGAGTTCTTGCTTTGATCAACTGAGTCCTTGATTTTTTCCATGAGTTGTTTTTTTTCCAATTAACCTGTCAAGCACAACATGGAATAAACACTAACCAGACAATGATGACTGGTTATCGGGTTAGCATTACTTAACCAAACACCTTTCCCTGAACCCGAGGACTCTTTTTATTATCTCCCCCTGAGGTTCCGAGGGAGGGTCAAACTTTCTTACATAAAACCCATAAAAAATTTATTTAAACTTCTCAAATCAACCTGGCCAATTCATAAACTTAAGATAACATAAAAGAAACAAAACAAACATACCAAATTACTAAACGAGAAGGTTTTATTTTGGGTTCAAACCGTCTTTGTCTGAACTGAGGAACCCTTTTCAGCATCTGTTACTCGAACACGTCCAGGCGATTGCCAGTATATTGGTCCTTCTTAAACCCATGTTCCTCATTTCCCGGCTGTTTGTCACTTATTTATCTTTTAGGTGCATTAATTATGAACATCCGACAGTCACACACAAATCCTAGGTAATTAATATGTGCAGTCTATCAAGATTGATCATTCCCTACCACATATTTTCACATTCCCATATCCAGAGTTTTGAATCTTTTCTCGAGACTTGGTTGAGAAGAGAAAGAACAGATCATAAAAGAGATAGGGATAATATACAAAGACTTGTATGATTTCAACTCAGAGGCGTTTATCAGTCAGGTGGTAACCTTTCATCAAACACATAAGCCTAGTCACAAAGTCAGGGCTGAAGGGTTTTGGACGCTAGAGGTTCTCTTTTGTTGTGCACATTGGCATCTTTTGGGGTGTAAATTATATACAGCGATCTGCAAGCACGTTAATACAGACTAACCAGGTCTTTGCTCACGCAAAACAGAGGAAAGTCTGATTAACACGTCAACCATTCTACACCAGGTCATTGCTCACGCAAAGCAGAGGCAAGACTTGACTGACGTCTTTGACATCCCCAGATCTTTGCTCACACAAAACAAAGGGGACACCGACTTTTTGAGATTTTCGATTCAACACTTTGGAGTCCGGTGTGTGTATCGGGAACAATTTCGCAGTCAAATAGAACAAGCACTTAACCTAAGTGTGTGTTTCCCATCAAATGACATACTTTATCTTTAAGTGTTGTGACCCATACCTTTGTTTTTGGAGTTGAGCCTACCGAGCACATCACCTTGGATTATGTCTTTCACGTTTGCCTTACGCGTGTCAGTCATTCTGAGAACGGAAATATGTCACTTCCCTCCTTCTCAAACACACAAAGAACAGATTAAAAATTAAAAAGAACAATTTTTTAGGGGTCTACTATTTAATCTTTTCTATTCTTCCCCTTGCTTTTTGATTTTTAAGAACAACAGACATTTTTTTTTTAAATTTTTTTTAATTTTTTTATTTATTTATATATATATATATATATTTTTTATTTTTTTTAATTATTTTTTTTATTTTTAAAAACACACACTGACACATTACTAACTATCTACTAAAACTGGCCAAGCTAACCTTCAAAGTTTATCTTTTGAGAATTTTTTTCAGATTTGGGTTTTGTTTCATGCACAACCATACTTCACATCCGATTTACCAAGAAACAAACAATTCAGACAGTGTTACCTTTTCCGCTGATCTTTTCAGATTTACCTCTCACAAGGAGAACATACTCCCCATAAAAATCTGCATGTCATGAAGTGAAGAGATGCCTCCTTTCCTGTGCCTGGAACAATCACTATCACAAACAATCAAACAAGGTTAATGAAAGTCCTCCTTGACTGTTCCTGCACACTGTGAGAGATCAGTTAGCCATAAGTACCCAGGCCATTGTGGTTCTCGGTAAACCTGAAGAGTCGGTGAAAGAAACTTCTTTTAAAAACATTCCCTTGGTAACATCAGGGATTGGAGGTGTGGCTGCCTTGGTTGGACCGAGAATGTCCTTTTTGCTGACATCTCTAGGTTGGTGATTTTCTTTACCAAAAACCTGTGGTTTTCTCGATGGTGAATTTTTTGTTTCATTTTTCTTTAGAAATTTTACCTCTTGAAACTATTTGGAGTGTTTTTTGTACACTCCTGTAGGCTTGAAGGACAAATTAACAACTTTCGGGACATTTCTCCTATTGATTGATCCAGGTTTTGAGAAAAATGGTGTTTCCGAAAATCTTTTGAAAACAGGTTGAGATGGAATAGGTGATTTTGAAAAATTATCCTGCTTTGGCGAGAGACAGGTTTTGAAGGTTTAGAAGCCCTGGCAGGTTTAGTGAACATCTTTGAAGATTTCATAGCATTTTTATTCACCTTATTTTTCTCAATTGGTGGTTTCTGATTATGTGACTTGGGCTTTGGCCTCCATTTATGGACATGTGGTGAGCCTTGCTGCACCTTTTGGTTTGAAGGTGCAGACTTTGCTTTTGGCCTAGGATGTATCTCTGCTTGTGAGGGTGGGAATGTGAACTTCTGCACCTTGGGATTTGAAGGTCCAACTTTGGGCTTTGGGCCAACACGTGTTTGGCACAAAGGGACAGTCTTTTGTTGGACTTTCTTAGGATAGTAGGGCTCATAAGGGCGGTGCAGACAGTTTCTTGCCATGTGTCCTGGTTGGCCACACACATGGTAGGACTGTTTCTTTGGATACACGGGAGCCTGTGGTTGGTTCCGCCCAGTGGATATCCAAGTTGGCTTTGAAGCGTTTTTATGGATCCAAAGGGTTTTACCATGGGGCTTAGTGGTCAGTACATACTCCCGTTGTATCGGTTGGAATTGATCATATGCAGAATTGACCTCTGGGTATGGGACAAATTCCTGGGGTTTTGTGTCCCGTACTTTCTGCACATTTTGAGTAGGACAGTTAACACTATCCTCAGACTTTTTCACATCTCCTGTGGGTTTGGGACCATCATTCTACGGTCCCTTACCCCTTCTTAAAATTCTAACAGTTCTTAGGGGTTTCACAGGTTTCAAATCACATTTACCAATGTTAAACACACCACATTCAGAAAGTTTATCACAAATATCAGACTCAGGAGTTTTTGACTCAAACTTGACAAAAGTTTCAGGTTTCACAAAATCAGAATTTTTAAAAGAAAATTCAACTTCAGACTTCACAGGACTCTTAGTGGACTCCTCGCAATTTACTACCCCTGCTTCATGTTTACCTTTATCTGCACAAGAAGTAAAATTGTTAGACTGAGGTCTTCCACCTGGGATGTCCAGTCATATCCTGGCGTATGTTGAACCACCAGTGCCTTGTCATTCTTTCCCGCCTCCTTCTTCATGCTCTCACCCCGGTTATCAGCCTTGCTTTCTCTATCAACTCTTGGTTTGGTGCATTCTCTGGCATAATGCCCATACTCATTGCAATTGTAGCACCTTAGATTTGCCTTATTAAAACTCAGCTTTATTCCTTTGCCACCATTCCAATCCTTCTGTCCCGTCTTCGCCATGAACTGCCTAGCCCGCAGGGCAAACATTCCCATCTGATAAGATATATCCATGTGCTCTAGATCATCGGGGTTTACTTGATTCACATCATCAGGCGATAGATCCGTGGGAAGAAGTGAACCTGCTACGAGTGCCTGATAGCAACTCATAATTCCCACCCCAAGGGTAAAACCGGGATCTTTAGTCAGAGCATTTACATCTAGAGAAACAACATTTGATGTTCCAGATGAACTTGACCCAGTGGCTTGGGCAATGAATCCCATTGGAGTAGATGGTGGGTTGACTGGAGCGACAGCTGGCTGAGAGATGAAGGCTTGATTCAGTTGATTCATTAATGCCATATTGCCAATTTTCCTCGCCCTCTTCTGTTTCTTCTCCTCATAGGCTCTGATGGTAGACATGAGCTCATTTAGGGACGAAGTGGACATTTCCACTGTCTTTTCAATCAGTTCAATGGTGCTGTCCTAATTTGGTGGAAGAGAGTTGACCAGCTTTCTGTTGACCTCCACTTGAGTATATGTCACTCCAGCATCTTTCATCCCAGTGACTATCTTGATGAAGCGTTGAAGCAGAGTCTCAATGTTTTCACCAGGGATATAGTTAAACTCATTGAACATTTCCCTTAGATTCTCTTTGCGGGATTCTTTCATATCATCATTTCCTTCATAAGCTGCTATAAGAGCATCCCACAGAGTCTTAGCAGAGGTGTATTCTTTGAAAGCTTCAGCAACTTCAGGGGATAAGGCCATGGTCAGGGCAGCCAGTGCCTTTCTATCTCGTTCTACCCTCTCCCAGTCTTCATCAAGCCATTCGGATTTTGCTTTAGGAACACGCGGTTGACCCTGTGCCCCTGCAGTTGATGGGACAAAGTCTCCCACTTCGACCGACCGCATGATCTTAGCATCATGGTAGTTGATGTAGTTGACAAACCTATACTTCCAGCTCATGAAATCCTTGCCAGACAACAGACGAGGTGGTCTGGCAGTTGTTCCGATTTTAGCGTCCATTTCCAGAGTGGCACTCGACAAGCTAGACATGTCAAAGGCCATTGCTTCAGAGAGTTAAACAGAATCGAAAAGGGGTTTACTGTCGGAAGGGCTTGATCGAAAAGTACTTTTCGATCGGAAAGGTTAAGGGTCGAAAAGTCTCGGGCGATCGAAAAGTGAGGAATGGATCGAAAAGTCTCAAAGGGGACTTTTCGATCAAAGAGCACAGTGAATCGAAAAGTCACAGGGGACTTTTCGATCAAAGAGGCAGATCGAGAAGTCTCAAGGGGACTTCTCGACTGAGATGGGCGGATCGAAAAGTCTCTAAGGGGACTTTTCGATTGAGGATACTGATCGAGAAGTCTCAAGGGGACTTCTCGATTGAGAGCTTCTGATCGAAAAGTCACAGAAGGGGACTTTTCGACTGGTATAGCCTGATCGAAAAGCCACAAAAGGGGGCTTTCTCGATCCAATGAAGCGACAGAAAAGGTTTTTACGATCAGGGTCCTAATCGAAAAGTACTGGCAGGGTCGAAAAGCTTCTCAATCACGCACACAGCTCCACGAAACTTCTGTCTTGATTTGTAACCTGCACAAAAACACCTCCGAATGTGCTAAAAGCTGAAAATCATCACAAAACTCAAAACGTTAGTTCTCAAAAACTTGAATCTGATATCGCGAGAGCCTCGAAACTTGCGTTTCTTGGCTCTGATACCAATTGTAAGGATCAAAACATCCCTCACACAATATCAATGTCTAGTAACAACCGTGCGGAATCCGGTGTTACTAGATGATTCAAGAACAATAATCAATAAAGTAAATAAATGGTGAAAGCAATAAGAAAGACAAACCAATTGATGAACACTTTGATTAGAAACCTTGTTGCAACACACAAAAGTCTCGAAATTCTCTATGAGAATTTCGATGATCACCCCTTGTCTCCACACACAATAAACAAAAAACCAGCAACCCCATAATGAGGGGAGGGTTTTCTTTAAATAGAATTCTCCAACTTGGAGAACAAGCCACTCTCAAAACCCTAAAATCCCTCTAATTCCCGTATTTGACCTCATAGGCCCACTAAACTCCCCCTAAACACTTTCTAATTGAGCCCAAACACATCTAAAATGGCCCAATGACCCAATATACCCATAACCCAACTAATTTTCACTTACTCTATCACATAGGCCTTCAAAATAGTCCGCCAAGTGAAGATTTAATACACAAGCCACAAATTATTCCCTTACAAGTTTTGAAATCACAGTTTTGTATCATGTATCGATCGGTCGAAAACAAATAAGAAACAAAATCTTTTTGGCTTTTTGTAACTTCATATCAAAACACACCAAAAATCTTTTTGATTTTTCTAAGTTTATGCTAAAACACACCTAAAATCTTTTTGGATTTTTCAGATATGAAACATAAATGCAATACTTAATAAGACACTATTTTTGTCTTTTGCAAGAAAGATCACAACTTGGGATCATATTGGTCATGACATGCTGAACTTCACTTCAATTTCAATTACTTCAGCATACAAGTCAAGTCGATTGCTGGTAAAATTTGTCTATCTTAAACTCAGGCACAATCATACTCATAACATCTGGATATGTTATTGTATTGATTAGATTTTCTTTGACCAGTGTACCCCACACTATCAGACATACTCAGATATGTATCTGCTTATCACACTTTGTGATTTCATTTGTGATTAGATCACATAATGATTGTATTCATAATTTAGTCAAATGTGTTCCATGTAAAAAGAAATAAGAACGTTAAATCATCTACCTTAAGGTCGATCTTTCGATACGCAGATAAGGTCTCGGATGTAACAAAATAAGAAAATAAAACAAGTTGAAATTGTATAACCCAACAACAATCAGGTTGGTACTCCCGTACACGCAGAGAAAGTCCGATGAGTTATACGAAACACCAAAGAAAATAAAGCAGAACGTCAAACGAACAACAATCAGGTCGGTCTTGTGGACACGCAGAGAAAGTCCGATCGTTTGACAAAATAAATAATATCAAACAAGTTTAAATCTTTGCAAAATGAACACATGTATACATAGTGACTTCTCATTTTTCTCTTGTTCACATATCTTTTTCACATATCTTTTTCTTGATATCATGAGATACGCACCAAGCACATCGAGCAATGAGCTTATGGCTTTTTCATCTATTTTATTCATGAGTCAGACACGTAAGCCAATGTACCATCATTTCCCAATTTTGTCCGATCAATTTCTCATTTTTCAATGTTTTTGTATTTTTCTGTTTTTCAATGTTTTTGTATTTTTCTATTTTCTCCCCCTTAGAATAAAAAAACTATTTTTGGATTTTCATTTTAACAAAAACACAGAGACACTATTTTTGGTTTTTCAATTTTCTCCCTCTAAACTACAAACGGAATGTAAAAGAAAGAAAATTGACCCAATATCACATTAAGACTCAAATAACTGTTTATGAACTAAAAACTACATAAAATGACTCAAAAGCGACTCAAAACCGACTCAACTAATATACAAATTACACGGGAAAATAGGATCTGTTTGCAACACATCAAACAACCCCACACTGACTCTTTTTTCGTCCTCGAATAATACTACAATGGAATCATAACCAGGACTCATCCTCTAACTTATTATTTCCATTCAAATCATTTCCAATCCTTCTCAATTATATTTTCAATCTTATAGACTAGTTCGATCATCGATATTTCTGTCCGACTAAACCCAAATACCAACCTTTCAGCCCCAAATGCATCAAATTAATTTATTTAATTCAGCTATCATTCTACTTAATGTGTCCCGCTCTTAAAAATTGCAACTTTACCCTAATCCCGTCTCAAGATTCAAGGCACGGGTTAAACCGTGTAGATTTTCCTACCCTAGTATTTAAAACTATATATGTCTTAAAAATGGATGGAATGATGGATGAATGGTCTGCTATTTGAGAGCTATATATATTTATTTTCTCTCTTTTTTTTTTTAAAGAACTTCACCTAGAGGAGCATCCACTGAGAGCGAACCCGATGGGTAGCACATAGTGTATTTAGCTCAACTCAAGCAAAATTATAGATGGAACATGAAATTTTTTTGCAAGCGCCACCAAAGTCGGATTTATTTTCATAAAAAGACAGAGGCGTGCTTATTTTTCAGACATATATACTTTTAAATACTAAGGTACATATCATCTATTTTTGACAGTTTCGGTTTACATCACTCATAATAATATGGGAACCCACTAAAATATCCTGATTTTATTCTCTTTTATGATTTATTATATTTATTATGATGTAAAAGGATTTTTAAGCTTAATTAGCTAGTTGGGCCTACCAATATATCGAAAACTAGCTATAGATACTACTACTAACAACAATTTATCATTTAAGCACATTTAGTTAGAAAATTGACCCAGATTGTACTATCATTTCCCATTTAATTGCAGCCAGAATCTCGGACATTTTTTAACAATTTTAATTATTTTTATTTTATTTTATTTTTTTGGATTTCTGTACTCTCTCTCTCTCTTTTTTTTAAGACACACTAAAAATAAACAGACTCAAGACGCAAGTCTCCCATCCCCACACTTAAACGACACATTGTCCCCAATGTGTGATGAGAATAAAAATAAAACATAAATAAAAATAACACACACGAACGATAAAAAAAATAAAAATAAAAATGCAGCGAAAATTAAAAGAAAAAAAAATTAAACTGGAACGGACTCCCCTGATTATTGATTTGGATGAATGGAAGGCGAGCTTGTATCCTCAGGTCCTCCATTGAAGTTTATGAGAATCCTTTTGCAGGAATATCATCGAACCTGTAAACTGGAATGCGTTTGATGCACAATTTTACTTCTCAAAATCCTTGATTTCCTGTAAACACGAAAAACACAAAAAACACAAAAAACACAAAAAACACAAAAACACAACCGAAAAGAAATGCACGAAAACACATAAATGCAAAATCAAACCAAATATACAAACTTTACAGCCCATGCGCTAATCCTTTCAACTCCTACATCAAACATAACTTCCTAAACCATAATCAGGAGGTTTCGCTTTCACATCCTTCAGCACTAATTTACCGGTGCGCACCCAGTTTCGACCATCACAATATCCTACCAACTTCCTAACCAACAAACTATAATGACCGATAGGATCTCCTAGTTCCAACAACTCTTTAACTTTCCAATGTTTGTAACAACCCGATAAAAACCTAATTCTACCTATGTAACTCAAATTCGGGTCGTTCTCACAAGTAACTACCACTAACCTCCCCACACTTGGTCTATGCACTATTCCCAACTCAAACTCACCTAGATCACCAAGTTTGGCCTTCCTATTCTCAGTCTTAACTACCACATCATCATCAACCACTAAGTTACCCCCCGGGTTCTACTAACGGCTCAAAATCATCAACTTTCTCTAATAAATCCTCAGACCCCCCGGGATCTTCCGCGCACTTGGGCTCTACAACAACCTCAGTTTCACTAGCCACCTCAACGGGTTCTCCTAACAGCTTATCTAGCTCAATCTTATTTAACAAGTTATCCAAACCCCCAGGATCATCCCCACACTCATCCTCAAATAAATCTTCATCTTCTAGCCTATTGCCAAGCACTATCAGATCCATATAGGATTTAAAAGCCTCTAGAAGTTTCATAGTGACAGACAATTCAGATGGATATTATGAGTGGGTAAGTGGCAAAAACAAAATAAAAATAATTAAGAAAAATAAACAAAAGAAAACAAAAATACTTGAGAAAAAATAGAACCTAAATTCTACACTCAAAATAAAATACCTAAAATGCTATACACAAAAACCTAAAAAAGACTCAAACTTTCCTAATCACGACCTAAGTTAATCTTGCTATTGCCAAGTGTCCCCGGCAACGGCGCCAAAAAGTTGATGTGTTCGGAACGTACCTAAAAATAACTATTAAAACCTAGACCTAACCTAGACCTAGACACACCTAAATTTTACCGAAACTTCCTAAAACTAGACCGAACCCTAAGGCAAGTGTACCTATCGGATTATAGTAAAGCTAAGGTAAGACCGGGAATATCGAACCCTAGGGACACTATTCTAGCTAGACTCTAACCTAGGACCTAAGAAATTAGAAATTTGAGTTTTTGGTTTTTAATATTAATTTAACTATTCTAACTACCTACGACTTAAGTACCAGCAACTGAAATCAGAAAACTCGAGAGAACGACCAGATGAGAGAAGAGCACTACCTAGACCTAGAATCCTATTCAACACTTGCAATCTTACTTGGCTATGGAAATCTATGATGGAATCAGGATCTTAATAACAACTCTAAGAGAACCCTAGTGGACCCCAGATCATTTACCGGGTGTGACACAGTAGGAAATCCTAAGAATCGAATACGCACACTGATTAAGTTAAGTCACCTTCCAGCTTGTTCCTAACAGATATTCTAGTACTTGAACAGATAAGTCACCTTCCGGCTTGTTCCTGTCCCAGACACCTAACGATGAAAGGAGTAACTACTAACTTACTAAATTAACATGGAATAACAGGAAAATTAGAATAAATAGGGAATCCCTCTCCCGAGGCAATTTAACCTAAAACCCTAACAAACCCGATTAGCCAATAGGTCTATCACCTCCCCGCTTGTCTAAACCTAGCAGCACACAAGAATCAAGATTTTCACTAACAACCTAAACAATGATTAACTATTGGTCAACCACATCAACTACAAACACGCAGTCACGCAATTGATTACCCAACCCAAACCGAAAGACATTCGCAAATTGAGCAGTTTAGATAATTAATTACAACCCTAATTCAAGCATTCATACGCATTAATTAATAAATCAACAATCGTTTACTAGAACATCAACCAAACATACGAAATCCATAAACTGAATAAAATCACAAACGTTAAATAATCATCATAACGGTCTAGGTAGCACTAATTGTTTAGCCAAGCACCATAAATTCAGTCAACACCATAATAATAATCATAATCTTGATAGAAAACATAGTGTAGGTTCAACAATTAACTAGAAATCAAAAGTTAGAAAAACCCGGGATCGATGATTGTAGTCGAATGATTGAATGCGAGTGACTCCTCTATTTTTCTTCCTCTCTGCCGTCTTCTGTGTTCCTTTAAAAGTTCGTCCAGTTGCTCTCAGTTATCCGAAGTTATCCCCCAATTATTTTCGTGAGTTGGAATATATATTCGATCGTGGTTCCTTTTTTCTTCACGTAGGGTTTTGCTCCCCTTTGTCAGACTGCCTCCCAGATATGACGTGAGCCCACATTGTCTCTAATTTGAATTGATCCACGCAATTGATTAGCAGCCCATTTAACCAATTAGTCTTCCTTCCGTTTAGAATACCCGCATGATCCCATTGTGTAGACTTTGATTTAATTTTAATTTGAATTCAAATAACAATGTAGTCCCACGTTAAGATAGAGCTTTTCCATCACTTTTCTTTTCTAAACTCTTAAGACCCACGTGAGATAGCCACATTTAGTTTCCATATGTTTAAAATCAACCCACGGCTTAGTCTAAATACAAGATTAGTCCACAACTTAGATGTACGTTCGTACCATTCCCTTGGACTCTTATATCAACCTATAAATAACCATATTAAACCATTTTGAGCATATTCGACCCAATAAACACAACTAAAAATAAAAAGACTCAAACTCACACTAAATTATACAAAAACGACCTAATATCACATTAAGACTCAAATAACTGTTTATGAACTAAAAACCACATAAAATGACTCAAAAGCGACTCAAAACCGACTCAACTAATATACAAATTACACGGGAAAATAGGATCTGTTTGCAACATATCACATCCTCATCTCAAGAATGCGTACACCACCCTTGAAACCCTAAAATGATCGGAAAACTCACATAACCCACCGGAAAACCGTATATCACCCATATCTCGGTCAATACATAACGAAACTCGACGAATTTTATATCCCTGAACTCGTAGCGTCGTCATCTACATTCTTACACGAACGGAATCCATCGAAACGATCTCGAGCGAAAAACTCAGAAACAAGTTCGCTAAGCAAACAAGTCCGCTAAAGCTTACCAGAAGTCCGCTAAGCTTACTGAGAAGTTCGCTAAGCTGAGAAGTTCGCTAAAGCAAACAAGTTCGCTAAGCAGAACTTCAAGTTCGCTAAAACTGATTCAAGTTCGCTAAACAACACGTCAAGTTCGCTAAGAACACAGGAAGTCCGCTAAGACCATCTTCAAAGCTTCAAAAAATTAGAACAAACTTGGAAAACTTGATGAACATGAAGAACATGATGAATGAACAGCCCTCTTCGTTGCTTGATTTAACCCAGAAAAACAGTTGGAAAACCCAGATTCATGATGGATTCGTGTAGTCTTACCATCCAAGATGATGTTCTGGCCACAAACAACCCCTGAACAGCAGCCACGATCATCGAATCTGACCTTGAAATCTGGAAAAAAACCAAGAACATCAAGAACACCGCGAAACACACACTAGTGTGTGTTTTTCTAGATCTGCCCAAACGGTTGAGATTCTGACGAAACGGATGCTTCCAATGGATCCGAAACGCGTTTTCCATTGAGAATCATACCTTACTTCATCCAAAAACATGAAGAAATGCCCAGAAAACTCAGAATCAAACTCAAAAATCTTCAAAAACCCCAAAAACGGGAAAAACTCAACAGCTTCAAATATCTGCTCGGATCTTCAATTATTCACAAGATTTGAACATGTAGAAGATAAACAATCATCAAGATAGACTCCATGAACAATAACCTAACATCTAACAACATCAGATCTGTCCAGAATCCATCAAAAATGAAGAAAAAAATAGAAAAAGTCTCCAAAATGGGTTTTCATTATCTTCACCCATTCAAGCTCAAAATCAAGATTCGAGTGATCAGATTCATCGTGAGATGAAATCTGATCGGTACCTTGCTCTGATAGCATTTGTAAGGACCGATTTTCACATCAAGAATCATGACTTTGAGCGAGAACGAAGATCGGATTCGAAAACCCGTGAGAAGATGATCGATGAGATGAATCTAGGAAATCAAAACACAAGAAAGATGATGATCAAAGTCGAATGATTTCATTAGTCAAATGATTACAACAACGAAATCATGACAACACCCTCTCTCTAGAAATCCATGACTCACTCTCTCTCTAGAATGGAAAGCTCAGCACTCTACAAGAAAATCATCATCTCCATATTCAGAGACTCCCTTACTTGTAATAGGCACCCTCACTATATATAGTGAGGGTGACTAACAACAGAAAACATAAATAAATGAACGAAATTACAAGTAAATCAAATAACATGAAATATTAATTAAATCAAAGTTGATTTAATTAATTTGAAGCTTGACTCCCTCGAACCAATCTTCCGTTGACTTTTACGTTGACCGTTGACCCGAACGGTTGACTTTTCCAGAAAACGGTCTTCGGTCCAATCTGCAATCCCCGAGCATCACAACCCGTGTCTCTGAATCCATGCACATGGATTCTTCAGTCGAATGCTTCGGTAAACAGATTTGATGGTGTCAGTCACATAGATTTTAGTTCCAACATTCTAAGGTTTCAAAACCTGAAAAGGCCAAGGCTGGCAATTCCACTCCGAAAGCCAAATTTGACAATTCTGAAAATTGGGTGACCTATCGCCTAAAAGGTTCTGATAAAATTTATAGCGATAAAGATTTTCCTTTGGATATGGTCAATCCCAACTTAATAGATAAAATCTTTTCGGGTAAGTATGATCC
>JBCNJP010000003.1:57642222-57677707 GCA_039602395.1 Deinandra increscens subsp. villosa | reverse complement strand
GAAAAACGCAGGGGCAACTTATCAAAGGTTAATGGATAAAACTTTTCGGGATCAGGTAGGAAGAAATCTGGAGGCGTATGTTGATGACATTGTGATTAAAAGCAGGGAGGAGGATAGTATGTTCAGGGACATTGAGGAAACATTTGCGAAGTTGCGAAGTATAAATATGAAATTGAATCCAAAGAAATGTTCTTTTGGTATGCAGAGTGGAAAGTTTCTGGGGATGATGGTATCTAATGAAGGGATACGTGCTTGTCCAAAAAAGGTGGAAGCAGTATTACAGATGGGGTCGCCAACCTCGATAAAAGATGTTCAGGTTTTGAATGGAAGATTAGTTGCATTACATAGATTCGTTGCTAAGGCGGCTGAGAGGTCATTACCTTTCATGAAAGTTTTAAAAGAATGTTTGGGGAAAGAAAATTTTCAATGGACGCAAGAAGCGGAAGATGCATTTGCAGAATTGAAAAAGGTGTTGACCGAATTGCCAACTTTAACAGCCCCAACTGTAGGGGAGACACTGCAAATGTATATAGCGGCAACTATAGGATCTGTGAGTGCAGTATTGATAGCAGAAAGAGAGCAAGGCCAGATGCCAGTTTACTATGTAAGTAAGGTACTGAAAGATTATGAACAAAGGTATGCCCCGATGGAAAGGTTGGTACTTGCATTAATTGTGGCTACAAGGCGTCTGCGAAGATACTTCCAGGCACATTGTGTGGAAGTATTGACATCTTATCCAATAAATCAGGTGTTGCGGAAACCAGAAATGTCTGGAAGAATGGTTAAATGGGCTGTGGAGTTGGGTCAATTTGACATACAGTTTAAGTCACGAGTTGCCGTCAAAGGTCAGGTGGTTGCTGATTTTTTAGCTGAGATGCCCGTAAATCCGGAAGAATCAACAGTTGTGTTGGATGTGGAGAAGGTTTTGTCATGGAAATTATTTACAGATGGTTCAACCGGAAGTGAAGGGGCAGGTGCAGGTAAGATTTTCTTAAAGTTTCTTCGTCTGAAATAATGGGTTTATTTTTATCTTTTGCATATTAAACAAGACATCAATTTTAGACTTAAACTCTGTTGTATTGTAAGTTACAGGTATATTAATTGTAAGTCCAGATGGAGATGAAATGACTTATGCTATAAGGTTTAATTTTGGAGTTTCAAATAACGAGGCTGAGTATGAGGCTGTGTTGGCAGGTTACTTGGGAATTAAAATAGGAAAATTTATTATTCTTTATTTAACTTTTTTCAGTATTACGTATTCACAAGTTTTTGCTAAACAGGGTTAAGGATGATGAAGATGTTAGAGGCGCATGAGGTGCAAGTATGTACTGACTCGCTATTAGTGGTAAAGCACATCAGTGGAGATTATGAAACCAAAAGTGCTGCGATGGCACTATATTTGGATCAAGTCAAGATTCTGATGAAGGAGTTTAACAAATGCGAGGTTGCACATGTGACTCGAAGTAAAAACAAAAAAGCCGATGTTTTAAGCAAGTTAGCCTCCACATCTTTTAAACACTTGGGAAAGGAAATAAGAGTTGAAGTGTTAGATGCCCCCTCAATATTAAAGAAACAAGTATCGGATGTGGCTATGGCTGGACCAGTCTGGTATGCGTCAATATATGAGTATTTAATGTCAGGACGGTTGCCGGAAGGGAAAGAGGAGGCAAGGAAGGTAAAAGTTAAGTCTTTGCAATATCAGATTCAGGAGGGGATGTTATACAGAAGGACGTATGTGGGACCTTTGTTGAAGTGCTTAACTGAGGAAGAGGCTGTCTATGTAATTAGTGAGGTTCATAAAGGAATATGTGGTAATCACATGGGCCCTCGGATGGTGGTTAATAAGCTGATCTTGCTAGGGTATTACTGGCCTAACATGCATAAGTTTGCTAATGATATACTTAAAAGATGCGATGAGTGTCAAAGATTTGCCCCAGTTAGTTTGAAAGCCAAACACGAAATGGTGCCAATAGTGTCAGCCTGGCCTTTTCAAAAGTGGGGTATTGATATTGTAGGGCCATTTCCTGAAGCTGCAGGAAGGGTAAAATTTTTAATTGTGGCTGTGGATTATTTTACTAAATGGGTGGAAGCAAAAGCAGTTGCGAACATTACTGGGGCACAAGTTAAAAAGTTTGTTTGGGAATACATTATATGTAGATTTGGTTTACCATTGTACATCATTTCCGACAATGGCAAGCAGTTTGCAGATAACCCCTTTAGGGAATGGTGTGAGGAGTTGGCTATAACACAAATTTTTGCATCTGTTGCATACCCTCAAGCCAATGGGCAAGTGGAGCGAGTTAACCGAAGTTTAGTTGAGGGCATCAAAACGAGATTAGGGAAGGCAGGCGGCGGATGGGTTGATGAGCTGGCGCATGTGCTCTGGGCCTATCGAACAATGCCGAAAACAGCTAATGGTGAGACACCTTTTAGTTTAACATATGGGTCAGAAGCAGTGATACCAGCAGAAGTTGGAGTACCAACTCGAAGGATGCTTGAACAGGGGAATAATGATGATTTGATAAGGGAAAATTTGGATATGTTGGAAGAGCGACGGGAAGTTGCGGCAATCAGAGAGGGGAAGTATAAAGCAAAAATGGAAAAGTATTACAATGCTCATGCAAAGATTTATTACTTTAAGGAAGGGGACCTGGTATTGCGTAACAATGATGTTAGCAAGGTTTTGAAACTTGGAAAGTTAACACCTCAGTGGGAAGGACCGTATAAAATTTCAGAAGTCTTAGGTAAGGGATCTTATGTGCTTGAAGATGGGGATGGAAAGGTTTTGCCTAGGTCATGGAATGGCATTCACTTGCGGAAGTACCATGTGTAGATGGCTCATGTGAGAAATTCTACAGAGGCAAATCTTTGTTCTTATATTTCTTCTATAGTACTAATGAATATGATAAAGAAGACTTTGTACAATTTGAGTATGGCTCAATATTAATAACAGAAACTCATTGTTTTGTGCAAAATGAGTTAACACTTTTCATGTGTGAATGTGCTATGTGCAAATTCTTATGGTATTGAATATGTTTCGATCAAGCGGCTTAAATATGTTTTAAGCAAAGAAATTAGATATGTTCTAATTTTAACAAGTTGAATATGCTTTGACTAAACAAATGGATATGTTCCAAATTGTTATAACAAATGTAATTTGAACAAAGTTAGTATGGCCTAACTGAGTTAAGTAGATATGCTTCGTTTTAAGGGTTGGATATGTTCCAATATGACAAAGTCAATTTGACATAATTAATTTTGTTATGCTTATGGGGCATATTTAATGAGATAATAAGTTTTTCTTTTTATAACAATCTTTCTATTTGCATGCCTGATCAAACATGCAAATATGATGGTTATAAAAAAAAAATAAAAAAAAAAGAAGAAGGGAAAATGTATAGAGTAAATATGTTAAACAAAAGCATGCAGTCATTCAAATGTGCAGATAACGAACAAGGTTCAAAAGCCTTACACATGCAGGCATCAAAAGATCATCCACATGCAAGTGGGTATTGTTGCAAGAAACTAAATGTCTTTTCAAAAAGCATAAGGAAGATAAAAGATGCTGGGTAATCAAACAGAACCAGATGGTGTAGGGTGTGAGTCGGTTGTAGATCCAGGTTTGTCAGCATGGGGAGGTGGTTCATCGCCAAGAACAGCATCTTTGATTGCTTGAAGAGGAGCATTGTGTAGATCCGACAGTTGCTTCAGAAATGGAATATGCAGACGTTTAAAAGCTTCGGTGGCTTCTGAAAGCTTCTTATTAGCATTTCTGTCGAATTCTTTTGTTGACAGCACAGAAGAAGCGGGCATATTTGCATACTGAAAGCCGAGAATTAGACCTTCATTCACGCCGCATGCATTCATAGCATTATTAATGTTCCCGACAGCAGATATCATGTCCGGATCTTTGAACAATTTTCTCACAACTGCATCAACACCTTCCTTTAACAACCAGGATCTGTCATTTTCCAGAACTTGCTTTTCTTCGGTTAGTATTTTCACCTTCATCTCAAGAGCTTTTTGTCTTTCTTCAAATTCATGTTGCTGCTGGCTCAATTTTTCCTTTAAAAGAAATGCTTCTGGAGGGACGAAAAAAGTTACACAAAGAGAGTCACGGGAAAGTTAGGAATACACCAAGGCAGAATTTTATGTAGAAAAGAGTTAGAGGAAAAAGACTTTACCATTAGAAATTGTTTGCTTTTGCTCAGTGAGCAATTGCTTTTCTTGCAGCAAAGTTTCTGTCTCTGATAGGGTGTCAGAATTCTTCTTCTCAAGAATCATTTGTTGTTTCTTCAGCATATCAATCATTGACCGGGCCTCGTTCAGTGCAAGTTCCGCCATAATTCTCTTTTGAGAAGCATCATTTTTTGCTTTAGCAAGTGCAACTTTTTCTTTCTCTAAACCCTGTATTTTGTTCTGCATGACCGGGTTTTGCATCTGGGAGATTTCACTTGATAAATTGGCGTTCTCGGCCCTAATCCAACGATTATACAGCTCAGGTATGATAGATTGACTCTCAGCATGAATAGCAGTAACGCGAGCGGCAAGCACAGACGGAGGAAGACTTTGAAGAAACTTTACATCATTTGGGGTGGAGCAATGCAAAAACATGTTCTTTGCTGTGGCAGAATCTGTAACAGTATCTTTGTTACTGATATTCCAACTAGGAAGAAATAACTCTCCCAAGTTATACCCTGCAGTTCTTCTTGTCTTGACCAATGCAAGTTCATTCTTCAGCCATTCAACCTCATTTTGGGAAGATGGAAGGAATGTAGAAATGTTGGAGCTCGAAGTGTTCGGATTGGTAGACATAAGAGCTTGTGAGGGAGTAACTTGGGCAGGAGGAATGATGGGACGATCGGAGGTAAGGATGAAAGAAGGATTCTTTTCAGTTATTTCCAAGGTGGCTGGTGGGGATGTGGAAAAGTACTCATTTATAGTGATGTCATCATTGGTGATCATATGAGATAAACTAGGTGGACTAAGCGGAGAATCTTTGAGCATTTCGAAGTTAAAGCTGGCACTTTCAGGTGGTGAAGAAACATCCGCAAGTCGGCTCATTTGAGTTTCGCTTGTGGGGGGGCTGTCATTGATATTCGATGTGGTGTGCTGAACATTGTGCCTTGGAGAGCGGCGAGGGATGGGATCCTCTTTTAAGTCTTTTTGATTGGGCTTCTCACCTTGGGTAATTGCAGATGAAACATCTGCATCTGTCGATTTTTCGGCTCTTTTCAGGGGCTCCTTCTTGCTCTTCTTATTCACAGGAACTTCATCTTTCTTGGGAGACTCATGGTGACCTCTAGCAGTGTGCTTCTTTCTCTTGGTAGTTGCTATGGGGGGATTCTGTGCTGATTCATTTTCTTGAGTTTTGGGTTGCTTTACTTCAGGGATAATCACATTGCTGGAAGTGGCACCGGTTTGATCGGTAACAGGAGTTGCCATGGGGGGATCTTTTGCTGACTCAAAAGTTAGGGAGGAAAAATCTCTGAGCTTCAATACACCAGACAGGTCCATTTCTGATAAAAGGAATATAACAGTTAGTTAGTTGATGGGTTGTGTTGGTTTTTTGTAAAATAAAACGGAATAACAAAATAAGCAAAAAATAAAAGACATAAGGTGAAACACTCACTAGCGCCTTCGTTAAAGAGGGAAGGTCGCAAGTGAGGAACATGCCAGTTTGTGCTAATTTGAGCGGCAACCAGAATGCCTTCAGGGAGTTTACGAACCGGAAAAGAAAGTTCACTTATGCGAGAAAAATGCTTTTGATTAACAGTTTCCTTTTTTGGGGCATCATCACGAATGGCAAACTTGGGATCACGCCAGGTCATGGTTGTGGGGACGCATGTGTGATCAAGATAAAAAAACTGATTTTTCCATAAGCGGTTTGTGGGGGGTTTGCTGCTGCAAATGGGATTCAGGTCTCGCCTTTTCTCAAAGGTGTACCAATTTCCAGCCATAGTAAGACGGTAAAAAGCACGGAACAAGGTAACATTGGGAGGAATTTCTAGGGCTCGGCACGCTAATTCAAAATGGTTTAAAATAGACAGACCCGGCGGGTTGCACTGCGTAATGTGAATTCCGAAATAATCCAAGGCTTTAAAAAGGAACGAGGTAAAGGGAATTCTGTAATTGGCTTGTTTGAAGAAATCAAAGTACAACCCAATTTTGTTTGCTGGGAAAGGGTAAATAGGTTTTCCGGCAGAAGGTAAAATAGGGTTAAGGTCCAAAGGAATTTGAAACTCTTCGACAAATGCATCAAGGTCTTCTTGGGAAATCGAGCAAAACGATATACTCAGGTTATGCTTTGTGGGAATTTTTTCGATTTTAGGGTTTTCGGGTTTCGTTGCAGGTTTTGAAGAATCGGTTTTTAGAACTGATTCGGAATCATTAACCTTAGAAGATGGTTCAAGGCTAGAAGATTTGGATGATGATGACATAGTGCAAGTTTGAAAAGAATAGATGGAAGAAAGAAAGCTGTTATAAAAAAAAGGGGGGAAGAACTAACCTGGTAATGGTGAAGAAGATGAAGTCGAAAATTTTGGAGTAAATGGGGAGGAGTTAAGGCGGAGTAAATTTGAGAATAAAAAAGAAGTTATCAGAATTGAGTAAGCGCTTTTATAGCGAAACTTGCCTGAAAAGATAGATGTGACATAAAGTATAAAATGGTTGTACTGTGCAAGCACATATAGCATGATGTCGGATGTGTGAAGGTGAACCGTCAAAAGTAAAAGATAAGATTTCAAATTTTCAAATTTTATCTCTTTTAGAACGTTAAGTCTATTAATCCTAACATTATACTTAATAGACTTGGGGACTTGATGAATAGATGAGATTGTCGGATGTGTGTTTACATCCGACCATCGCGCATCTAAGTCCTCGGGCAAATGATAATGGTTTTATAGGTGTATGCAAGGCGAGGATCTGAAGAAGATTCGAGCTAAGGGTCAAGAGGACGTGATCGCGAGCCTATAAATATTCAAGATTAGACCTAGAATAGAGATCTTTTTGATCTTTTCCAATTTACTTGTATCACTATCAGAATCAATGCATATTTTCTCTCTCTAAATTCAAATCTCATTCACTCTTAATTTCTTCTCTCTGATTTGATGGCAAAGGTGTTCCTTTAGGCACTTTTTCCTTTTTCAGTAGTCGAATGATTGAATGCGAGTGACTCCTCTATTTTTCTTCCTCTCTGCCGTCTTCTGTGTTCCTTTAAAAGTTCGTCCAGTTGCTCTCAGTTATCCGAAGTTATCCCCCAATTATTTTCTTGAGTTGGAATATATATTCGATCGTGGTTCCTTTTTTCTTCACGTAGGGTTTTGCTCCCCTTTGTCAGACTGCCTCCCAGATATGACGTGAGCCCACATTGTCTCTAATTTGAATTGATCCACGCAATTAATTAGCAGCCCATTTAACCAATTAGTCTTCCTTCCGTTTAGAATACCTGCATGATCCCATTGTGTAGACTTTGATTTAATTTTAATTTGAATTCAAATAACAATGTAGTCCCACGTTAAGATAGAGCTTTTCCATCACCTTTCTTTTCTAAACTCTTAAGACCCACGTGAGATAGCCACATTTAGTTTACATATGTTTAAAATCAACCCACGGCTTAGTCTAGATACAAGATTAGTCCACAACTTAGATGTACGTTCGTGCCATTCCCTTGAACTCTTATATCAACCTATAAATAACCATATTAAACCATTTTGAGCATATTCGACCCAATAAACACAACTAAAAATAAAAAGACTCAAACTCACACTAAATTATACGAAAACGACCTAATATCACATTAAGACTCAAATAACTGTTTATGATCTAAAAACCACATAAAATGACTCAAAAGCGACTCAAAACCGACTCAACTAATATACAAATTACACGGGAAAATAGGATCTGTTTGCAACATATCACATCCTCATCTCAAGAATGCGTACACCACCCTTGAACCCCTAAAATGATCGGAAAACTCACATAACCCACCGGAAAACCGTATATCACCCATATCTCGGTCAATACATAACGAAACTCGACGAATTTTATATCCCTGAACTCATAGCGTCGTCATCTATATTCTTACACGAACGGAATCCATCGAAACGATCTCGAGCGAAAAACTCAGAAACAAGTTCGCTAAGCAAACAAGTCCGCTAAAGCTTACCAGAAGTCCGCTAAGCTTACTGAGAAGTTCGCTAAGCTGAGAAGTTCGCTAAAGCAAACAAGTTCGCTAAGCAGAACTTCAAGTTCGCTAAAACTGATTCAAGTTCGCTAAACAACACGTCAAGTTCGCTAAGAACACAGGAAGTCCGCTAAGACCATCTTCAAAGCTTCGAAAAATTAGAACAAACTTGGAAAACTTGATGAACATGAAGAACATGATGAATGAACAGCCCTCTTCGTTGCTTGATTTAACCCAGAAAAACAGTTGGAAAACCCAGATTCATGATGGATTCGTGTAGTCTTACCATCCAAGATGATGTTCTGGCCACAAACAACCCCTGAACAGCAGCCACGATCATCGAATCTAACCTTGAAATCTGGAAAAAAACCAAGAACATCAAGAACACCGCGAAACACACACTAGTGTGTGTTTTTCTAGATCTGCCCAAACGGTTGAGATTCTGACGAAACGGATGCTTCCAATGGATCCGAAACGCGTTTTCCATTGAGAATCATACCTTACTTCATCCAAAAACATGAAGAAATGCCCAGAAAACTCGGAATCAAACTCAAAAATCTTCAAAAACCCAAAAAACGGGAAAAACTCAACAGCTTCAAATATCTGCTTGGATCTTCAATTATTCACAAGATTTGAACATGTAGAAGATAAACAATCATCAAGATAGACTCCATGAACAATAACCTAACATCTAACAACATCAGATCTGTCCAGAATCCATCAAAAATGAAGAAAAAAAATAGAAAAAGTCTCCAAAATGGTTTTTCATTATCTTCACCCATTCAAGCTCAAAATCAGGATTCGAGTGATCAGATTCATCGTGAGAAGAAATCTGATCGGTACCTTGCTCTGATAGCATTTGTAAGGAACGATTTTCACATCAAGAATCATGACTTTGAGCGAGAACGAATATCGGATTCGAAAACCCGTGAGAAGATGATCGATGAGATGAATCTAGGAAATCAAAACACAAGAAAGATGATGATCAAAGTCGAATGATTTCATTAGTCAAATGATTACAACAATGAAATCATGATAACATTCTCTCTCTAGAAATCCATGACTCACTCTCTCTCTAGAATGGAAAGCTCAGCACTCTACAAGAAAATCATCATCTCCATATTCAGAGACTCCCTTACTTGTAATAGGCACCCTCACTATATATATTGAGGGTGACTAACAACTAGAAAACATAAATAAATGAACGAAATTACAAGTAATCAAATAACATGAAATATTAATTAAATCAAAGTTGATTTAATTATTTTGAAGCTTGACTCCCTCGAACCAATCTTCCGTTGACTTTTACGTTGACCGTTGACCCAAACGGTTGACTTTTCCAGAAAACGGTCTTCGGTCCAATCTGCAATCCCCGAGCATCACAACCCGTGTCTCTGAATCCATGCACATGGATTCTTCAGTCGAATGCTTCGGTAAACAGATTTGATGGTGTCAGTCACATAGATTTTAGTTCCAACATTCTAAGGTTTCAAAACCTGAAAAGGCCAAGGCTGGCAATTCCACTCCGAAAGCCAAATTTGACAATTCTGAAAATTGGGTGACCTATCGCCTAAAAGGTTCTGATAAAATTTATAGCGATAAAGATTTTCCTTTGGATATGGTCAATCCCAACTTAATAGATAAAATCTTTTCGGGTAAGTATGATCCTGAATATGATCCTAAGGTGAGGAGTGTGCCCATTAAGAAGGGGAATGATGGTATCAAAGTAATGGACACACTTGATTCTGATTCTAAATTTGGGTTGGTTAACAGGGTGCAAAAGTCTGTTCAAAAATTTGTGTGCAAGAAACCATCTAAACCAACTTTTCAATCACCACCAAGAGTTTTTCACAAACAAATGCAACCAAATTTCAGAAAACCAAGTCCTTATGTTGTAAGATCACGAATTTATAATGATGAAGGTTTTTATGATGAGTTTGGTTGTGGACCAAATCAACCTATTGTTGGAAGGGGTCCAAAGTGGGTTGATCATGGATATTAAAATGATTTTGGTCCAAGATTAGGTGGGAGGAGGAACATATATCAGAATTATGAGGATCATTATTTTTCTGGAAATTCACATGTTAGAGGTCAATATATGTACCGTGGTGATGTTTCAGAGAGGGTTACAGGTTATGATTCTGGATGTAATGATGATTCTGGAAATCATCGTGTGTCTAACCGAAAGGGTTTGAAACCCAAGACACAAAAACAACAAAAACCTGTTGTTGAGTACGATGTGGATGGTGACACGATTGAAAAAGCTATGATTGATAAACGTAAATGTTTTAAATACAAAAATCATGGTCATACATATCGGAGTTGTCCATTGAAGAAGCCTAAATCTGACAAGTTTGATGCAGAAAAATCAGATAAAATTTCTGAAGGATATCAAACTGAAACACGTGTTTCCAAAAAGAAAGTCAGATTTGTGGATTATAAAGGAAGAGTTCATTTTTTTGATGAGTCATCTGAATTTCAAAAACGTAAAACTGAAAAGAAATCAGAAAGTGATGCTGAAAAAGTTAAATCAATTCTCAAAAACTCTACCTCTGGGTTCAAAGGCTCTTCAAATGATACATGGAAATCTAAGGGTTCTTCCATGGCTGGTGCTGATTTTGTAGAAGATGACGGTCGACCCAAAGCTTCTAGCTTGGTTACGTCCCGAAACTAATCTTCTGTTTTAATTTATGCAGGGATCTTCGCGACAACTGATGAACAACATTTGGGTTGTTGATAGCCGAGCATCTCGGCACATGACTGGTGATATCTCTTTGTTGCATGATGTGAAGTACTTTGTGTAAGAGCATGTTCCTGGTGTGGTCGTTACTGTGCGAATATTTGTCTAGATTGTAAACTAGGCTAGACTGCCACCAGCGGACCAGTGGCGGACCAGATGGTCCGCCGGATCATCTGGTACGTTGGTTAGTTGGTCCGCTGGGCAGGTTGCCTATAAATAGGTGAAGTCTAGATTTCAATGTTAGATTTCTGGTCATTTGTATTTATGTTGAGAGGAGAGGTCTGTCCAACCTCTCCCGAGCTTCAATGATGTAAACTCCTTCGGTGTAATCATTTGACATAATAAATGATTAGATTTCTCCGTCTCTATCATTCTATGATCTGGAAACGATCCGTATATGGTTTTATAATGTTCTTGAGTTTTTGAAGTTTTTTGAGACGTTAAATGGCTAATTAGGTGTGATTCAGTGTCGTTTTGCTTGATTTTTGTTCAAACGAACCTTCCTGAGTCATTTTCGCACCTAACAGTGGTGTTTGATTGAAGAAATTCGATAACAGTTTGAATCTGGAGTGAAATTGAAGAATTTTGCGTTTTTGAGGTCTGATCCGCCGCTGGTCCGCAACTGGTCCGCCAGGCAAAATTCATCGTGAATCTGGTCCGCCAATTGTGGTCCGCTAGGCAATCTTCATCAGATTGATCCGTGGCGGTTACTCTCTGGTCCGCTGCAGTTTCAACGTATCACATCTGATCCGCCGTACCACATCTGTTCCGCCGTACCAAATCTGATCCGCCGTACCATATCTGGTCCGTACCTGGTCCGCCGGGACGAGTCTGATCCGCTGGTAAAGTTGGCCCGGATTTTGGTCCGCTGATAATGATTTGGTCCGCTGAAGTTTCTGATCCGCCGCAAATTTTCGGATGCATTTTTAGTGAGCCAGGGGCTCTGCCCCTTGGACCCCGCCAGGGGCTGCCGCCCCTTGGACCCCGCCAGGGGCTGCTGCCCCTTGGACCCCGCTTCTCGGGGGCGCTGCCCCCGAACCCCCGTTAATCAGTAATCAACATCTGGGGGTTGTTTTCGGGTATGGGGAGAGGTCGTGGGAATTTCAATGATTTAAATCAGTTATCGAGTTTACCCTTCATTCGAAAGCTGTGGGTTATTATGATTGAAGATTTACCAGATTCTTATGCTTATCAAGAATTAGTCGTCGAATTTCTGAGAAAGATGTTTGTGGGTATTCATTGTTCGTGATGATGGACAGAGATTCATGAACACTTGTTTTTGATGATGGACAGAGATTCAGAGACATGGATATGATTACTTACAAAACTAAAGATATAATGTGATTTCATTGCAAGTTACCTGAAGAACATATTGCTTGCTGGGTTGGAATCAGGAATTGAATATGTCACATGTTTAGGGGGAAAATTGAGACCCTTGAAAATTTCAAAGAGATTTATCTGCTGGAAACGGAAAATGTGAATATTCAAAGCAATCAATTCAGGGATGATCATGATTTGAGATCTTCATGAATTGTTAGTGTGTTCTAATGTTTGTGCGAACGGATGTGTTCAAGGTTTTCGGTTATTGTTTAGAACTCTTGGTCATATCATCTACACTAAGTGTGTGTTTCCAAGGTGTGTTCTAGAGAGAAAAACAAAAGCTTTGTAATTGTTCTCTTTGTGAAATCAATAAAACAAAGCTTATTTACATTCTCGTTCACTAGATCGATCGGTTCATCCAGTAGTAAGATCGTTATTGTGTTTTACACTTTGATGGAGGTAAAGTTACATTTGCTGGAAACAAGGGAGGTCAATTCACCGGCATTGGTAAATTGTCGAATGGTGCAGTCACATTCGATAAAGTTAAATACATGAAGGAATTGGAGTACAATCTTCTCAGTGTCTCCCAGATATGTGACAAACAATACACGACTGCTTTCACGGGGAGTGAATGTGTGATACTGAAGCCTGATTACAAGATTCCAGATGAATTTTTTGTGATGCGATCACCTCGTTTCTCGAATTTGTATATGCTCGACATGAATTCAGCCAAAGCAACTGTTGCAGGTCAATCTTTCTTATCGAAAGCTTCAGTGAGAGACTCTATTCTATGGCATCGTAGCATGGGTCACATCCATTATCCCAAGATTAGTGAGTTGGTGCGTAGGGATCTTGTTGAAGGGGTTCCGAAACAGCAGTTTGTATTCAGTGATGTGTGTGTGAGTTGCAAGAAGGGAAAACAAAAGAGAAAATCACATCCACTGAAGAAGTATCATTCCATTGAAGTCCTGTTGGAATTACTTCACATGGATCTATTTGGTCATGTGAATCGTAAAAGTATTTCTGGGAATTGGTATTGTCTTGTAGTAACCGATGAATATTCAAGATACTCATGGGTTGATTTTCTGGTCTCTAAAGATGAAACTTCGAGAATCCTTATCAACCTGATTAATACTCTTGAGTCATTATATAAGTTAAAGGTATGAAGGATTCGCAGTGACAATAGCACGGAGTTCAAAAATTCCACCATGAGGACGTTTTGTATGGAGAAAGGAATCGTACACGAATTTAGTACGCCATACATACCTCAGCAAAACAGCTTGGCAGAAAGAAAGAATCGTACAATTATTGAAACAGCACGAACGATGTTGGCCGATGCTCAATTGCAGGTTCATTTCTGGACGGAAGCGATCAACATGGCATGTTATGTGCTTAACCGAGTGCTTACAGTTAAACGACTGGGGAAGACATGTTATGAATTTCTCAAGAATCATAAGCCGAATCTCAGTTATTTGGAGCTATTTGCGTGTCCATGTATCGTGTTAAAGTTTGCGGGCAAGTTTGACGTAAATGTCTTTGAAGGCTTGTTTGTTGGTTACTCACATCTGAAGAAACAGGTATTCAACAACTGTGGAAGAATATTCACTTGTTGATTTTCAATCATACACTCTACCGCCCAAAGGTGTTGGACCGGACTAGATGTTCGATTACAAATCTATCTTTGAAAATCTTGAATCGACACTAGAAATGTCTGATGATCAGCTTACTCGAGTTTTTATTTATCTTCAAGACGATACTCCGGTTCTGAATATTGAAACTCTGCCGACTCCGGAAGTGCATGTTGCTGATGATTACTTGACAGAAACAACAAATGATTCGACACTTATGGTTGACAATATGTCTTCTGATGATGATAACGAATTTCATGAAGCCGTGTCACATCAGGTTGAGATTCCAGTTCAACAATCTGATCCACAAGTTGAAGCGACTACAAGTGATGCTACGGTTAATTCGACTGATAATGTGGTGATTGAGGAAGATCATATTCCTGGTATGGCTGAAACGGTCGTTGTTCCAATTCATCAGACACTCAGGATAAACACCATTCATCAATAAGATAACATTATTGGTGATTTAAGTGAAGGAGTGCGCACGAGACATCAAATCGAGCGCAGTGCATTATTAACAATTCTAGAATCTGGAATTCAAGACGAAGCTTTCCATTCATGCTTTCTATCCCAGATCGAGCCTAAAGATGTTAAGGAAGCTTTACTTGATAGCTCGTGGGTGGAAGCGATGCAAGAGGAGTTGCTACAATTTCAAAAGTTGGGAGTATGGCACCTAGTCGATTTACCAGCTGGAAGCAAAGAACCATGCGGAACACGGCGGGTTTATAAATGCAAAAGAGGTGATCGCGGAGTAATAGTCCGTAACAAAGCCTGTTTGGTTATGCAAGGGTTTTCTCAGGAAGAAGGAATCGATTTTAACGAGGTGTATGCACCGGTTGCCAGAATTGAAGCAGTTCGTATCTTTTTGGCATATGCTGCACATCATGGATTCAAGGTCTTCCAAATGGATGTTAAGAGTGTGTTTTTATACGGCAAAGTCAAAGAAGAAGTGTACGTCAAGTTACCTCCGGGATTCTACGATCCTGATTATCCGAAGAGGTTATTTAATCTAGACAAGGCACTTTATGGTCTCCATCAGGCTCCTCGAGCTTGGTATGAGACATTGTCCACTTACCTACTTGACAATGGATTCAAGCGTGTGTTGGTTGATTCTACATTATTTTGTCAGAAAACGGGGAGGATCTGCTATTGTACAAATTTATGGAATGATTTCATTTTTGGCAGCTCAAACGAACAATTATCGAAGGATTTCGAGAAATTGATGCAAACCACGTTCGAGATGAGTTCAATGGTGGAGATTTCGTTCTTCTTGGGCTTACAAGTTCAGCAATCTGACAAGGGAATCTTCATACATCAGACGAAGTATGTGAAAGATGTTCTGAGTCGATTCAAAGTTGAAGATGTTCGTATTCCCGGAACTCCAATATAGCTGTCGCATGGCCTTTGTCCTGACGAAGAGGGTGAAACAGTAGATGTCACTCGGTATAGGTCAATGATAGGTTCATTGATGTATCTTACAGCTAGTCGACCTGATATTAAGTTTGCTGTATGTTTGTGTGCGAGGTACCAAGCAGCACCTCGGGTTTCTCACATGGAAGCAGTCAGGAGGATTCTAGCTTATCTGAAGGGTAACTTAGATCTCGGGATCTGGTATCCTCATGATGATAAGTTTGACCTGTCGGCCTATTTGGATTCAGACTAAGGTGGTTGCAAGATCAACTTTAAGTCAACCACGACCGGATGTTTGTTTCTAGGCGACCGGTTGGTATCGTGGCAGTGTAAGAAGCAGACTTCCGTTGCTACATCCACGGCTGAAGCTGAATATATAGCGGCTGCAAGTTGCTACTCTCAAGTTTTATGGATACAATAGCAGATGCGGAATTACGGTTTGAAGTTTCTTACTACTCCCATATATATAGATAACTCGGCTGCCATATGCACAACTAAAAACCCCGTTCACCACTCTAAACCAAAACATACTTACATCCGATATCACTTCATACGTGATTGTTTTCAAAAACACTTGATTGATCCGCAAAAGATCCATACTGATTTTCAAAAATTGGATCTTTGTACGAAAGCATTTGATAAAACCCGCTTTCGTTATCTTTTGCAGATCAACGACATACAAAAGTTACCTGTTGAGTAACTTTCGGTTGATAATTTTTACTTTTGTTTATTTTTGTTATCTGTTTTTCTTTTCTTGTTATTAAAATCCAAAAATAGCGTTTTGTATTTTAGGGGGGGAGAAAATCAGAAAATATAAAAAAATGGAAAAATGCAAAATGCATAAAAAAATGGAAAAATCAAAAATTGAGAAATTGATCCGACCAAGCGAGAAGTGATATTACATCGGCGTGTGTTATCAACCACGAATAAAGTAAAAATAAAGGCTATAGGTACTTTTTTGGTTAGTTAAATGCGTAAGGGCAATTCTGATATATGTTAGTATGATATAAACATAAAAATCTGCTTGATTAAGTGTGAGGCACATCATGACGAATGTTGTGTGATCTTGGCATTAAAGGAAATGAAAATAAAAAACAGAATAAGAGATGTTCTGGTGTATGCATGCTTTCATTTTACAAAGAATTAAACTTATTTGATTTTCTTTATTTTGTCAAACGATTAGCATTTCTCTGCGTGTCCACAAGACCGACCTGATTGGTGTTCGTTTGACGTTCTACTATTTTTTTCTTTGGTGTTTCGTATAACTCATCGGACTTTCTCTGCGTGTGCGGGAGCACCGACCTGATTGTTGTTGGGTTATACAATTTCTGCTTTATTTTCTATTTTTTATTTTCCTAAACAATCGGACTTTCTCTGCATGCCTACCGGCCGACCTGATTGTTGTTCGTTTAGGGTTCTGCTTTATATCTGCATGAAACACCATGGACGATAAATCTTGGTGGAAATCAAATTCTGTGAAAAATACAAAAAATAGAACAAGCCAGATTACCAGTATTTCTGATTGTGTGGGCTATCATATTATCAATGCATGCTAAATCATACTTTAACATATCAGAAAGCTATAAAAATTGATCTGCCCAAACTGAAATAAACCGAAAAGTTCTATTTGCTGCCAACTTGACTTGCATGCTGATTAAAAATGAAATTGAAGTGTGTCTGATGCACATTAGCTGATATGATCTTGTGTCTGGATCTTTCTCGCAAAAACATTTAACTTATATTAGTCCTTAATTCGGCCATTTCATTTCTGTTTCGTTTGTTGCTTGAATATCTAAAAATCACAAAAAGATTTTAGGTGTGTTTTAGCATAATTTTGTAAAAATCCATAAAGATTTTTGGTGTGTTTGACAATTTTATAAAAATAAAAAAGATTTGGATTCTGCTTTATTTTCGATCAACCTTAGTGAAAAATTCAAAATTATGCCGGAAACAACCAAACGGATTTGTTTTCAGAAAACTCATCACTGAATTGAACGAAGTTTGAAGCAAATTGACAAATTTTAAACTTTCGGGGTTCAATTTGAAGATTCATCAAAATCAGGGGTTAAAATTGAAACTTTGAAAAGTCCAAACCTGAAGTTCGGACGTCCGAACCCCAAGTTCGGAGGGTCCGAAGTTCACATTCGGACAAGGTTTGGAGGCGCCGAAGATGAAGTTCGGAGAGCGTTCAGTGGAACTGTTTTTCCGAAAGAGGAGTTCGGAGGTCCGAAACTCACAGCTTATAAATAGTCCGAATTTGAAGTTCGGAGGTCATTATTCCTGTTTACTCCGAACTTACACCGAACTGCTGCCCAAAATTTGACTTTTGATTTAGCGATTGTTTGACTGTTTTGACACTTGTTCTAGGTAGGTTTCTTGATTCCGAGTACAATGGTGGTATTAGATTCAGTTTTTTATCACTGGTTGTGGATTTTTGTTCGAAAAACCATTACGACTGTTTTAAGTGCCTAGATCTGAATATTAACTACTTAAAACATGTTTTAGAAGATAAAAATGGTTCCTATGTGTTTGTAGTAAAAAACCGACCAAGGGTTTCAATTCTTATTGCTTAATTTGGTCTAGATCATTGTTTTTGGAATTCAAACTCTTCGGAGTTCGTCAGGCTTCGAACTTGGAGTTCGGAGGTTCCGAACTTAGAGTTCGGACGAGGCTCGGACGAAGTTCGGTGGGTCAAATTTTTTTTTGATCAAAAACTTATTCGTTAACGCAAACGACAATGAATTACGAAATCGATGAATATATCTGTTAATAACACGGAATTTAATGAACTTTTTGTCTTATGTGTTTTCAAATATGGCAAACGAACTGAAAATTGGTGACAGACACAACATTTGTGCGCATATTGACATTACATGAGGCAAGCTAGACAAATTCGGAGGATCCTGGATCTTTGAGTTTCTAAGACGATCAAGGATTCACTATGCAATCACTCAACCATGTGATGTGTGTCGTGATATCATTCTGGATTTCTGGAGTGCTGCACGGACGATTACCGACGCTCCAATCAGAATTGTTGCAACCATTTAGGGTAGATCTATTGAAGTCATTGATGCAGATATTCGTAGGGTTTTGAAGTTGGAAACTGACACAACAACTGCACCACTGGAATTTCCTCATGAAGACAATGTAGCGTTTCTGAAGCGGATTTTGGACAATGATGATCCGAGTAAAGAGTGGGTGTACAAATCTTCACTGAGCGTTCCATATAAATATCTGGCGCACGTGTATGTTGGTGTGTCTGGGACACAGAATATCCGGGCACGATGAAGTTCAACAATTGATGTTGTCTTTACTAAATGCTTTGGTGATGAACCGACCATATAATGTTGTTGGGTTGATCTTTCACTATATGAGAGATAACCTGACTCAGAGACAAAAGAAAGCAGCTATCTATCTTAGGTTTCTTCAGATGGTCCTTAATGATTGGTATCGTGATTTGGTTAAGCTTGATACTCAGAAGATGGAACTGAAACACATGACTGAAGCCAGTGTGGGTGCTCTGGCGTCTTATCAGAAGAAGGCACCAGTATTTTAGCCAAAATTAAAGCGCCTGATTGGTCATCTGGTGAATACTGATTATGTGGCACCAGCACAGGGTGCACCTCGTCATGATGAAGGTAGTGATTCAGAGGAGCTTGATTACAGTTGGATCGCGGAACAAAATCAAATTCCACAACAAGGAAAAGTGAAAAGGCCTAAATGACAAATACCAGTTGTACAAGAACTAGTAAATCAAGAACCAGTGAAACCTGAACCGGTTGTCTCACAACCACGGGTGGTCTCAGCACAAGAAGTTCTTATATCTGTCAATGTGACTAAGACACCTGCGGTGAATACCCTGATCGATGAGAATGAGGATGAATCTGATGATGATGATGAGGAGTTTGTGATTGTTGGGGCTGACTCCGAAGACTTGTCTAACACAAACAATCCGTTTGTGCGTGTCTTGATCAACTCTAAATATGTGAAGCTCAAAAAAGGTAGAGATGAACATTTCGCGTACCGACTCAGCCAAAACAAGAGAAACGATCGCTACAAATATCGTGGGTATGATAATTTAGGCTCATCTGAGTCCGATGAAGATTATACTCCTGACACCGATGCAGTTCATGGCAAAGGAAAACAGAAAGCTTCTGGTTCTTCTTCTGTTATTCCATCACAAAAGAGGAAGAAGTCGGTTGCTGGTGGGAGAGGTAAAATGCATAAAGGGTTACAGTTTATTTTAAAGCCTCGTTCCGGTGTTAGTCCACCCAAGTCTCTGCCAGAAGTGTCTACAACTACTCAGACTTCCGTGTCTGATGTTCAGTTAGACTTTCTGCAAGATCTCATGAATGCAAACAGATCAACAACTGTTAGCACAACACCTTCAGCAAGTGCTGGTGCGCAGTTTGTGAATCAACCAATGAGTTCAACTCCCACAACTCCGATGTTCTCTACAGCAACAGCCGCTGCAGCTTAATCACATTCGACACCAGATGTTAATTTCAACTTTGAACAAGGTTCTGTATCATTCTCTCAAGCCAGTATTCTTCAAAGCGCATTAAGCCATCAACAGTCTCAGATATATGCTTTGAAAGCTAAGACTGAAGAACAAACGAAGATGATTACTGAGCTACATACAAGTAATGATGAATTGAGAGTTCAAAATCAATCTCAAAGTCAACAGATCACTGCTTTGCTGAGTTGAGACTTAGCTAAAGATCAAGAGATCCTACGGTTGAGTAGATCTAGTCAGGTTAAATGTTCTATGCTTCTTGAAATGAGTGAGCAAATAAAGTTCTTGATGATGAAATTTAAAGCTCAAGGGGAGATTGGGGATAGTTCAGGTTGTAATGAAGATCCGATGAGATATCTGAATGATGATCCCTATCAAGATGATCCTCAAGGGAATGTTGGTAGAGGATCAGGCCCGACCGGAACCACAGGTTCGGGTGCTGGGACATCTACTTCCCAGGGGGAGAAAGATTCTCGAGAAGTAGTGCCGATCACTTCAATCCCATCAAATCAAGTGGCAACGAGTCTGGGTGAATTCGAACAACTGTTGCAGATGCTCGAAGAGGGCGAGTTTGTTGGTGATTTGCCGGCTGAACAGTTGCAAGATGTATTTGATTAGAATGATGAAGAAATGAGAAAGGCTTCTGAATCAGTACCAAGGAAATATGAATCGTCTGATCCAGATTCTGATGAAGACGAGGAAGGTATTTTTGATGAAAAGGTTGAAGTAGAGGATATCACTGAAGAAGAATATCCAGATCTATACTCTAATTTCAGCCAGTCTGGTGACGATTTTGAAGTGTTTCCTAAGGAGAAAGATGTTGAGGCTGAAAGAAATTTTGAAGAAGAAAGAAGCCGGGACACCTGAAGACCCGGTTGTTAAGGAGGCTAAGGAACAGAAACAGCGTTGGGCATTTGATGAATACATGAAAACGTTTCATGCCAACTATGTTCCTCCTCCAAAGCCAATCAAACAGAGATCGTATGTCAAATTTAAGGGTCAAGCCTCAGGTGATATAATCAGCTGGATGTATTCTGACAGTTTGAAGTGCTACGGGATTAAACATCAACACGGAATCCAGTACTTCAAATGTGCCAGAGATTTTAGTAGTCTGCCAGTTTGGGATATTCGTGATCAGACCCGAAAGCCTTTGTGCAATTATGGCACTGATTGGAAGGGTTTACATTTCAAGAATATTAGTGAGAGGGAATGCCGAGATGGATTTTAATTCTTGGATCCTTAGAAACCCAAAAGGCTTCGATCCCGAATAAGAATTCATGAAAGAACTGGTAAGAAACTGATAATCTTGGTCTTCAAAAAGAAACCTGATGTGATGAAAAAGATTCCACTGATGAAGATGGAGCTTGATTTCATCAAAGATTTGAGGTGGTGGTACTATAACAAGAAGACTGATGAAGCGGTTATTGTGTTGAAAGAACAGAACCGAGTTGTGAAGATTTATGACCCGATATGGCTGATCAATTAGTCCAAGGCTGATATAAATGTGCTCTATCACAATCAGATTCTGTATCATCCTGATTATATGGAGCAGGCATTGTAGTTCCAGAGGGTGATAAGGATTTGTTTTGCGTTCGACATCTATGCCGGGCATAATCCTGAGATGGTCTGGAAGGGAGATGAGGCTGCTAATGTTCAAGGCTGATAAAGAACGGTCCAAAAGTTTCCAAGGGGGAGTTTGTTGATACATTACGTGGCAACGTGCTGGATCAGACAAAGCGTTGAAGACTTAAAGATTACAACTTTTTTGCTGTTGGCCGAACCTTGGCCGAACCCCACCCGAACCTTGGCCGAACCCGAGGTTCAAACAAGCTTAGGAGTTCGGCCGGCTGATGTCTATAAATAGGTTGTAGCTTTGTCTTTGTAACTAGTTTTTCTAAACGAGTTTTGAGCGAGTGTTAAGCAAGTGTGTGTTTTGTGTTCTGATCCTCTCTGTAATCTTGTTACGATATTAATGAGAGATTGAGCATTGTTATTTACACCGTTTGTTCTCGTTTCTATTACACAATTGATGTCGAACTAAGCCGATCCATACGCTCCAGCGTTTTTAATGAGTTGTATAGTTCTTCTCGTTATCCCCGAGCCGCCTTGAGGCATAAACGATAACCTTATTGCGCTACATAAGTGATGTGCTCTAAAGTACACATATTTTTATTAGTTAAACGCCCACACTCGTTGATAGTTTATGCTTTGTTCTGGTCAATTTTACCCTTGTTTGCTATGAAATGTTATAAAAAGGTAAATAGAGGGGGCAAAAATGATAATTATGGATTCTAGGTGGTTTTGAGAAGAAATTGCACAAAGATTTAGGGATTAACTTATTCTTTACGTCACGACCCGCTTTCACATCACGGGCCATTACAGGATCATTTTCGGAAACCCTAATTCGTAGATTTATGCCGGTGCTCACGGCCCGTTACATCATTACGAGTCGTTACGCATGTTTCCGAAACCCTACTTCAACACTATAAATACAAGTCATTTTTGTTCGTTTGAAGCTATAGAGAGGCCAGAGACCCTTTCATACGAAATCAGAGTTGTTCCAAGGTTTTAGTTGAAGATTAAATCCATTGGAGGTCCGGATTGGTACTAAATCGTTCAAGTAAACGTTGAAGTCTAAGATTCCACCACTGTTCGCCTTTTGGTTTGCTTTAACAATGACATTTACTTGTTCATTTTCTGTTTTGAATGTTATTTTAGTATTGAGAGGCTAACTCTCTTGATATCATCTAAGACAATGTGATCTACTTAAGTATATACCTATGATTTGACATTGATCTATTGTTTGACATACTGATTTGAGTATAATAGTTATGATTCCTTTTGCATATCAGAAATGAGTTGATGAATGTTGTGTTTGATCCTTTCTTAATAGTACTTGTTTTGATCAGTAGGATAGACGTATTCTGCTTGTTGATTCAATGTTATTTCTTAGTTATCTAGCGATTTTAATATGTGTTTAGGAACTCTAACGAGCCTAGATAGGAATTGGTGATTATGCATGTACAATAGTCCATTTTGGTTGAAGTATGTCTCTATAGTTAGTCATGAATCTTAGCTTCCATATCTTGGATAAAAGGATTAGTGAAGTGGCTAGGTGTAGTGCATATGTGATGGTATGTGACTGGGTTATAATATGTTAGTCTATCATGATTATTCATAATAGGATTGGTCTATGATCCTAGGTCTCAGGTCATGTGTTTAGTGCATTATAACAAAGACATTAATTCGTGGATACTTCATTATGGTTGTGATAATAATTGTAGATTCATTGTCTAGCAGCTTTATTTCCATTAGACAGTTAAGTTATTATATGTCAATGTCAGGTCTAGGTAATGCTGAGATAGTGATCAGTCTTAGATGATATCTATTTTCTCATTCTGATTTCATATCTGCTTTATAATTGCTACCTTTGATTTTCAATTGTCTTTATTACTAGTCCTTGGAATTGTGGCAGAATCCATTGATAAAGATTAGGCTTAGATTGATTACACTATTGCTTCCTTAGGTCGACCCTGAGCCAGTCTTTAGTGCTACCATACGATAGGTCTGCTTTCCTATATATGCATGAGTAGTCATAAGATGACTTAGGTTTATAAATTTAAAGGTCATTCTTGCAGGCAAACGTATATACACTTCGTGTGCATCAAAGGCTTTTTGGTGCCGTTGTCGGGGTAGCAAGTCGTCTTTCTAGACCTAGTCAGTTTAGTTAGTTTAGGTAGTCTTTCCTTTTTGTTTTGCATTTCATCTTTCAAAATTTCAGAAAAATCGAAAAAATCTAAAAATCTTAAAAAAAAAATTCCTGCTATTCAAACTCATGCTAATCGCCCAATTCTAATCCAACCCTTCACAGACCCAGAACGTGTTATTCATCAAGAAAGGAGGATGGGAGACGCAACACAACGCATGATCGCAGATTACGCGAAACCAGTACTCAACTGAGACTAGTCAAGCATCACATGACCTGTCGTCGCAGGTCATTTTTCAAGATCAAGCCTGGTGTCATCCAAATGTTTCCGAATACTTCGCAGTTTCACATATTAGCAGACGAGTGTCCGCACTCACATATCGATATTTTTAAGAAATGTATGATACATTCAAACTCGATGGTCTCAGTAACAATGTTGTCTTACTCCATCTATTCCCATTTACTCTAGCCGGTAGTGCCAAAACTTGGCTCAAAACCTTACCAACAGGTTATGATAGAGCTTTTCCATCACTTTTCTTTTCTAAACTCTTAAGACCCACGTGAGATAGCCACATTTAGTTTCCATATGTTTAAAATCAACCCACGGCTTAGTCTAAATACAAGATTAGTCCACAACTTAGATGTACGTTCGTACCATTCCCTTGGACTCTTATATCAACCTATAAATAACCATATTAAACCATTTTGAGCATATTCGACCCAATAAACACAACTAAAAATAAAAAGACTAAAACTCACACTAAATTATACAAAAACGACCTAATATCACATTAAGACTCAAATAACTGTTTATGAACTAAAAACCACATAAAATGACTCAAAAGCGACTCAAAACCGACTCAACTAATATACAAATTACACGGGAAAATAGGATCTATTTGCAACATATCACATCCTCATCTCAAGAATGCGTACACCACCCTTGAAACCCTAAAATGATCGGAAAACTCACATAACCCACCGGAAAACCGTATATCACCCATATCTCGGTCAATACATAACGAAACTCGACGAATTTTATATCCCTGAACTCGTAGCGTCGTCATCTACATTCTTACACGAACGGAATCCATCGAAACAATCTCGAGCGAAAAACTCAGAAACAAGTTCGCTAAGCAAACAAGTCCGCTAAAGCTTACTAGAAGTCCGCTAAGCTTACTGAGAAGTTCGCTAAGCTGAGAAGTTCGCTAAAGCAAACAAGTTCGCTAAGCAGAACTTCAAGTTCGCTAAAACTGATTCAAGTTCGCTAAACAACACGTCAAGTTCGCTAAGAACACAGGAAGTCCGCTAAGACCATCTTCAAAGCTTCAAAAAATTAGAACAAACTTGGAAAACTTGATGAACATGAAGAACATGATGAATGAACAGCCCTCTTCGTTGCTTGATTTAACCCAGAAAAACAGTTGGAAAACCCAGATTCATGATGGATTCGTGTAGTCTTACCATCCAAGATGATGTTCTGGCCACAAACAACCCCTGAACAGCAGCCACGATCATCGAATCTGACCTTGAAATCTGGAAAAAAAAACCAAGAACATCAAGAACACCGCGAAACACACACTAGTGTGTGTTTTTCTAGATCTGCCCAAACGGTTGAGATTCTGACGAAACGGATGCTTCCAATGGATCCGAAACGCGTTTTCCGTTGTGAATCATACCTTACTTCATCCAAAAACATGAAGAAATGCCCAGAAAACTCAGAATCAAACTCAAAAATCTTCAAAAACCCCAAAAACGGGAAAAACTCAACAGCTTCAAATATCTGCTCGGATCTTCAATTATTCACAAGATTTGAACATGTAGAAGATAAACAATCATCAAGATAGACTCCATGAACAATAACCTAACATCTAACAACATCAGATCTGTCCAGAATCCATCAAAAATGAAGAAAAAAATAGAAAAAGTCTCCAAAATGGGTTTTCATTATCTTCACCCATTCAAGCTCAAAATCAAGATTCGAGTGATCAGATTCATCATGAGACGAAATCTGATCGGTACCTTGCTCTGATAGCATTTGTAAGGACCGATTTTCACATCAAGAATCATGACTTTGAGCGAGAACGAAGATCGGATTCGAAAACCCGTGAGAAGATGATCGATGAGATGAATCTAGGAAATCAAAACACAAGAAAGATGATGATCAAAGTCGAATGATTTCATTAGTCAAATGATTACAACAACGAAATCATGACAACACTCTCTCTCTAGAAATCCATGACTCACTCTCTCTAGAATGGAAAGCTCAGCACTCTACAAGAAAATCATCATCTCCATATTCAGAGACTCCCTTACTTGTAATAGGCACCCTCACTATATATAGTGAGGGTGACTAACAACAGAAAACATAAATAAATGAACGAAATTACAAGTAAATCAAATAACATGAAATATTAATTAAATCAAAGTTGATTTAATTAATTTGAAGCTTGACTCCCTCGAACCAATCTTCCGTTGACTTTTACGTTGATCGTTGACCCGAACGGTGGACTTTTCCAGAAAACGGTCTTCGGTCCAATCTGCAATCCCCGAGCATCACAACCCGTGTCTCTGAATCCATGCACATGGATTCTTCAGTCGAATGCTTCGGTAAACAGATTTGATGGTGTCAGTCACATAGATTTTAGTTCCAACATTCTAAGGTTTCAAAACCTGAAAAGGCCAAGGCTGTCAATTCCACTCCGAAAGCCAAATTTTGACAATTCTGAAAATTGGGTGACCTATCGCCTAAAAGGTTCTGATAAAATTTATAGCGATAAAGATTTTCCTTTGGATATGGTCAATCCCAACTTAATAGATAAAATATTTTCGGGTAAGTATGATCCTGAATATGATCCTAAGGTGAGGAGTGTGCCCATTAAGAAGGGGAATGATGGTATCAAAGTAATGGACACACTTGATTCTGATTCTGAATTTGGGTTGGTTAACAGGGTGCAAAAGTCTGTTCAAAATATTTGTGTGCAAGAAACCATCTAAACCAACTTTTCAATCACCACCAAGAGTTTTTCACAAACAAATGCAACCAAATTTCAGAAAACCAAGTCCTTATGTTGTAAGATCACGAATTTATAATGATGAGGGTTTTTATGATGAGTTTGGTTGTGGACCAAATCAACCTATTGTTGGAAGGGGTCCAAAGTGGGTTGATCATGGATATTAAAATGATTTTGGTCCAAGATTTGGTGGGAGGAGGAACATATATCAGAATTATGAGGATCATTATTTTTCTGGAAATTCACATGTTAGAGGTCAATATTTATACCGTGGTGATGTTCCAGAGAGGGTTACAGGTTATGATTCTGGATGTAATGATGATTCTGGAAATCATTGTGTGTCTAACCGAAAGGGTTTGAAACCCAAGACACAAAAACAACAAAAACCTGTTGTTGAGTACGATGTGGATGGTGACACGATTGAAAAAGCTATGATTGATAAACGTAAATGTTTTAAATGAAAAAATCATGGTCATACATATCGGACTTGTCCATTGAAGAAGCCTAAATCTGACAAGTTTGATGCAGAAAAATCTGATGAAATTTCTGAAGGATATCAAACTGAAAGACGTGTTTCCAAAAAGAAAGTCAGATTTGTGGATTATAAAGGAAGAGTTCATTTTTTAAATGAGTCATCTGAAATTCAAAAACGTAAAACTGAAAAGAAATCAGAAAATGATGCTGAAAAAGTTAAATCAATTCTCAAAAACTCTACCTCTGGGTTCAAAGGCTCTTCAAATGATACATGGAAATCTAAGGGTTCTTCCATGGCTGGTGCTGATTTTGTAGAAGATGACGGTCGACCCAAAGCTTCTAGCTTGGGTACGTCCCGAAACTAATCTTCTGTTTTAATTTATACAGGGATCTTCGCGACAACTGATGAACAACATTTGGGTTGTTGATAGCCGAGCATCTCGGCACATGACTGGTGATATCTCTTTGTTGCATGATGTGAAGTACTTCGATGGAGGTAAAGTTACATTTGCTGGAAACAAGGGAGGTCAATTCACCGGCATTGGTAAATTGTCGAATGGTGCAGTCACATTCGATAAAGTTAAATACATGAAGGAATTGGAGTACAATCTTCTCAGCGTCTCCCAGATATGTGACAAGAAATACACGACTGCTTTCACGGGGAGTGAATGTGTGATACTGAAGCCTGATTACAAGACTCCAGATGAATTTTTTGTGATGCGAGCACCTCGTTTCTCGAATTTGTATATGCTCGACATGAATTCAGCCAAAGCAACTGTTGCGGGTCAATGTTTCTTATCGAAAGCTTCAGTGAGAGACTCTATTCTATGGCATCATCGCATGGGTCACATCCATTATCGCAAGATTAGTGAGTTGGTGCGTATGGATCTTGTCGAAGGGGTTCCGAAACAGCAGTTTGTATTCAATGATGTGTGTGTGAGTTGCAAGAAGGGAAAACAAAAGAGAAAATCACATCAACTGAAGAAGTATCATTCCATTGAAGTCCCGTTGGAATTACTTCACATGGATCTATTTGGTCCTGTGAATCGTAAAAGTATTTCTGGGAATTGGTATTGTCTTGTAGTAACCGATGAATATTCAAGATACTCATGGGTTGATTTTCTGGTCTCTAAAGATGAAACTTCGAGAATCCTTATCAACTTGATTAATACTCTTGAGTCATTATATAAGTTGAAGGTATGAAGGATTCGCAGTGACAATGGCACGGAGTTAAAAAATTCCGCCACTAGAAATGTCTGATGATCAGCTTACTCGAGTTTTAATTTATCTTCAAGATGATACTCCGGTTCTGAATATTGAAACTCTGCCGACTCCGGAAGTGCATGTTGCTGATGATTACTTGACAGAAACAACAAATGATTCGACCCTTATGGCTGACGATATGTCTTCTGATGATGATAACGAATTTCATGAAGCCGTGTCACATCAGGTTGAGATTCCAGTTCAACAATCTGATCCATAAGTTGAAGCGACTACAAGTGATGCTACGGTTAATTCGACTGATAATGTGGTGATTGAGGAAGATCATATTCCTGGTATGGCTGAAACGGTCATTGTTCCGATTCATCAGACACTCAGGGTAAACACCATTCATCCATAAGATAACATTATTGGTGATTTAAGTGAAGGAGTGCGCACGAGACATCAAATCGAGCGCAGTGCATTATTAACAATTCTGGAATCTGGAATTCAGGACGAAGCTTTCCATTCATGCTTTCTATCCCAGATCGAGCCTAAATATGTTAAGGAAACTTTACTTGATGGCTCGTGGGTGGAAGCGATACAAGAGGAGTTGCTACAATTTCAAAAGTTGGGAGTATGGCACCTAGTCGATTTACCAGCTGGAAGCAAAGAACCATGCGGAACACGGTGGGTTTATAAATGCAAAGGAGATGATCGCGGAGTAATAGTCCGTAACAAAGCCTGTTTGGTTGTGCAAGAGTTTTCTCAGGAAGAAGGAATCGATTTTAACGAGGTGTATGCACCGGTTGCCAGAATTGAAGCAGTTCGTATCTTTTTGGCATATGCTGCACATCATGGATTCAAGGTCTTCCAAATGGATGTTAAGAGTTTGTTTTTATATGGCAAAGTCAAAGAAGAAGTGTACGTCAAGTTACCTCCGGGATTCTACGATCCTGATTATCCGAAGAGGGTATTTAAGCTAGACAAGGCACTTTATGGTCTCCATCAAGCTCCTCGAGCTTGGTATGAGACATTGTCCACTTATCTACATGACAATGGATTCAAGCGTGTGTTGGTTGATTCTACATAATTTTGTCCGAAAACGGGGGAGGATCTGCTATTGGTACAAATTTATGTGAATGATTTCATTTTTGGCAGCTCAAACGAACAATTATCGAAGGATTTCGAGAAATTGATGCAAACCATATTCGAGATGAGTTCAATGGTGGAGATTTCGTTCTTCTTGGGCTTACAAGTTCAGCAATCTGACAAGGGAATCTTCATACATCAGACGAAGTATGTGAAAGATGTTCTGAGTCGATTCAAAGTTGAAGATGTTCGTATTCCTGGAACTCCAATATAGCTGTCGCATGGCCTTTGTCCTGACGAAGAGGGTGAAACAGTAGATGTCACTCGATATAGGTCAATGATAGGTTCATTGATGTATCTTACAGCTAGTTGACCTGATATTAAGTTTGTTGTATGTTTGTGTGCGAGGTACCAAGCAGCACCTCGGGTTTCTCACATGGAAGCAGTCTAGAGGATTCTAGCTTATCTGAAGGGTAACTCAGATCTCGGGATCTGGTATCCTCATGATGATAAGTTTGACCTGTCGGCCTATTCGGATTCAGACTACGGTGGTTGCAAGATCAACTTTAAGTCAACCACGACCGAATGTTAGTTTCTAGGCGACCGGTTGGTATCGTGGTAGTGTAAGAAGCAGACTTTTGTTGCTACATCCACGGCTGAAGCTGAATATATAGCGGCTGCAAGTTGTTGCTCTCAAGTTTTATGGATACAAAAGCAGATGCGGAATTACGGTTTGAAGTTTCTTACTACTCCCATATATATAGATAAATCGGCTGCCATATGCATAACTAAAAACCCCGTTCACCACTCTAAACCAAAACATACTGACATCCGATTTCACTTCATACGTGATTGTTTTCAAAAACACTTGATTGATCCGCAAAAGATCCATACTGATTTTCAAAAAGCGGATCTTTTTACGAAAGCATTTGATAAAACCCGCTTTCATTATCTTTTGCAGATCAACGACATACAAAAGTTACCTGTTGAGTAACTTTCGGTTGATCATTTTTACTTTTGTTTATTTTTGTTATCTGTTTTTCTTTTCTTGTTATTAAAATCCAAAAATAGCGTTTTGTATTTTAGGGGGGGGGGGGGAGAAAATCATAAAATATAAAAAAATGGAAAAATGCAAAAAGCATAAAAAATGGAAAAATCAAAAATTGAGAAATTGATCTGACCAAGCGAGAAGTGATATTACATCGGCGTGTGTTATCAACCACGAATAAAGTAAAAATAAAGGCTGTAGGTACTTGTTTGGTTAATTAAATGCGTAAGGGCAATTCTGATATATGTTAGTATGATATAAACATAAAAATCTGCTTGATTAAGTGTGAGGCACATCATGACGAATGTTGTGTGATCTTGGCATTAAAGGAAATGAAAATAAAAAATAGAATAAGAGATGTTCTGGTGTATGCATGCTTTCATTTTACAAAGATTTAAACTTATTTGATTTTCTTTATTTTATCAAACGATCAGCATTTCTCTGCGTGTCCACAAGACCGACCTGATTGGTGTTCGTTTGACGTTCTACTATTTTTTTCTTTGGTGTTTCGTATAACTCATCGGACTTTCTCTGCGTGTGCGGGAGCACCGACCTGATTGTTGTTGGGTTATACAATTTCTGCTTTATTTTCTATTTTTTATTTTCCTAAACAATCGGACTTTCTCTGCATGCCTACCGGCCGACCTGATTGTTGTTCGTTTAGGGTTCTGCTTTATATCTGCATGAAACACCATGGACGATAAATCTTGGTGGAAATCAAATTCTGTGAAAAATACAAAAATAGAACAAGCCAGATTACCGGTATTTCTGATTGTGTGGGCTATCATATTATCAATGCATGCTAAATCATACTTTAACATATCAGAAAGCTATAAAAATTGATCTGCCCAAACTGAAATAAACAGAAAAGTTCTATTTGCTGCCAACTTGACTTGCATGCTGATTAAAAATGAAATTGAAGTGTGTCTGATGCACATTAGCTGATATGATCTCGCGTCTGGATCTTTCTCGCAAAAACATTTAACTTATATTAGTCCTTAATTCGGCCATTTCATTTCTGTTTCGTTTGTTGCTTGAATATCTGAAAATCACAAAAAGATTTTAGGTGTGTTTTAACATAATTTTGTAGAAATCCAAAAAGATTTTTGGTGTGTTTGACAATTTTATAAAAATCAAAAAGATTTGGATTCTGCTTTATTTTCGATCAACCTTAGTGAAAAATTCAAAATTATGCCGGAAACAACCAAACGGATTTGTTTTCAGAAAACTCATCATTGAATTGAACGAAGTTTGAAGCAAATTGACAAATTTTAAACTTTCGGGGTTCAATTTGAAGATTCATCAAAATCAGGGGTTAAAATTGAAATTTTTTGAAAAGTCCAAACCTGAAGTTCGGACGTCCGAACCCCAAGTTCGGAGGGTCCGAAGTTCACATTCGGACAAGGTTTGGAGGCGCCGAAGATGAAGTTCGGAGAGCGTTCGGTGGAACTGTTTTTCCGAAAGAGGAGTTCGGAGGGAGTTCGGCGGTCCGAACCTCACAGCTTATAAATAGTCCGAATTTGAAGTTCGGAGGTCATTATTCCTGTTTACTCCGAACTTACACCGAACTGCTGCCCAAAATTTGACTTTTGATTTAGCGATTGTTTGACTGTTTTGACACTTGTTCTAGGTAGGTTTCTTGATTCCGAGTACAATGGTGGTATTAGATTCAGTTTTTGATCACTGGTTGTGGATTTTTGTTCGAAAAACCATTCTGACTGTTTTAAGTGCCTAGATCTGAATATTAACTACTTAAAACATGTTTTTAGAAGATAAAAATGGTTCCTATGTGTTTGTAGTCAAAAACCGACCAAGGGTTTCAATTCTTATTGCTTGATTTGGTCTAGATCATTGTTTTTGGAATTCAAACTCTTCGGAGTTCGTCAGGCTCCGAACTTGGAGTTCGGAGGCTCCGAACTTGGAGTTCGGACGAGGCTCGGACGGAGTTCGGTGGGTCAAAAATTTTTTTTGATCAAAAACTTGTTCGTTTATGCAAATGACAATGAACTAACGAAATCGGTGAATATATCTGTTAATAACACGGAATTTAATGAACTTTTTGTCTTATGTGTTTTCAGATATGGCAAACGAACTGAAAATTGGTGACAAACACAACATTTGTGCGCATATTGACATTGCACGAGGCAAGCTAGCCAAATTCGGAGGATCCGGGATCTTTGAGTTTCTAAGACGATCAAGGATTCACTATGCAATCACTCAACCATGTGATGTGTGTCGTGATATCATTCTGGATTTCTGGAGTGCTGCACGGACGATTACCGACGCTCCAATCAGAATTGTTGCAACCATTTAGGGTAGATCTGTTGAAGTCATTGATGCAGATATTCGTAGGGTTTTGAAGTTGGAAACTGACACAACAACTGCACCACTGGAATTTCCTCATGAAGACAATGTAGCGTTTCTGAAGCGGATTTTGGACAATGATGATCCGAGTAAAGAGTGGGTGTACAAATCTTCACTGAGCGTTCCATACAAATATCTAGCGCACGTGTTGTTGGTGTGTCTGGGACACAGAATATCCGGGCACGATGAAGTTCAACAATTGATGTTGTCTTTACTAAATGCTTTGGTGATGAACCGACCATATAATGTTGCTGGGTTGATCTTTCACTATATGAGAGATAACCTGACTCAGAGACAAAAGAAAGCAGCTATCTATCTTAGGTTTCTTCAGATGGTCCTTAATGATCGGTATCCTGATTTGGTTAAGCTTGATACTCAGAAGATGGAACTGAAACACATGACTGAAGCCAGTGTGGGTGCTCTGGCGTCTTATCAGAAGAAGGCACCAGTATTTTAGCCAAAATTAAAGCGCCTGATTGGTCATCTGGTGAATACTGATTATGTGGCACCAGCACAGGGTGCACCTCGTCATGATGAAGGTAGTGATTCAGAGGAGCTTGATTACAGTTGGATCGCGGAACAAAATCAAATTCCACAACAAGGAAAAGTGAAAAGGCCTAAACGACAAATACCAGTTGTACAAGAACTAGTAAATCAAGAACCAGTGAAACCTGAACCAGTTGTCTCACAACCACCGGTGGTCTCAGCACATGAAGTTCTTGTATCTGTCAATGTGACTAAGACACCTGCGGTGAATACCCTGATCGATGAGAATGAGGATGAATCTGATGATGATGATGAGGAGTTTGTGATTGTTGGGGCTGACTCCGAAGACTTGTCTAACACAAACAATCCGTTTGTGCGTGTCTTGATCAACTCTAAATATGTGAAGCTCAGAAAAGGTAGAGATGAACATTTCGCGTACCGACTCAGCCAAAACAAGAGAAACGATCGCTACAAGGATCGTGTGTATGATAATTTAGGCTCATCTGAGTCCGATGAAGATTATACTCCTGACACCGATGCAGTTCATGGCAAAGGAAAACAGAAAGCTTCTGGTTCTTCTTCTGTTATTCCATCACAAAAGAGGAAGAAGTCGGTTGCTGGTGGGAGAGGTAAAAGGCAGAAAGGGTTACAGTTTATTTTAAAGCCTCGTTCCGGTGTTAGTCCACCCAAGTCTCTGCCAGAGGTGTCTACAACTATTCAGACTTCCGTGTCTGATGTTCAGTTTGACTTTCTGCAAGATCTCATGAATGCAAACAGATCAACAACTGTTAGCACAACACCTTCAGCAAGTGCTGGTGCGCAGTTTGTGAATCAGCCAATGGGTTCAACTCCCACAACTCCGGTGTTCTCTACAGCAACAGCCGCTGCAGCTTAATCACATTCGACACCAGATGTTAATTTCAACTTTGAACAAGGTTCTGTATCATTCTCTCAAGCCAGTATTCTTCAAAGTGCATTAAGCCATCAACAGTCTCAGATATATGCTTTGAAAGCTAAGACTGAAGAACAAACGAAGATGATTACTGAGCTACATACAAGTAATGATGAATTGAGAGCTCAAAATCAATCTCAAAGTCAACAGATCACTGCTTTGCTGAGTTGAGACTTAGCTAAAGATCAAGAGATCCTGCGGTTGAGTAGATCTAGTCAGGTTAAATGTTCTATGCTTCTTGAAATGAGTGAGCAAATAAAGTTCTTGATGATGAAATTTAAAGCTCAAGGGGAGATTGGGGATAGTTCGGGTTGTAATGAAGATCCGATGAGATATCTGAATGATGATCCCTATCAAGATGATCCTCAAGGGAATGTTGGTGGAGGATCAGGCCCGACCGGAACCACAGGTTCGGGTGCTGGGACATCTACTTCCCAGGGGGAGAAAGATTCTCGAGAAGTAGTGCCGATCACTTCAATCCCATCAAATCAAGTGGCAACGAGTCTGGGTGAATTCGAACAACTGTTGCAGATGCTCGAAGAGGGCGAGTTTGTTGGTGATTTGCCGGCTGAACAGTTGCAAGCTGTATTTGATTAGAATGATGAAGAAATGAGAAAGGCTTCTGAATCAGTACCAAGGAAATATGAATCGTCTGATCCAGAGTCTGATGAAGACGAAGAAGGTATTTTTGATGAAAAGGTTGAAGTAGAGGATATCACTGAAGAAGAATATCCAGATCTATACTCTAATTTCAACCAGTCTGGTGACGATTTTGAAGTGTTTCCTAAGGAGAAAGATGCTTGAGGCTGAAAGAAATTTTGAAGAAGAAAGAAGCCGGGACACCTGAAGACCCGGTTGTTAAGGAGGCTAAGGAACAGAAACAGCGTTGGGCATTTGATGAATACATGAAAACGTTTCATGCCAACTATGTTCCTCCTCCAAAGCCAATCAAACAGAGATCGTATGTCAAATTTAAGGGTCAAGCCTCAGGTGATATAATCAGCTGGATGTATTCTGACAGTTTGAAGTGCTACGGGATTAAACATCAACACGGAATCCAGTACTTCAAATGTGCCAGAGATTTTAGTAGTCTGCCAGTTTGGGATATTCGTGATCAGACCCGAAAGCCTTTGTGCAATTATGGCACTGATTGGAAGGGTTTACATTTCAAGAATATTAGTGAGAGGGAATGCCGAGATGGATTTTAATTCTTGGATCCTTAGAAACCCAAAAGGCTTCGATCCCGAATAAGAATTCATGAAAGAACTGGTAAGAAACTGATAATCTTGGTCTTCAAAAAGAAACCTGATGTGATGAAAAAGATTCCACTGATGAAGATGGAGCTTGATT
>JBCNJP010000003.1:57593823-57641722 GCA_039602395.1 Deinandra increscens subsp. villosa | reverse complement strand
ATTCACTACTAGAAATAGGGTCTTTCTTGACGCGCAAACGATGACACACAGTTTTTAATGACGCGCAAAAACGAGTGTCATAAAAAAACTGTCAAGAATTGTAAAATCCTAAGACTACACGACGCGCATTTTTGGGCGTCATAAAATTCCTGTCATAATTTTTTTTTAAAAAACACGGAGTACACTTAAAAGATGCGCGTCATCTAAAAAGTGTCGTTTTATATTTTTCCCCCCTATTTATTTTCCCCAAAATTTCAATTTCCCGCTGCTATACACTATACACCTAGATTACTTAGTCTCTCCATTACTTCAAAGCCCTAACCGCTCATTTTCTGTGGATTTTAACTTCATCTCAGATCCATAGCCTCCTCTCCTTCTGCTTCGTATCCACATCCTCCTACTTTTATCACTTTTTGCCCTAATTTTCACTCAGATTAGAGCTGGAGAAGCTCACCTCGAAGATCCAGTAGCTTCTTCTATCCATCTCACTATCAGATCCTCTCAAATATGCTGAATCTTTCTTCTGTGATGAAGTGGAGCAACCATATTCAATCTTCTTCGAATATGCCCTAATTCTACGAAATTGCATCCAGAAATCACCGGATTCATCTGCGGCGATGATTTCATGAATGGCGTCTTGCATCTAGAAATCAACCAAACAAGTCGGTTCCTCACCGGATTCATCTTCGTCTAATTAGTCTTCTGCGCAAACGATTAGCGTTTCTACGAGTCTCGACCCGCTAATCTGGCGTTTCTGAACGCAAATCCCGCAAATCAGTCGGTTATTTCAAGGTTGAGAATTTGAAAGTTATACTTGAAATTGAGGTCAGATTTTGATTTCTTAACCTTCGTTTTAAAGGCTAGTTTAGATGAATTTCGTTACAGTTAGTATATAGTGTATTTTGGTTTCTAGAATTGGAACCAATTATGAAGAATTGTGGGGATTTTGTCCATATGCATGTAGCTGAGGGAGATGTGCTTCATGATATAATCTATCATCTGGTGAATTGTAGCCTTATTTTCATGTAAAGGAGAAGATCTTAATTCTAATAGATACCTGGCAAGAGGATTTTGGAGGGGCAAGGGCAAGGTATCCACAGTACTATGCAACTTACCATGAGTTATTGGTAAGTTATCTGTGTGGTTGATCATTTTGATTAAGATTTCATAGATATTACCTTTTTGCATTAAGTTATCTTGAAATTTCATACTTTATTGACGCTCAGACTTGATTACTATCTTTCAGCATCTTGAGGCAATAATTCTATAGAAGTCTGATGCACCAGCACCTATTTTAGCAAACCCACAAACATAGAGTAATAGGTCATCATCATATGCAAATAATGAAGAAAATGGAAATGAAGCAACTGGATCATCTAAGTTTCCAACCTTGAGGTATATCATATTTCAGTTTCTTGTAGGGAAATATTCAGTCATTTTACATGAGGTATATCATCTGGCTTTGGTGTTTGGTGAGAGGAGAAATTCTTTGCTTCAAGATATTGCCATTGTGACAGGTACATACGGTTCTTTTGCCCTCATTCATCGTACTGTTAGGAGAACATTGATATGCAACACATTTTTGTCCAACATTGTTTTTAACACATGAGTAATATACTTCATATACACACGCACCAGAATGGAATCAAGTGTTTCATCCGATTGTCGGCTTGTCTATTTGATTGCTAAATAACATTCTTGATATTGTTTATGGATAAATGGGTCATATTAGATTTGATGATGTGCTGATTGAATTATCACAGGAGCAATAACATTCTTGATATTGTTTATGGATAAATGGGTCATATTAGATTTGATGATGTGCTGATTGAATTATCACAGGGGAAAATCACCATTGGTTCAAACTCTAAGTCTCAAACCAAGACATGTACTGATTATGCTACAACATAGTCAGTCTGAAAATTTAAGGTTTTATTATTTTATTCTTCATTCTGCTCAACGAAAACCTGATGTCACGATTACATCAGCTGATTCTGATACTGATATTGACGAATCTGATGATGAAAGGTCTGATATATAATTAAAACATTTCTCATATGTTCCAAGATTTTTCATTATTTGTTATTGGTATGTGATCTTTATGAGTTTGCCTTATAGGTATATGACTTTATAACTCAAGTAGTTATAACTCAAGTTGACCCATATGATCTGATTGAAAAATAACATAATCCAGTTTGACAGTTCTTAAGTAGATGGATTGGAATTCCTTCTCCATGATATTACTTGAAACATTTTTTATTGCCAAAGGACAAGTTCTTGTCATTATTATTCAATTGTCACCCTAATATTTCCAGGTTGGTTGGTGGGTAGGCTACTCAAAAGATTCTATGACCCGTTAGGGAGACTCATACGCATAACACCCGATGTAGGCAGATTTATTGGAAAAAGTTATAACCCAAGGTATCATATAAGGATTGAAAAGCACAAGACTATATCTTTTTGCATTTAGTTCACATAATATTTATGAATGTCGGCGGCTATAATTGTTTATTATAGACAATTGGTTTCTGCATCTCCTGGAACTCCCCTGTTTGAAATTTTCAACAGGTAGGTGGCCTTTTTAAGAAAAATTGAATAGTTATATCTAGAGCATGTTAATTTAGAAACAATATCAGATGTTATGTTCACTTACTTTGGAGCTAGGTAACAGTTGTTAAAGAAACCTTTACTATCATTTGTCCAACTAATACCTGAAAACTTAACCTGTCACAAAGCAGATGCATCATGTGGAAATCAGCTGGATTATTAGATTGATTCAACTGTAATTAACATCTACTGTACTATTTAATCTGCAAATTCCTCTAAAATTATCTGTTGTTCTTTACCTGGAATCAGTTCCTTTATAATGTGAAACAAGAATTGTGTACTTTTCTATTTCTTTGATAGCCATGCAATCTGCTGAATTGCTTGCAGCAGCAGCTAAGTTAATGGATGGTTAAGATTAATCAACTTTTGCCTCTTCCAAATGGAAAGGGTGTTGCTGGTAAAGGTTTGAAAAGTTTGAAGCAGGTTTCTTGTGCTGCTACACATGTGAGCACAAGGATCATAGAGGAGTTTTTGGATTATTTCCCTCAAGTTGATTTCATTCAGGTAAGGAAATTATCATTCTATCGTGTAGTTCGCATAGTTCATGTGTTAGAGTCATCAAAGTGGTCATTTTGCGCATATTGTACATTTAAGTGCTTGTTTTCAGGGTTATGGCATGAGTGAATCAGCCGCTGTTGGAGCTCGTGGATTTAACACTCATCGACATCATCGACAGTTGATAAGGATTTAACACTCATGGTGGTGCCCCACTATCATCTACAAGAAAGCCCATATCCAACAAATGGAAGATATTGATGCGGGATGCAACCTACAGTCCTTAACAAATGCAAGATAATGCAAGATTTTATTTTGATAATGCAAGTATTGAGATGGAAGAAAGTAATGTTACTTGTAGTAGTCCAATGTAACTAAAGTTAACTTTGTAATTCTTAATTATTATTTGTATCAAACTCAATTTGCTATATAAATGAAATACATTATTTTGCTATAAGTATATTTTAATTTTGTAATTATCAGGTTAATTGTCATTTAATGTGGAAATTAGTGATTCTATTAAAAAATATTTATTTTATTTTTTTTAAAATCCATGACGCGCAAAAATGCGTGTCATAAGAAGATTTATGACGGGGGCTTCCTTGACGCTTATTTTATGACACAAATTTATGACGCTTTTTTGCGCGTCATCTGGGCCCTTTCTTGACGCGCAAAAAGCGTCAAGAAAGGCCATTTTTGTAGTAGTGATTTGTAGAGTTCTTCGGGAGTGCCTGGCAATACAAGACAAGAAATTACTTAATAACTGGTACCCAGACTTTTGCATTTCCGGGATTTGTAACTTTCTGTTTTCCCCCAAGGAATTGTTTTACAAAACTGGTTACCTTGTGGCCAAAGGATCTATCATGGTTTCTTCGATTTAATTTCTCTTTGCAATGTTTAACAACATGATCATCCTTACCACATCTGAAACAGTGAGATTTGTGACTTGTGCAGGAGGAAGTTTCTGAAAGCCTTTCCTCCTCACAATCTGATGTGTTAGAATCAGAATCACTGTTGGTTTCAAAATCCATCTTTGTTTTATCAGTTGAAATCTTTGCATTAGTTTTTAACGATGATTTCTTCTTTTGAGAAACATGAATTTCTGTAGGTTTTGAAATTCGTATTGGTGTGAAAGAAGGAATTGGATTAGAAAGAAATTTGTTGAAGCAGTTTTGAGATGTACTTGCATGACATTGATCATTTTCATTTGAAACAAAACTTTCTTGATTAACAGACACTGACTCATCACTACTACTATCTAAAGAAGAACAACTACTAGCTACACTACTGTCTGAGCTAGACTTCTTGGAATTAGAACTACTACTTGAAACAGACTCCTTAGAATTAAGACTACCGCATCCAAGCCCACTTGTGTTACCATATCCATTATCATAATCCTCCCTGATCTCCTTATGGTTCACTCCTTCTAGACCTGCATGCAGACTGTTAGCATCACTAGGAATTAAATCATTTAGGGGATGAGGTTTCGGAGTAGGTGAATAACAATGCGTGCTAGGAGGAGGATAAACCTTAGGAAACACATTCCCATTGTTCTCCATACCTATTCCGGTTTTTATTTTAGCTCCTCGTTGTTTAACGAGCATCTCTTCAACTTTCATTTGAGAAACGGTCCATCTATCTAACTTAGTCTGAAGTTGAGAGGTTTCAAATTGGGCTAATGTAACTCTTTCAGAAAGCATGTTTATCTCAACATTTTTTGCAAGAAGAGTTTGTTTTAAATGTTCATTTTCATGCATTGCCTCATTTAATTTCACAAAATATTTTGCTTCATTTTCTTTTAATTGGGTGTTCATGGTTTTTAATTCGTTGTTGTTGTCAATCAACAATCGATTGGCCTTGTAGATGCCGAACAAACGAATTCTACAAGGATGAGAGCACATATCTTGAACAGATTCATATGAGAGATCCATTATAACCTTTTCTGCAGCAAGAGCTTTTTCACATGTGCACGCGGGTGTGCTTGCAGTTTTCTCATTCATCTTCTTCTCAGCTTCTTCCTTCTCACAGCTGTTAACTGTGTGGTCATTGCTTTGTTCATGAATTTGAGCCGCAAGAGCTTGATTTATGGCTTCCTCAGCTTCAGAAACCTCCGAACTCCAGTCAAAGTTAGTCAGAAGAGCCACTTCTTTGGTTGGCTTGGCTTCAGCTTTGTCAGTGATAGGGATGACACGAGTTGCAGGCTCAGAGGTCGGTTCAGTAACAATTGGACTTGGGCATTCTCTTTTGAAATGGCCAAGTTGCTTACAGTTGTAGCATCTAAGCTTAGCCTTATCGAAACCAACTCTTCCATTTTGATTCTTGAAGGTGTTTCTCCCAGTACGTTCGAAGAATTTTCTAGCACGAACAGTCAACATGGCCATTTGCCATTTTAGGTCAGTTTCTTCCAAATCATCTGGATCAACTTGGTACATATCCTCAGCAGTCAGAGTCGAACCTTGAAGTTCTCCAGCAGCGAAAGCTTGATAACTGTTGGTAAACAATGAGAACAATCCCATGTATTCAGGTGAAATCTGGGATGTTTGCTGAGTAGCGGCGGAAGCAGTTGAGGATGAACCAGATCCAAGATGTGCAGATTGAAGTTGAGATGAGGCTCCTTTGGGTGTAACAGCTGAGATGAAAGCCGAATTCTGAGAATAAACTTTAGCAGGACCCATGGTTTGATTGTACTCTCTCCTTTGAACATCCAGCTCAAATGACTTGAGTTTGTTGATTACATCCATAAGCTTGTAATCGGAGAAACCCCTTTCTTGTTTCAGCATGCGAACCTGAATGCTCCACTCAGGTGGAAGAGCATCCAGCAGCTTCTTGATTTGTTCAGAGTTAGTGAGTTTTGAATCATACTTCTTCAGATTGCTTGACACGGTCAGAAAACGGTTTGTTAAATCATTTAACTTTTCATTCTTCATGCCGGTGAACGAGTTGAATTCTTTAGTTGCTTGGGCTTCTTTGTCCTTCACGAGATCTTCATTACCGTCATAAAACTCACAAAGTGCATCAAACAGACTTTTTGCATCAGAGTGCTCAGCGAAACGATTGTAGATTTCTTGCGACAAGCATAGAGAAAGAGCACCAAGAGCTTTTTGATCTCGATCAATAAGTTTCAAATCCTTCTCAGAAAAGGAAGACGGATTGGTGTTGATCTGTGTTACTTCACCAGTAGTGGTGGTTGGAACATGAGGTCCGTTGACAATCGACAACCATTGATTGTAATCGGTGTACAGAAAGAACGATTTCAGACATCGTTTCCAATCTTCAAAATTGTCTCCGTTGATCAGCCTTGGTGGTCGGTTTGGAGCAATGCTTTCAGTGTCAGCAGCATTTGTACCTGATGCCATCTTAAATCAGCCTGAAATAAGAAAGACACGAACAAACAAAGAACAATACAATTTGGTTAGTTTCGCTGGGAGGAATAGTTTCGCCAGCAATTTCGCTCGGAAATCCTGAATAATTTCGCTGGAACTTATAATTTCGCCAGCAGTTTCGCTTGGGAACACAAAAACAATTCAGCAATTTCGCCAACTAGTTTCGCTGTATGCACGGGCAGCACTTTCGCTCGGAAATACCCGATGACACACAGTTTCGCTAGCTAGTTTCGCTGGAAACAGGTTTGAACTTTCGTTCAAGAAAAATGTCAATAGTTTCGCTTCGGATTTAGGGCGAAAGTGTAGTTTCGCTCAGTAGTTTCGCAGAGAAACTACAAAATCGCTTGACAGTTTCGCTGTCTGAAGGCACAGTTTCGCTGAATAATCAGCAATTTCGCCCAGAACAGAAAACCCTCTTTTTTGAAGAAGAAATGATCAAAAATCAACCCAAATCACTATTGAGTAATGATCAGTTGATTGCATATGCTTCAGAACATCAAAACGCACAGTATTCAACCAATTTTCAGTCCAAAACAATCAGATTTCAGATTCAAATAGATTTTCAAAAGTTTTACCAAAAACACTCAAAAACACCAAAAATCAAGAGCACAAAGGCTCTGATACCATATTGTTGGTCCTCACTGATCTTAATCAGTGCTAATGATGATGTTTTGAGAAGAAAACCAATGAAGTAACAACAATAGATGATTTCCAATAGCTAAAATGGGTTTCTAGTATTGAACAATCACAACTTGAACCAAAGGAATGATAAGAGATTAAAACAAGCTACAAAGATAATATGAAATGCTCCTAGCCGTCACCAAACTTACCAATAATCAGATTTCTGTATTAGGGTTCTCAAAGTTGCAAAGGTTACAAGATGGTGCACAAAGGAGACAATTTATACACATCAGTAGACAGTTTCGCTGGTAGTTTCGCCGGCCAAGCGAAACTGTCACTGAGACAGTCTAAACTAGATACCGAGCGAAACAACAGTTTCGCTCGGTAGTTTCGCTAGCTTACCAAAAGATCAAAATTACAGAGAAACTAATCTAGACAAGTTAACTAAACAAAACAACTATGAATTCCTCCCTACATTGATCTTCACAAACGAAGAAGATTACTGAGCTACATACAAGTAATGATGAATTGAGAGCTCAAAATCAATCTCAAAGTCAACAGATCACTGCTTTGCTGAGTTGAGACTTAGCTAAAGATCAAGAGATCCTGCGGTTAAGTAGATCTAGTCAGACTAAATGTTCTATGCTTCTTGAAATGAGTGAGCAAATAAAGTTTTTGATGATGAAATTTAAAGCTCAAGGGGAGATTGGGGATAGTTCGGGTTGTAATGAAGATCCGATGAGATATCTGAATGATGATCCCTATCAAGATGATCCTCAAGGGAATGTTGGTGGAGGATCAGGCCCGACCGAAACCACAGGTTCGGGTGCTGGGACATATACTTCCCAGGGGGAGAAAGATTCTCGAGAAGTAGTGCCGATCACTTCAATCCCTTCAAATCAAGTGGCAACGAGTCTGGGTGAATTCGAACAAATGTTGCAGATGCTCGAAGAGGGCGAGTTTGTTGGTGATTTGCCGGCTGAACAGTTGCAAGCTGTATTTGATTAGAATGATGAAGAAATGAGAAAGGCTTCTGAATCAGTACCAAGGAAATATGAATCGTCTGATCCAGAGTCTGATGAAGACGAAGAAGGTATTTTTGATGAAAAGGTTGAAGTAGAGGATATCACTGAAGAAGAATATCCAGATCTATACTCTAATTTCAACCAGTCTGGTGACGAATTTGAAGTGTTTCCTAAGGAGAAAGATGCTGAGGCTAAAAGAAATTTTGAAGAAGAAAGAAGTTGGGACACCTGAAGACCCGGTTGTTAAGGAGGCTACGGAACAAAAACAGCGTTGGGCATTTGATGAATACATGAAAACGTTTCATGCCAACTATGTTCCTCCTCCAAAGCCAATCAAACAGAGATCGTATGTCAAATTCAATGGTCAAGCCTCAGGGGATATAATCAGCTGGATGTATTCTGACAGTTTGAAGTGCTACGGGATTAAACATCAACACGGAATCCAGTACTTCAAATGTGGCAGAGATTTTAGTAGTCTACCAGTTTGGGATATTCGTGATCTGACCCGAAAGCCTTTGTGCAATTATGGCACTAATTGGAAGGGTTTACATTTCAAGAGTATTAGTGAGAGGGAATGCCGAGATGGATTTTAATTCTTGGATCCTTAGAAACCCAAAAGGCGTCGATCCCGAATAAGAATTCATGAAAGAACTGGTAAGAAGCTGATAATCTTGGTCTTCAAGAAGAAACCTGATGTGATGAAAAAGATTCCACTAATGAAGATGGAGCTTGATTTCATCAAAGATCTGAGGTGGTGGTCTATAACAAGAAGACTGATGAAGCGGTTATTGTGCTGAAAGAACAGAACCGAGTTGTGAAGATTTATGACCCGATATGGCTAATCAATTAGTCCAAGGCTGATAAAAATGTGCTCTATCACAATCAGATTTTGTATCATCCTGATTATATGGAGCAGGCATTGTAGTTCGAGAGGGTGATAAGGATTTGTTTTTCGTTCGACATCTATGCCGGGCATAATCATGAGATGGTCTGGAAGGGAGATGAGGCTGCTAATGTTCAAGGCTGATAAAGAACGGTCCAAAAGTTTCCAAGGGGGAGTTTGTTGATACATTATGTGGCAACGTGCTGGATCAGACAAAGCGTTGAAGACTTGAAGATTACAACTTTTTTTGCTGTTGGCCGAACCTTGGCCGAACCCCACCCGAACCTTGGCCGAACCTGAGGTTCAGACAAGCTTAGGAGTTCGGCCGGCTGATGTCTATAAATAGGTTGTAGCTAAACGATAACCTTATTGCGCTACATAAGTGATGTGCTCTAAAGTACACATATTTTTATTAGTTAAACGCCCACACTCGTTGATAGTTTATGCTTTGTTCTGGTCAATTTTACCCTTGTTTGCTATGAAATCTTATAAAAAGGTAAATAGAGGGGGCAAAAATGATAATTATGGATTCTAGGAGGTTTTGAGAAGAAATTGCACAAAGATTCAGGGATTAACTTATTCTTCACGTCACGACCCGCTTTCACATCACGGGCCATTATAGGATCATTTTCGGAAACCCTAATTCGTAGATTTATGCCGGTGCTCACGGCCCGTTACATCATTACGAGTCGTTATGCATGTTTCCGAAACCCTACTTCAACACTATAAATACAAGTCATTTTTGTTCGTTTGAAGCTATAGAGAGGCCAGAGACCATTTCATACGAAATCAGAGTTGTTCCAAGGTTTTAGTTGAAGATTAAATCCATTGGAGGTCCGGATTGGTACTAAATCGTTCAAGTAAACGTTGCAGTCTAAGATTCCACCACTATTCGCCTTTTGGTTTGCTTTAACAATGACATTTACTTGTTCATTTTCTGTTTTGAATGTTATTTTAGTATTGAGAGGCTAACTCTCTTGATATCATCTAAGACAATGTGATCTACTTAAGTATATACCTATTATTTGACATTAAACTATTGTTTGACATACTGATTTGAGTATAATAGTTATGATTCCTTTTGCATATCAGAAATGAGTTGTTGAATGTTGTGTTTGATCCATTCTTAGTAGTACTTGTTTTGATCAGTAGGATAGACGTATTCTGCTTGTTGATTCAATGTTATTTCTTAGTTTCTATCTAGCGATTTTAATATGTGTTTAGGAACTCTAACGAGTCTAGATAGGAATTGGTGATTATGCATGTTCAATAGTCCATTTTGGTTGAAGTATGTCTCTATAGTTAGTCATGAATCTTAGCTTCCATATGTTGGATAAAAGGATTAGTGAAGTGGCTAGGTGTAGTGCATATGTGATGGTATGTGATTGGGTTATAATATGTTAGTCTATCATGATTATTCATAATAGGATTGGTCTATGATCCTAGGTGTCAGGTCATGTGTTTAGTGCATTATAACAAAGACATTAATTCGTGGATACTTCATTATGGTTGTGATAATAATTGTAGATTCATTGTCTAGAAACTTTATTTCCATTAGACAGTTAAGTTATTATATGTCAATGTCAGGTCTAGGTAATGCTGAGATAGTGATCAGTCTTAGATGATATCTATTTTCTCATTCTGATTTCATATCTGCTTTATAATTGCTACCTTTGATTTTTAATTGTCTTTATTACTAGTCCTTGGAATTGTGGCAGAATGCATTGATAATGATTAGGCTTAGATTGATTACACTTTTGCTTCCTTAGGTCGACCCTGAGTCAGTCTTTAGTGCTACCATACGATAGGTTTGCTTTCCTATATATGCATGAGTAGTCATAAGATGACTTAGGTTTATAAATTTAAAGGTCATTCTTGCAGGCAAACGTATATACACTTCGTGCCGTTGTCGGGGTAGCAAGTCGTCTTTCTAGACCTAGTCAGTTTAGTTAGTTTAGGTAGTCTTTCCTTTTTGTTTTGCATTTCATCTTTCAAAATTTCAGAAAAATCGAAAAAATCTAAAAATCTTAAAAAAAAATTCCTGCTATTCAAACTCATGCTAATCGCCCAATTCTAATCCAACCCTTCACAGACCCAGAACGTGTCATTCATCAAGAAAGGAGGATGGGAGACGCAGCACAACGCATGATCGCAGATTACGCGAAACGAGCACTCAACTGAGACCAGTCAAGCATCACATGACCTGTCGTCGCAGGTCATTTTTCAAGATCAAGCCTGGTGTCATCCAAATGTTTCCGAATACTTCGCAGTTTCACATATTAGCAGACGAGTGTCCGCACTCACATATCGATATTTTTAAGAAATGTATGATACATTCAAACTCGATGGTCTCAGTAACAATGTTGTCTTACTCCATCTATTCCCATTTACTCTAGCCGGTAGTGCCAAAACTTGGCTCAAAACCTTACCAACAGGTTCTATCACCACGTGGGATCAACTGGCTGAGAAGGTTTTGGTCAAAATTTTCCCTCTATTTAAAACCACTAGTCTTCGCATCACCAGTTTTTCCCAGGAAGAGGGGGAAGGGCTTCATGAGGCATGGGAACGGTACAAGGTGCTGCTACGCACGTGTCCTCACCATAACATGGATGAGTGGCTCCAGGTACGATATTTCTATAACGGGTTGAAAAATATCACCCGAATGCATATTGATTCTTCATGGGAGGCTCAATTTCAAACAAAGCTCTGGCATATGCCATCATGCTAATTGAAAGTCTAGCAACTACTAGCTATGACTGGCAACCTTCTAGAGGTCGCCCAACATCTAATTCCAAACAGCCTAGTGTACATGCAGTCACATCCCAAAATCTGCCCTCGGGGCACCACTGATTTGTAGGCATGACCTACCAGGATCTGAGTCACCAGAAACACTGAACATACTATATTCATACATAAACCGTTTAAAAGTTCAGAGTTTTGAAGATCATAACATTTATCAAAAACAGTTTCAGTGCGGATGCGTCTGAAAAACCATCCGTAGAAATGTAAATTAAACATACAAAGTTTCAATAAGTTTAACCCACACACGACGCCCAATAGTTTGAATGTTTAACCAAACATGAATGGTTATGAATGAACCATGATTCCTAATCATGCCCCTTAGCGTGCTCCTAAGGACCTGAGAAGAAACATGCTAAGAATTGTCAACAAGAGGTTGGTGAGTTCACAAAGTTTAATTGAAAGAGTTGAATAAATAGTTACCAGAACTGTAAGTTAACTAATTAGCATCACCCAGATCTAATCAAAAGCAGGATACCGATCCCAAGCAATTAATATACCCTTGGATACCTAATCCAAACCTAATAGCGCCCTGTACCCACTGCTTGACTGAATGAACTGCCTTCCCTCTCATGCCTTTTCCGAGCAATGAGTGAAAATCCTTAGGACAATATAATACCCGTCTCTACTTCCTAGGTGGAAAGTGGGGCTAGAGCGACTAGCCGAGGCAGGGCTTGTCAGACCCAGTAGATCTACTAAATATTTCCCCGCTATGTAGAAGGACTTTTATGAATTGGAAAATTGAACTTCGCTATGGTCACAATGTAGTATATTAACTAAAAGAGTGTTTATGAAAATGAAAACGTTACCGCATATCTTCTCCCCCAAATGTACTATGTAGGGTGCTATTTAGTGATCCAATAATCAATGCTTGAACAACCAATGGTGAATCTTCCTATACTTCACCTATGACACATAACAGTGTGAGTGTTGTCTGTGTTGACTAACTGTCCCGACAACGTGCAGACAATTAACAAGTGGACTTGAGTACACATTGGTGATTAATTTAGGTTTTCTAACATGTTTCCTAACACGTTATGTCACGATAATTGTTAAAACGTCACAATTCATTAGGACGTTATCCCGCGTATATGATGTACGATCGACGGGGCAATTGTACAAAGTCTTGTCTTTCCCACCTAGGTAGGATACTCAGGGCTTGTACACTCATATAAATCGTAATCAATTTAACTTATGACATGCAAACACATAGCCATGTAAACTCATGCTCATAATTATGCGTTTTCCCAATTTATTTCTTTACCGATAAATATATATTTATCATATGTAGGCTAATTCCATTTTTACACAACATCATCATCGCATGCAAATCACATAGATCATCATTTGACACATTTCAAACTATGTCATAAATTCCTAACCACATGCATGAAAGTTATCTTGCCTTAATAGGCCATTTTCATCATATTTTCACGTAAATGATTTTTATAAAATAATCGACATGCCTTTGATCATCAAGTTCACAACTTTATTCATCATCAAGCATCTAATAACCTAGATTACATACTCACATAATTAATAGATCTAACACCAATCGTGTGCCTTTATTTAAGATCTTGCATGCATGGCAACCGAAATCATGTTTTCATCCTAGATCTCACACAAAGTCAATAACTTTATACATCATCAACCCTATATCTATCATTGTCAAGTCATTACAACATAGATCTAGCACAAATCATCAACCTTTGTCCACATGCATGCATGATTTTCCATGAAAAAACCCTAGATCTAGCTCATATCACAATATCAAGCATAAAAGCCATATGTTTTTATCAAAAGATGCATTCGTTTCTATTCAAATCACTAGATCTATACTAGATATCATCAAACAATCATAGATCAGACCTAGATCCATCAAAAAGCTTCGACCTTGACAACTTAAACACAAGCAAAACAGAAGAAAACACATAACGAATGATATTGGATGAGAAAGGATGCAATCGGGGCTTGAAACTGGTAATAAAACCCAAATGTTAATGATGAATGAGTATGAAGATGATATGGGACGTAAATAGCGCGGAAAATTTGTTGGAAGCTGAAGAAATGAAGTGGTGGTGGCTAATGATGCTTAAATAGGGAAAAATTCTGTCACAAAGAGTTTTAGAATCGCAAATGAAATGTTGAAAATGAAACGTTACAACCTTGTTGCAAAGATTTTGAACCACACATGAATCATAAAATGTGTTGCTATTAAAAAGCAAAGGAAAAATTATCCAGGTTCTTACATCGTCCCCTCCTTTTAGGAAATTTCGTCCCGAAATTTAAGAGTTATGGTCGTTTTTCATCGCGGCTATCTTGAATAAGTTCGGATGCATGCGCATCATCTGTTTCTTTCTTTCTTAGATAAACTCGGGTTTATGGTACAAGTTCCACCGAACTTTAACCATCGAAATCTCATCTTGCTCTAGCTATTTGACTTTGCGATTCATTATCTCCACTAGTTTCCTTATGGGACGCAGTCGCTTTTCAGCTTCCACCTTCCCGTGTGGACTACAAACGGCTCACCCAACAGACATTCATTAGATATATCGATTATGCATGCTGCTCAGCTTCTTTGAAAGATTCAATATGCAAATATCTGAACCAAAACGTTGAACAATCTCAGACAATCCACCACACCAGGGGTTTAGCTCTTCTCGTTTCTTGAAACGATTAACCATTTCCAAGGCGAGACTCTTAGAAGTATTCAACCTCAATCCTGAATTATAACGGTCGGATAAGCTTATCGACATAGGCTTTCTACCAAATGCGAGCGGCTGCTATGCGACTTCGCATCCGAACAGCCCTCCCGGTTGATTTGCGAACATACTCAAGCTTGGTAAGCTGGCTATCACCCACCCCTCAGTGCTTGTCCCAAGTGTCTAATTCCATTTATTGTGACTTCGAATTGCTTTCTCATTCTATACAGGAATTTCCGACTCCCAGTTCTCATCATATAGTGTCATAAGCTGAGTATTCTAGATTCGATCTGGCAACTCAAGATGAATTATTAGCTGCAAAGCCCGAATACCCTTCGGCTTCGTTTCCCTTATGGATTAGAGCATCAGCTACCACATTAGCCTTACCCTAGTCCGTACCCGATGGTACACTCTAATTTGCTGAATGATTGAAATCAGTTTCAATGCTCCATGCTCGATCATCCCCAGTCGAAGATACGTTGAAGACGCTTGTGATCGGTGTAAATCCTTGGTACCATACAAGTACATCCTCCGATCTTCAATGCAAAAAAAAAAAATCATGCCTCCCAATTCCAGATCAGGATTTGTATGATGCTGCTTACTATCCGAGAGTTCGTCGAGAGGCATACGCGATAACCCTATCGCTTTGCATAAGCGCATACTTAAAAGGTTGCATAGATGCATCATAGTGCATGACAAAGTATTTTGCTCCTTCTGGTAATGAAAGAATAAATGAACTTGCAGGACTTCGGCTTTAATAGCTGAAATGCAGTGTCCCACTTTACATTTTGAATATGCACAACGCTCTTGCGCACTAAAACCGTAAAAGGTTACGCAATCCGTGAAAAGCTTTCGAAGAACTTCTTGTAATAGCCCACCAGGCCAAAGAGTTGGCGTACTTCGGTGGCCGTCTTAGGTACAGGTGAATCCTTGATCGCCTCAATCCCATGACGGATCCACATGAGTTCCTACTCCATTTACGACGTGACGCAAAAATTACACTTCCCAAATATAGGTGTCACGTTCCGTGAACTTAGCATGCAGATACTCATTCCTCCATAAGTCGAGAGATTAAGCGAAGATGCTCAGTGTGGCCTTCCTTCGTCTTCGAAAAATGAGAATATCATCACTAAATGCAGCAATGAACTAACCGTAGCGCGACTCACAAACTCGATTCATAAGACTCATAAATGCTACGGCTGCAGCCCAACGGCATAACCAAAACTCGTAACGCCTATATTGAGTCCCATAAGCTACTGGCAGAATATCTTCCTCTCGGACCCTTAACTAAAGAAAATCGGTTCTTAAGCTGATCTATGGGTAGCGACTTGATCATCGAAGGTATAAGCAGTAAGTCGATGCACAAAAGAAAATTGCTGGTTCCTCATTGTTCCCTTTTCCAATTCCGATAGTTGGTGCACGCTCGAAGAAGCTCACCATTTTTCTTGCAAACAAAAAGGTGAACTAGGACCACGAAACTGTTTCCAGCAAATCTTGTATTTGAGCATAAACTTCTTAGAGCTCACTTGGCTTCAAATGGTGACGCGCTCAGGCATTTGGCATTACCTCAACTGCCGTACCTAGACGAATTTCCATATACCGAGATAGAGGAAAACCTAGCAAGTCTCACATTACATTCCCGAAGAATCTCATATGAATGGGGTTCCTTCAGCGCGAGGTTCCTCATTTGGCTGCTCAACATCCTGAGCCTAATTAGCTACAATCTATTGTCGTATGATCTCTTCTTGTAGCTCGGATGAATAACCCATCTTCCTGACATTGTCGAAGTATCCCCAAGGATGGCAGTGACCCTCACACTTTCACATAATGACTCAAAAGCTTCATCGCAACTTTGAATGACATAGTTTTCTCCAACTAGCTTATAATTCGTGGTGGGGTCTATCGAACACCCAAATCCTAACATGCGATCTATCATGCTAATAGCTTTAGCGAAGTTATTTGATATAAGGATTCTACCAACATCGACATCAAACAAAAGTAACTAAACAAAATACGTATCAAGAGGAAAAGACTTACCAAGACGTCTTTCTTTACTTCAGATTCCTCTTGTTCTCATCACGTACGCTTGAGCTGGGCAAGTTCCTCCGTTGTTGTTTTCACCATTGCCATTCCTCTTCAGCTTTGGACAATCCCTCTTGAGATGTCCCATCCTTCCACACTTGAAGCATCCTGTTTGATTTCCCTAGTTTCCTTGCCACTTTTTCACCTTGTTTCTGCATTCTTCAACCCTGTGTCCGCCCTTACCGCACTGGCGGCACTTTATGCTTTCACAATTGCCCTCATGATGAAAGCCACACTTGTCACACTTTGGCAAGGTTCCATGATATATGCCGGCAACATCACTCAAACCCTCATTGTTTTTTTTGCCTTTGTTATTGTCGACTTTCATGTTCTGGTTTTGACCGGAACCAGAATTGACTTTACTAGTATCATCCCATTTCCTTTTATTGTCAGAAGATGACGTGTGCTGAGGTGTACTAAAAATATGGCTATTTTTCTTTAACCTTTTTAGCAACTTGAAGCTTTTAAATTTATAATACCTGATTTACTTGACAACTACCATTTCACCACGTTACATGGGCAAGTGCACCCATCGTGGGCAGTATAGTAGTGGTAAGTTGAATCGGGGGTTGATCAGGACACAATGGAAAATGAGAGCTCCCAATACTCAACCTTTGTTAACGTTTAACCAGACTCTATATTTTGGTTTTTAAAAAATAAGTTAGTAATATATATATATATATATATATATATATATAGAGAGAGAGAGAGAGAGAGAGAGATAAAATGGGTTTTGTGATTTAAGTAGTCATTGTCAATATTGATTGGAGAAACATACCATTAACTTGAAATCAAGTTGTTGCTTTATGACTTTGCTTTAAGATTGTTTATCACCAGAAGACCAGCCACCTTTCGGAATCTTAGGTTGATTCACCAACTCCACGATCAACCGTCTACGAGGAGTACGAACGTCGTGGGAAGGTGCCACTGATAAACAAACAAAGTGGTATAATGCCACTTACTTACGGGGCCCCTCAAACCGGCGACTTACCATTCTCGACACGCCGTCATGAACCAGCAGGGGAACAACCCTGCGTGCCAGATTATTTTATCATGAAAATGACCTTTTTAAGGGACTCTGGTGTAAGCACGGGCCGTGCCCTACTTGGTACGTCTGAACAAGCACGAACCGTGCCCTTCTTGGTACGGGTCGTGTTGTGGCAGTGACTTTGATCCGCATATCTTCCTTCGTCAAAGGCACGGGCTGTGTTGAATTAGGCACGGGTCGTGCCGTGTTAGAAGCTTGATCTCCAACTTTGTCATCAGAGGCACATGCCGTGTTGAGTTGGGCACAGGTCGTGCCATGTTAGGAGGCTATGGTGTTGAAAACGCTGGAGCGTGTGGATCGGTTCAGTTCAACATCAATTATGTGAATGATAACAAGAACAACGGTGTAAATAAACGACTCAATCTCTCATTAACGAATATCACAGTTACAAGAGATTCAGAGTACAAAACACACTAGTTCTCACACACAAGCTCTCTCAAAAAACTAGTAAATTACAAGACAAAACACCCTATTTATAAGCTGCCAAAACACAACCTCCGAACCTGGTGTTCGGCCAGAGTTTGGAGCCACCGAACCTTGGGTTCGGCCAAGGTTCGGCCAACACAAAACTAGGTTGAAACATTTGTCTTCAAAAATCTATCTGATCCAGCCCGTTGCCACATATCATGTACCAACAAACTCCCCCTTGGCAACAGCTGGACCGTTTGTCTTCAGCCTTGAACATCAGTAGCAGCCCCATCTCTTTTCCGAATCAAATCATGATTATTTCCTGCATAAATGTTGAAGGAAAAACAGATCCTTATCACCCTCTGAAACTTCAATGCCTGTTTCATGTAATCAGGATGATACATAATCGGATTGTCATACAGCACTTCAATATCAGCCTTGGACAGATTAATCAGCCACATCGGATCATATATCCGAACAACTCTGTTCTCATTCTCCAGCACAATCATAGCTTCTCCAGTTCTCTCATTATAATACCACCAACGCAGACCCTTGATAAAATCAAGTTCCATTGGCATGAGAGGAATCTTCTTCATCACAACTGGTTTCTTCTTGAATACCAAAATAATCAGTTTCTTACCATTTCTTTCATGGATTCTTGTACGAGATCGACGCCTTTTGGGTTTCTGAGGGTTCAAAAACTGAAACCCTTCTCTGCATTCTCTTTCTACTAACTTCTTTAAGTGAAAACCCAAATCATCATTCTCATAGTTACAGAATGGCTTTCTAGACATCTCTCGAATATCCCACACTGGAAGACTACTGAAATCTCTGGCACACTTAAAATACTGAATTCCATTTTGGCGTTTAATCCCATAACACCTTAACCTTGAAGAATACATCCAACTGATAATATCACCTGAGACTTGACCCTTGAATTTGAAATACGGTCTTTGAATGATTGGCTTTGCAGGAGGAACATAGTTGGCATGAAACTTTTTCATGTATTCATCCATAACCCAACGTTGCTTCTGTTCTTTAAACTCCTTAACCGTTGGATCTTCAGGTTTTTCTGATTCTTTCTTTTTCAGTCTTTCTTCAGCTTCAGTTACTTTCTCTTTAGGAAATACTTCAAAATCATCACCAGACTGATTGTTGTTGACATTTGAATACATTTCAGGGTATTCTTCTTCAGTAATGTCTTCAACTTCAATTTCTTCTTCAAAAATTCCTTCAATATCTTCATCAGACTCTGGATCAGATGATTCATACTTCTTTGGTTCATGTCACACCCCCAAAATACCACTAACGGAGTTTATACCGTTAAGGGGCGCGACTAGACCAGGATCCACAACCATAGTTACAAATACTAAACGAATCAGGGTTAGTTCAAACACAAGATAGAAATCAAAATCTCAAATTACATACGCAGCGGAAAATTAATTGTCTTTAGCACTAACCACGTGCTTTACATGAATGTTGTTTTAAATTCCCAAAATAGTTCAATTAAAATAAAGGTCTTCACGTGCCATGCCAACCTGCTCCGGATACTCCTCAGCGATCTGCAAAAGTTTAAAACCACGCAAGTGTCAACCTAACGGTTGGTGAGTTCACAGTGGGCTTGTCATGCATTGGCCCGGTCTCATAATCATAGTTCGTATCAAAATGTACTTACAAAATATTCATTTGTGAAAAGCAATGCTCGTATTTAATTCTCAGTTTATAAATGGTTTGTCCGTGACCACGTCATCGGGTATGTACTAGTTCCGTAAAGTTAAAGGACTCAACCGATATCGCGGGTAGCTAATCCGTTGTTCCATGCTCTAAGGAAGTTTGTACCAAAGCTGACTTATTTTGTGGGGGCCGAGCCATCCCGTACGGTGCGGACCTAGTCATCGCGGTTTCCGCCTCCCCCGTGTCCTCTCGGGACCACGGTCAAATAGGCTGATATTGTTCCTCCGTGCACTTCCCGTGCCACGGGGCGGAGTTTGTCAAACTCCAGTAGATCTACCCAACATCCCCTCGCTTTCACAAATTAATGGCACAATTAAGTTGAGGACTTTTAAGTTATAAGGCATCCTTAGAAAACATGTGATATCATATGGTTTAGACTTTAACCTACACTAGCCATATTAAAATGTTTTCAGTTTTGTTTCAAAAAGCAGTTTGATCAGAGTTCACAAGTGTTCCCATAAAACACTTCAGTTCATCAAGTGGGTGCCGAGCATCCCGAGTTCTCAAGTTTATCAGTGAGGTGCCTAGCACTCTCGAGTTTGTCAGCATTGTTTTCGTTAAGTTATTCTGTGTGGCCCAAACGGACTCACGGTAAGCGGGTTAGTGACACTCACCTTTGGTTGCACTGCTACACTTCTAGTAATCCAATTTATGTTGTTTAACGAAGACCTAGAACACGTTTAGGTCTTAAGTATTAGTTTCGTGTCTAATCTTTACTTAACGTCACTATGGCCCATAACATAGCACGTTGCAACTATGACTCGACATAACGACACACGACACCAATGGTTGATCATAGATAAGGGTTCATATAAATCAGATATCAAACATGTTTCACCATGGCATAGTCATGTAAGTCATGGCATAACACTTAAGCAAATTTCACAAGTTTGGTTTTTAGGTCAAGTCTTAGTTTCGCTAGCATAGTTTCGCTAGGCAGTTTCGCTAGGTGCACGGGCAGCACTTTCGCTAGGCAATGCCCGGTGACACAGTTTCGCTAGGCTAGTTTCGCCCGAAACTGCTGACGCAGTTTCGCTAGCCTAGTTTCGCAGGGAAACTGGTTTGAACTTTCGTTCAGGTATTTCGCTCGATAGTTTCGCTCGAGCTGGTCTGGTCAGGTTCCCGGCGACACTACAGTTTCGCTGGTCAGTGTCGCTGGAAGGAGATATAATTTCGCTACTTAGTTTCGCCCAGAGAACACACAGTTTCGCTGGTCGCGAAAAAACATACGGATTTGCCTAAAAATCAACCTAACAGCTTCTGATCATACATGCAATTCATTATCTAGCATCCATAGGCATTTACCAACATAAATCAAGCAACTTTAACACGTTTAACATGCATTTTGTCATCAAATCACCAAAAAGCACATTTTAACCTAAAAAGACCTATTCTAGCATAAATCATCATCATGGTTTGTTTTTACACGTAAAGTTTCTGACTTTAAGGTAGATCTAGCATCCTAAAGCAACATATTAAGAGATCAAGTGATTTCATGTAGGTTTAGGCATGCTTTTAAGAGAAATACAAAGAAAACACATGAATGGTGGTTTTTGGAGACTCACGGTTTGATCTTAGGATCCGGATGAATGATCTTCAAGGCTGAGATCTTGGTAATCCCTTGTGATCCTTAGCTGACCAGAAATCTCGAGGTAGGAGAGTGTGTGTGTGTTTGTTGTGTAATGAGGCAAATGAGGCTACTTAGGGTTTATTATGTTTATTTATATCAGGAGCCAGTTTCGCTGGCAGTTTCGCTGGCCAGGCGAAACTAGCTCTGGTCTCGTGACATTGGATTGTCTTAGCTGGCTACCGGGCGACACTATAGTTTCGCCCGGTAGTTTCGCTGACAACCAAATTTAGGCAATTTTCACATAATCAAGTATTTACAATTAATCATGCTATTCACAATAGTAGGTCATGCATTTAAATCATATTGCACATAAAGACAATCAATGATGAACACATAACACATATGGGCGGGTTCGGTGATCAACCAAAGGTCGTGGACGTATTCGGCCTAGTTAAGCATTAGTTACTTAAGTTAACACTTATAACGTAACTAACGGGTTTGTCTAACGGAAGTTAACCTTGAAATTCTCGGGTGTCACAGTTCAGCTTCAGAAACTTTTCTCATCTCTTCATCATTCAAATCAAATACCGCTTGAAGCTGTTCAGCTGTTAATTCCCCAGCAATCTCTCCTTCTTCTAAATTCTCAATAATATGCTGGAATTCACTCAGACTAGTACCAGCTTGATTGGATGGAATTGACGAAATCGGCATCGCTTCTCTGGAATCTTTCTCCCCCTGGGATGTAGAAGTCCCAGCACCCGAACTAACATTACCAGTTGGGCCTGATCCTCCACCAACATTCCCTTGATCATCTTGATCGGGATCATCATTCAAATAATCCATAAATTCTTCACGACATCCAGATCCATCACCAATCTCCCCCTGAGCTTTAAATTTTTCCAGTAAAAATTTTATTTGCTCACCCAATGAAACAAGCATGGCATTCTGAGTCTCACTTGCTAAACTCAAACGTTGAATTTGTTGATCTTTAATCAAATCTTGTGCCTTCAATTCTTCATTACTGGTCTGTAACTCACCAACTCTAGCCTTTAAGCTATCAATCTGTTGTTGCTGATCATTCAGAGCACTTTGAAGAATACTGGCCTGAGAGAATGACACTGAGCCTTGCTCAAAGTTGAAATTAATATCAGGAGATGCATTTGTAGCAGTGGCTGTAGAGAACACTGGAGTTGTGGGTGTGGAACCCATAGACTGATGCACAAACTGCGCACCAACACTTGCTGAAGGTGCTGTGCTAACAGTTGTTGATCTGGTGGCATTCATCAACTCTTGCAAGAAATCAGACTGAACATCAGACACTGAAGTCTGAACAGTTGTTGTAACATCCGACAAAGACATTGTAGGAACTTCAGAAGAAGAAGATACACCCGAACGAGGTTGCAAAATGTACTTCTGAGACTTCCTCTTCTTACTTTTACCACCGGCTGAAATTGACTTCACTCTTCTTTTGGAACCAGCAACTGGTTGCTTTCCTTTGCCATGTACAAAATCAGCAGAAGGATCATAATCTTTATCAGATTCAGAAGAGGCTACTGTAGCATATACCCGACCCTGATATCGGTCGTTGCTCTTGTTCACACTGAGACGATATGCTAGATGAGCATCACTCCCCTTCTTCAATTTCACATACTTTGAATTGATCAAGACACGTACAAACGGATCGTTTGTATCAGATATGTCTTCAGAATCAGCCCCCACATTCAGAAAATCATCATCATCTTCAGATTCATCAATTAAAGTATTCACAGCAGATGTCTCAGTCACACTGACAGTTACAGGAACTTCTTGTGTTGAAACCACCGGTTCAGAAACGACTGGCTGAGACACAGTCGGTTGAGATACAGCAGGTTGAGATACTGCTGGTTCTGAGACTACCGGAGCTTGTCTCTTTGGTCTTTTTACTCTGCCTTGTTGTGGGTTTTGGTTTCGTTCTACAATCCAACTATAATCTAACTCTTCTGAATCACTGTCTTGGCTATGACGAGGAGCACCCTTTGCTGGTGCAACATAAGCAGGATTTGCCAAATGACCAATCAGGCGTTTAAATTTTGGCTTCAATTCAGGTGCCATCTTCTGATAAGATGCTAAAGCACCAACACTAGCTTTCGTCATATGTTTCAAAACCATCTTCTGGTTCTCATTCTTCACCAAACTCGGATACAAATCATTCAAGATCATCTGAATGAATCTTGGATAAATGGCTGCTTTCTTCTGTCTCTGAGTAAGATTGTCTCTCATGTAATGAAAAATCATCCCAGAAATGTTGTAAGGACGATTCATTACCAAGGCATTCAGCAAAGAGATGGTTATCTGAGGAACTTCATCAAATCCAGAAATCCTGTGTCCCAGACACACCAGCAGCACATGCACCAAATATTTGTACGGTACGCTGAGTGATGACTTGTAGACCCATTCTTTACTTGGATCATCAGAATACCAAATCCGCTTCAGAAACGCTCCATTATCTTCATGCGGAAATGTTATCGGTGCATTGATTGTATCAGACTCCAATTGTAAAACCCTTCTAATATCAGCTTCAGTAAATTCTACTGTCTGAGCTTGAACTGTTGCTGAAATTCTGATTGGATTATCAGTAATCGTTCGTGCATTGCTCCAGAATTCCAAGATAATATCCCGATATACATCACAAGTTGCTGTTATAGCATAATGAATCCTTGAACGTCTCAAGAAATCAAAAATTCCATTGCCTCCGAATTGATCAAGCTTTGATATACCAACACCAAGATGTGCACACACATTGTGTTTATCACCGACTTTCAAATTCACAGCCATATCTGAAAACACATAACATGAAATGTTCATTAAATGTCATATTATTAACAGATATAATCACCAAATTCGTTAAATCATAATCACTTGCATAAAACAATAAATTTTTGACACAAAAATTCCATTTGGCCGAACTCTGTCCGAGCCTGCTCCGAACCACTAGTTCGGAGCCTCCGAACCCCGGGTTCGGAGCTCGAACGTCTCCGAGATTTTGAAATTGGGAATTATCGATTCCGGCCAAATCAAGTCAAACAAACAAACACCCATGGTCGGTTTTTAGTGACAAACACAAAGATGCCAAGTTTTCTCATTTAAACACCTGTTTACAGTGATTAATTTCATATCAGATTGCGATTAACAGTTGGAACGTTTTTTAAACACAAATTGCAGAATTTAGTGATCAAAAACCAAAAGAAATTACACCCCAATACTCGGAAACACGATATCTACCTTAATCTGATCTCAAATCGCTCAAACAAACACAATTTTGAAAATTGAAAAATTTGGCAGCCGTTTGGAGCGTGTGGATCGGTTCAGTTCAACATCAATTACGTGAATGATAACAAGAACAACGGTGTAAATAAACGACTCAATCTCTCATTAACGAATATCACAGTTATAAGAGATTCAGAGTACAAAACACACTAGTTCTGACACACAAGCTCTCTCAAAAAACTAGTAAATTACAAGACAAAACAACCTATTTATAAGCTGCCAAAACACAACCTCCGAACCTGGTGTTCGGCCAGAGTTCGGAGCCACCGAACCTTGGGTTCGGCCAAGGTTCGGCCAACACAAAACTAGGTTGAAACATTTGTCTTCAAAACTCTATCTGATCCAGCCCGTTGCCACATATCATGTACCAACAAACTCCCCCTTGGCAACAGCTGGACCGTTTGTCTTCAGCCTTGAACATCAGCAGCAGCCCCATCTCTTTTCCGAATCAACAGGTGTGTCATTAGAAGCACGGGGTTGTGTCGAATCAGGCGAAGATTCTGAGTATATGGGTCGGGTACGGGGCGTGCACGGGACGTGCTAAGGCTGGTTCTTCTCAAAGATAGCATTTTCTTCACTTTTCTGCAAGATTATGCTTCTTTTTGGTATTTTGGCCTTAGAAAACCTAAAAAACTAAAAAGAAAACAAAATCAACTTGTTTTGATGTTAGTAGTTAGGTTTATTCCCAATAAGTGAGTAAATTTGGTAATAAAAATATGTATAATTTAGTGTTTATTAAATATCCACACACTCAAACCTTTGTTTGTCCTCACGCAAAATATTCATTATATGTGGGCTCAGACACATCCCTGTGCTTTGTCAAGACTTGTGTCGTTAAAAGTTATACCTCCATCATTTTTCGTACTTTTTTTCCATTAACTTATTTTAACCTTTTAGGGTTGAAGTAAGTTATTTATTACAAGCCTAGCAATTTATTTGAATATTTAGTTACACACGGGGTTGTGTCGAATCAAGCGAAGATTCTAAGTATTTGACGATGAGTCCAATCTTGAATACTTGATATTGCATCGTGTGTAATCTCTTTATCAACAGCTTCAGAAGATTGAAGTAGAAACCTGCCGACATAAACAATCTTGGCGCAAAATGTCTCTTCGAGACTCCAAGATATTTTGTTTTTCAAATTTGATTTCGTAATCCGTGCTGATCAATCGAAAAGAAATAAAAAACAAAATCTTTTTGCTTTTTTAGAAACTTTATATCAAAAAAAAGATATTTTATGATATGAAAAGTAAATGCAATACAGAATCAGACACTATTTTTGTCTTTTGTGAGAAAGATCACAACTTGGGATCATATTGGACATAACATGCTGAACTACACTTCAATTTTGATATTGTAGCACATAAGCCATGTCGATTACAGATATAATTTGTCCAACATTAAACTCAAGAAAAATCATACAAATAACATCTGGATATGTTAAAGTATTTATTAAATTTGCTTTGACCAGTGTACCCCACACTATCAGACATATTCATATATGTTTTGCTTATCACGTTTTGTGATTTCACATGTGATTTATCACATACTGATTGTAATCATGATATAGTCAACTGTGTTCCATGCAAAAAGAAATAAGAACGTTAAATCGTCTACATTAAGGTCGAACTTTCGATACGCAGATAAGGCCTTAGATTTAACAAAATAAGAAAATAAAACAAGTTGAAATTGTATAATCCAACAAAAATCAGGTTGGTGCTCCCACACAAGCAGAACCCCAAACGAACAACGATCAGGCCGATCTTTCGATACGCAGAGAAAGTCAGATCGTTTGACAAAATAAAGAAAATCAAACAAGGTTAAATCTTTGCAAAATGAACACATGTATACACAGTGACTTCTCATTTTATTTTTCACATATCTTTTTCTTGATATATCTTGAGATACGCATCAAGATGTTGTCACTAGGTCAAGCATCAGATTTAGTGTATATTACATTTGAATACTTTCTGATTTGCCTAGCATACCTTACACATCGATCAAATGGTCTTATGGCTTTTTCATCTATTTTATCCATGAGTCAGACAATATCATCCAATGTACCATCACTTCCCAATCATGTCGGATACAATTTCTCATTTTTCAATGTTTTTGGATTTTTGCATTTTTCAATATTTTTGTCGTTTTCAAATTTCTCCCCCTAAAAATAACAACTCTATTTATAGATTTTCATTCTTAACATTTGAAAAAAAAACAACACACTATTTTTGTATTTTGCAAAAAATAAACTCCCCCTCAAAATGAGACGGAGTGAAAAGCAATTCAGAAATTGATTAACCAACATGAATACTATCTGTTTAGCATTATGAAAACAAAATTGAGTTTGAAATTCAATTTAAGTTATCACAGATATTTCACTACCAGCAACAGTTCAATTACCGATAGGTCTTCCTGAAATACCTGCTGACACCAAATAAAACTTTAGTCGCTTTGGGATCGACCCGATTCAACAGCATCGGGTCGCCCGGTGTCTTCCACGTAATCATCGTTGGCCTTGGAAACAACCTTTGGTTTCCAAATTTGTAAAGATTTTAATTTTTATCAGAACCAGAATGAGTATCAACTCGCGTACTCGGTTTAGACCAAGACGGCTTACGAGTTGATTTAACCTTTGGAGACCATTGTTCATCAAAAATCAAACCTTTGTTATCCACACATTTAGCATGATTGTTGATATATGCAGTCGTCAGACAATCAGCAACAAGATGTCCAGGTTGACGACATGCATAACAATGTCTTTCTCGAAATGTAAAAACATTTGAAAATTTATTTGAATTTTTAAAACCAGGAGAATGTTAAGAATCAAAGATATCAAAGAAATCATCAGAAGAATCATACATAGGAGATGGACTCCTTGAAGATGATGACCTTGCAGAATAATAAGATTTTTCTTTCAGAGGAGGTGATTTCTTTGGAACTTTAACTTCTGAAATCTACTTAGCTTTTTCTGGCTTTTTACCTTGAACCGGTGCTTCCTTGACCTGAAAATCCAAACCTTTGTGTTTATAACCTGGTGTCTTTGATAAACTTGAAGAAGAACAAGAAGCTTCTCTTCCCTTAGCTTCTCTAGTGAATTTGGCTTTGATATCTTTTAGTTTGTTCTTTTCAACCAAAACTTTTTCTTCTTCAGTTCCAGACGAAGTACTAAAAGCACTTTTATCAAAAATCTGTTCATTTTCTAAAAAGATAGACTTTGAATTAAACTTCGGAGCTTCACCCAAATATTTTTGCTTTTTCTCAGATTTGGTCTTCTTCTTCTTTGCTGGAGTGACAAACTTTAAATAATCATGCAATTCATCTTTTGGATCAAGAGGAGCAGATGTAAATTCAGACAAATCTGTTGGAACAAAAATCTATGTGACTGACGCCATCAAATCTGTTTACCGAAGCATTCGACTGAAGAATCCATGTGAATTGATTCAGAGACTGGGTTGTGATGCTCGAGGCTTGCAGATTGGACCGCAGACCGTTTCCCGAAAAAGTTAACCATTCGGGTCAATGGTCAACGCAAAAGTCAACGGAAGATCGGTTCAAGCGAGTCAAGCTTCGGATTAATTAAATCAACTTTTATTTAATTAATATTTTATGTTTATTTGATTTATCTGTATTCTATTCAGTTTTATGTTTTTCACTTGTTAGTCACCCTCACTATATATATAGTGAGGGTGCCCATTCCAAGTAAAAAAGGAGTCTCCAAATGTGGAGATGATGATTTCTTGTGGAGTTTGAGATTTCCATTCTAGAGAGAGAATGAGTCATGGATTTCTAGAGAGATTGTTTTTGTCATGATTTCTTGTAACTAATCATTCGGTTCAATGAAATCATTCGACTTAGTTCATCATGTTTCTTGTATGATTTCCTAGATTCACCTCTCATCATCATCGTCTCTCGGGTTTTCGAATCCGATCTTCATTCTCGCTCAAGATCGGGATTCTTGATGTGAAAATCGGTCCTGACAAATTTTATCAGAGCAAGGTAACCGATCAGATTTCATCTCACGATGAATCTGGTCACTCGAATCTGGATTTTGAGATTGAATTGGGCGAAGATGAGAAAACTCATTTTTTGAGACTTTTTCTCATTTTTCTTCATTTTTGATGGATTCTGGACAGATCTGATGTTGTTAGATGTTAGGTTATTATTCATGGAGTCTATCTTGATGATTTTTATCTTCAACATGTTCAAATCTGTGGAGAAAATTGAAGATCTGAGGCTGTTTTTTTCGTAACTATGAAGTTTTCCCGTTTTGGGGGTTTTTGAAGATTTTCGGGTTTGATTCTCTATTTTCTGGGTTATTCTTCATGGATTTGGATGAAACGAAGCATGAATCTTAGTGGAAAACGCGTTCTGGATCCATTGGAAGCATCCCTTTCGTCTGAATCTCAACAGTTTGGGCAGATCTGGAAAAACACACACTAGTGTGTGTTTCATGGTGTTCTTCGTGTTCTTGAGGATTTCCAGATTTTGAAGACTGTTTTGATCCGAGTTGCTGCTGTTTATGTGTTGTTGGTGGCCACAACAATGTCGTGAATGGTTTATTATCATATCTCGTGCATCATAACGGGTTTTCCTTTCGTTTCTGGACAGATTCAAGATCACCAAGTAAGGTTTCTCCTTCTTCATCAGTTTTCCAGATTTTTCTATGTGTTTGAAGGTATGAAGATGGCTTTAGCCAACTTGTTGAGGTTCTTAGCGGACTTGAGGTTTGCATTAGCGGACTTGTTTAAAGCGTAGGGAACTTGATGTCTTCTTAGCGAACTTCTTCCTTAGCGGACTTCTTTTGTTAGTGGACTTGAAATCATCCTTAGCGGACTTCTTTTGTTAGTGGACTTGATTTTAGGTTTTTGTTTGAGGTCATTTCAGAGAGTTTAGAACGTCCAGGATGATAGAGAATCAGATTACGAGTTCAGGGGTACAAAATTCGTCAAAAACGGTCAAGAATTATGGAAGTTATGGAGGATTCACGTTTTTCCGGTAGCCCTCGTTTTTCCGATGACACTTTCCGGTGAAATTAGGGTTTCGCTGGCTTTTTGTAGATGGCGATTACGTGGGACTTGGTAACTGGCTGACGTGGGATATTCTCTCTCCTCCATTATCGGTCAAAGCCATCTGTATCTTTTCGTTATCCCTTCCTGATTGGCTGTTGCTGAAAGCGCGTGGGGACCATAGCCGTTGGCTGCTTATGGGTTTTCGACTCCTAATTGCTGAATGCAAGATGCAGTGGTCCCGTCTATTTAAAGGAACGTTGGAGGCTGGGCGGCTGGCGAGCTGTCATTGGGTCTTAGCCATTTCACACAGATCGTCCTCCTCACATCTAACCGTAGATTTTGACTGCGTGCTGATTTCTGATTGGCCCAGTGCCATCTCACACGGATCATGGATCCCCAGCCATAGATCTACTATTTTTCTTGACCGTTGGATCAAATTGAAGCTCAAACCTGATTGGTCTATTTTATTAGACATGGATTTGTGTTTCTTTGGGAGATTTTTACAACTAATTAAATTTTCAGATTTTTTGTTAAATTGCGAGGCTTTATCTAATCAGTCTTTTATAAGATTAACGGAGATTGCGCCTCAATGGAATTGCTGAATTTTTTTTATTAGACATTGATTTATTCCGATTTATTTTATTGGGGTTCTTGTTTATTCACGTCACGCGCACGTTAGCTATCGACCACTGATGGGTTAGCTTTATTATCCGGTTAATTATGCAGCTTTTTCGGTTATGTCTCACGGTTTAGTTTTAGCTGATGCAATGCGGATTTCAACTAACCGGATTAACTGGAATCTCATTTAATTATTGGAATTTATCCGTTAAATTTCTCGAGAAGCCGTTTCCTAAAGAAAATTGACGGTTTTGCTCAGATTTATTCCAGATTTCACCGATGTTTCTCAGAAATCTTCACGGAATTCATTTCCGAGCTAGTTTTTCTTCACCCAAAATAACGAAGACTCCGGTTATGATTATTTTCGCTCCGAATCTCAAATTTTCACAGATTTGACACTTATCTTTATTTTCACATCCAACCTAAGTCGTGCAGATCATTCACAACTGTCAGCATCCGACTTCTGTTGAGATTGTCCGATTTCAAGATTTTTGCACCGGTTTCTCTAGGCAACCGATCGCGACGGTTCGACTCTCCGTATCTAATTTTACGCTTCCGACTGGATGTTTTTGGAGAGATTTAGAGAAATAGGAGGAATTATTATGGAACTGGATTATCGGGTCGATTATCTGAAGTTGGAGCATGTTCGATGATTGACTGGTTTATCTGATTTAGTATTGTACCCGACCGTGTGAACCGAGTGAGCAGAACACTTGGCTCTCGACTGGAGAAACGAGAACAGAAGAAGCTTATTCAGAGGGGGAATTTCTATGACAAATTGCTTCGGGTTCATCAGTTATTTATTGAAGATGTATGACAAAGCGGTTCTTCAGCTGTTGAACAGATTTGAAAGCATCAGTCAAGGGGGAATATGTTGGAACAAAAATCTATGTGACTGACGCCATCAAATATGTTTACCGAAGCATTCGACTGAAGAATCCATGTGAATTAATTCAGAGACTAGGTTGTGATGCTCGAGGCTTGCAGATTGGACCAAAGACCGTTTTCCGGAAAAGTTAACCGTTCGGGTCAACGGTTAACGTAAAAGTCAACGGAAGATCGGTTCAAGCGAGTCAAGCTTCGGATTAATTAAATCAACTTTGATTTAATTAATATTTTATGTTTATTTGATTTATCTGTATTCTGTTCAGTTTTTATGTTTTTCACTTGTTAGTCACCATCCCTATATATATTGTGAGGGTGCCCATTCCAAGTAAAAAAGGAGTCTCCAAATGTGGAGATGATGATTTCTTGTAGAGTGTGAGATTTCCATTCTAGAGAGAGTGAGTGAGACATGGATTTCTAGAGAGATTGTTTTTGTCATGATTTCTTGTAACTAATCATTCGGTTTAATGAAATCATTCGACTTAGTTCATCATATTTCTTGTATGATTTCCTAGATTCACCTCTCATCATCATCATCTCTCGGGTTTTCGAATCCGATCTTCATTCTCGCTCAAGATCGGGATTCTTGATGTGAAAATCGGTCCTGAAAAATGGTATCAGAGCAAGGTAACCGATCAGATTTCATCTCACGATGAATCTGGTCACTCGAATCTGGATTTTGAGATTGAATTGGGCGAAGATGAGAAAACTAATTTTTTGAGACTTTTTCTCATTTTTCTTCATTTTTGATGGATTCTGGACAGATCTGATGTTGTTAGATGTTAGGTTATTATTCATGGAGTCTATCTTGATGATTTTTATCTTCAACATGTTCAAATCTGTGGAGAAATTGAAGTCTGAGGCTGTTTTCGTAACTATGAAGTTTTCCCGTTTTGGGGGTTTTTGAAGATTTTCGGGTTTGATTCTCTATTTTCTGGGTTATTCTTCATGGATTTGGATGAAACGAATCATGAATCTTAGTGGAAAACGTGTTCTGGATCTATTGGAAGCATCCCTTTCGTCTGAATCTCAACAGTTAGGGCAGATCTGGAAAAACACACACTAGTGTGTGTTTCATGGTGTTCTTCGTGTTCTTGAGGATTTCCAGATTTTGAAGACTGTTTTGATCCGAGTTGCTGCTGTTTATGTGTTGTTGGTGGCCACAACAATGTCGTGAATGGTTTATTATCATATCTCGTGCATCATAACGGGTTTTCCTTTCGTTTCTGGACAGATTCAAGATCACCAAGTAAGGTTTCTCCTTCTTCATCAGTTTTCCAGATTTTTCTATGTGTTTGAAGGTATGAAGATGGCTTTAGCGAACTTGTTGAGGTTCTTAGCGGACTTGAGGTTTGCTTTAGCGGACTTGTTGAAAGCGTAGCGAACTTGATGTCTTCTTAGCGAACTTCTTCCTTAGCGGACTTCAGGTTTCTCCTAGCGAACTTCTCGAACTATTAGCGGACTTGAAATCGTCCTTAGCGGACTTCTTTTGTTAGTGGACTTGATTTTAGGTTTTTTTTTAGGTCATTTCAGAGAGTTTAGAACGTCCAGGATGATAGAGAATCAGATTACGAGTTCAGGGGTACAAAATTCGTCAAAAACGGTCAAGAATTATGGAAGTTATGGAGGATTCACGTTTTTCCGGTAGCCCTCGTTTTTCCGATGACACTTTCCGGTGAAATTAGGGTTTCGCTGGCTTTTTGTAGATGGCGATTACGTGGGACTTGGTGACTGGCTGACGTGGGATATTCTCTCTCCTCCATTTTCGGTCAAAGCCATCTGCATCTTTTCGTTGTCCCTTCCTGATTGGCTGTTGCTGAAAGCGCGTGGGGACCATAGCCGTTGGCTGCTTATGGGTTTTCGACTCCTAATTGCTGAATGCAAGATGCAGTGGTCCCGCCTATTTAAAGGAACGTTGGAGGCTGGGCGGCTGGCGAGCTGTCATTGGGTCTTAGCCATTTCACACAGATCGTCCTCCTCACATCTAACCGTAGATTTTGACTGCGTGCTGATTTCTGATTGGCCCAGTGCCATCTCACACGGATCATGGATCCTCAGCCATAGATCTACTATTTTTCTTGACCGTTGGATCAAATTGAAGCTCAAACCTGATTGGTCTATTTTATTAGACATGGATTTGTGTTTCTTTGGGAGATTTTTACAACTAATTAAATTTTTCAGAATTTTTGTTAAATTGCGGGGCTTTATCTAATCAGTCTTTTATAAGATTAACGGAGATTGCGCCTCAATGGAATTGCTGAATTTTTTTTATTAGACATTGATTTATTCCGATTTATTTTATTGGGGTTCTTGTTTATTCACGTCACGCGCACGTTAGCTATCGACCACTGATGGGTTAGCTTTATTATCCGGTTAATTATGCAGCTTTTTCCGTTATGTCTCACGGTTTATTTTTAGCTGATGCAATGCGGATTTCAACTAACCGGATTAACTGGAATCTCATTTAGTTATTGGAATTTATCCGTTAAATTTCTCGAGAAGCCGTTTCCTAAAGAAAATTGACGGTTTTGCTCAGATTTATTCCAGATTTCACCGATGTTTCTCAGAAATCTTCACGGAATTCATTTCCGAGCTAGTTTTTCTTCACCCAAAATAACGAAGACTCCGGTTATGATTATTTTCGCTCCGAATCTCAAATTTTCACAGATTTGACACTTATCTTTATTTTCACATCCAACCTAAGTCGTGCAGATCATTCACAACTGTCAGCATCCGACTTCTGTTGAGATTGTCCGATTTCAAGATTTTTGCACCGGTTTCTCTAGGCAACCGATCGCGACGGTTCGACTCTCCGTATCTAATTTTACGCTTCCGACTGGATGTTTTTGGAGAGATTTAGAGAAATAGGAGGAATTATTATGGAACTGGATTATCGGGTCGATTATCTGAAGTTGGAGCATGTTCGATGATTGACTGGTTTATCTGATTTAGTATTGTACCCGACCGTGTGAACCGAGTGAGCAGAACACTTGGCTCTCGACTGGAGAAACGAGAACAGAAGAAGCTTATTCAGAGGGGGAATTTCTATGACAAATTGCTTCGGGTTCATCAGTTATTTATTGAAGATGTATGACAAAGCGGTTCTTCAGCTGTTGAACAGATTTGAAAGCATCAGTCAAGGGGGAATATGTTGGAACAAAAATCTATGTGACTGACGCCATCAAATATGTTTACCGAAGCATTCGACTGAAGAATCCATGTGAATTAATTCAGAGACTAGGTTGTGATGCTCGAGGCTTGCAGATTGGACCAAAGACCGTTTTCCGGAAAAGTTAACCGTTCGGGTCAACGGTTAACGTAAAAGTCAACGGAAGATCGGTTCAAGCGAGTCAAGCTTCGGATTAATTAAATCAACTTTGATTTAATTAATATTTTATGTTTATTTGATTTATCTGTATTCTGTTCAGTTTTTATGTTTTTCACTTGTTAGTCACCCTCCCTATATATATTGTGACGGTGCCCATTCCAAGTAAAAAAGGAGTCTCCAAATGTGGAGATGATGATTTCTTGTAGAGTGTGAGATTTCCATTCTAGAGAGAGTGAGTGAGACATGGATTTCTAGAGAGATTGTTTTTGTCATGATTTCTTGTAACTAATCATTCGGTTTAATGAAATCATTCGACTTAGTTCATCATATTTCTTGTATGATTTCCTAGATTCACCTCTCATCATCATCATCTCTCGGGTTTTCGAATCCGATCTTCATTCTCGCTCAAGATCGGGATTCTTGATGTGAAAATCGGTCCTGAAAAATGGTATCAGAGCAAGGTAACCGATCAGATTTCATCTCACGATGAATCTGGTCACTCGAATCTGGATTTTGAGATTGAATTGGGCGAAGATGAGAAAACTAATTTTTTGAGACTTTTTCTCATTTTTCTTCATTTTTGATGGATTCTGGACAGATCTGATGTTGTTAGATGTTAGGTTATTATTCATGGAGTCTATCTTGATGATTTTTATCTTCAACATGTTCAAATCTGTGGAGAAAATTGAAGATCTGAGGCTGTTTTTTTCGTAACTATGAAGTTTTCCCGTTTTGGGGGTTTTTGAAGATTTTCGGGTTTGATTCTCTATTTTCTGGGTTATTCTTCATGGATTTGGATGAAACGAATCATGAATCTTAGTGGAAAACGTGTTCTGGATCTATTGGAAGCATCCCTTTCGTCTGAATCTCAACAGTTAGGGCAGATCTGGAAAAACACACACTAGTGTGTGTTTCATGGTGTTCTTCGTGTTCTTGAGGATTTCCAGATTTTGAAGACTGTTTTGATCCGAGTTGCTGCTGTTTATGTGTTGTTGGTGGCCACAACAATGTCGTGAATGGTTTATTATCATATCTCGTGCATCATAACGGGTTTTCCTTTCGTTTCTGGACAGATTCAAGATCACCAAGTAAGGTTTCTCCTTCTTCATCAGTTTTCCAGATTTTTCTATGTGTTTGAAGGTATGAAGATGGCTTTAGCGAACTTGTTGAGGTTCTTAGCGGACTTGAGGTTTGCTTTAGCGGACTTGTTGAAAGCGTAGCGAACTTGATGTCTTCTTAGCGAACTTCTTCCTTAGCGGACTTCAGGTTTCTCCTAGCGAACTTCTCGAACTATTAGCGGACTTGAAATCGTCCTTAGCGGACTTCTTTTGTTAGTGGACTTGATTTTAGGTTTTTTTTTAGGTCATTTCAGAGAGTTTAGAACGTCCAGGATGATAGAGAATCAGATTACGAGTTCAGGGGTACAAAATTCGTCAAAAACGGTCAAGAATTATGGAAGTTATGGAGGATTCACGTTTTTCCGGTAGCCCTCATTTTTCCGATGACACTTTCCGGTGAAATTAGGGTTTCGCTGGCTTTTTGTAGATGGCGATTACGTGGGACTTGGTGACTGGCTGACGTGGGATATTCTCTCTCCTCCATTTTCGGTCAAAGCCATCTGCATCTTTTCGTTGTCCCTTCCTGATTGGCTGTTGCTGAAAGCGCGTGGGGACCATAGCCGTTGGCTGCTTATGGGTTTTCGACTCCTAATTGCTGAATGCAAGATGCAGTGGTCCCGCCTATTTAAAGGAACGTTGGAGGCTGGGCGGCTGGCGAGCTGTCATTGGGTCTTAGCCATTTCACACAGATCGTCCTCCTCACATCTAACCGTAGATTTTGACTGCGTGCTGATTTCTGATTGGCCCAGTGCCATCTCACACGGATCATGGATCCTCAGCCATAGATCTACTATTTTTCTTGACCGTTGGATCAAATTGAAGCTCAAACCTGATTGGTCTATTTTATTAGACATGGATTTGTGTTTCTTTGGGAGATTTTTACAACTAATTAAATTTTTCAAAATTTTTGTTAAATTGCGGGGCTTTATCTAATCAGTCTTTTATAAGATTAACGGAGATTGCGCCTCAATGGAATTGCTGAATTTTTTTTATTAGACATTGATTTATTCCGATTTATTTTATTGGGGTTCTTGTTTATTCACGTCACGCGCACGTTAGCTATCGACCACTGATGGGTTAGCTTTATTATCCGGTTAATTATGCAGCTTTTTCCGTTATGTCTCACGGTTTATTTTTAGCTGATGCAATGCGGATTTCAACTAACCGGATTAACTGGAATCTCATTTAGTTATTGGAATTTATCCGTTAAATTTCTCGAGAAGCCGTTTCCTAAAGAAAATTGACGGTTTTGCTCAGATTTATTCCAGATTTCACCGATGTTTCTCAGAAATCTTCACGGAATTCATTTCCGAGCTAGTTTTTCTTCACCCAAAATAACGAAGACTCCGGTTATGATTATTTTCGCTCCGAATCTCAAATTTTCACAGATTTGACACTTATCTTTATTTTCACATCCAACCTAAGTCGCGCAGATCATTCACAACTGTCAGCATCCGACTTCTGTTTTTCGCGAGATTGTCCGATTTCAAGATTTTTGCACCGGTTTCTCTAGGCAACCGATCGCGACGGTTCGACTCTCCGTATCTAATTTTACGCTTCCGACTGGATGTTTTTGGAGAGATTTAGAGAAATAGGAGGAATTATTATGGAACTGGATTATCGGGTCGATTATCTGAAGTTGGAGCATGTTTGATGATTGACTGGTTTATCTGATTTAGTATTGTACCCGACCGTGTGAACCGAGTGAGCAGAACACTTGGCTCTCGACTGGAGAAACGAGAACAGAAGAAGCTTATTCAGAGGGGGAATTTCTACGACAAATTGCTTCGGGTTCATCAGTTATTTATTGAAGATGTATAACAAAGCGGTTCTTCAGCTGTTGAACAGATTTGAAAGCATCAGTCAAGGGGGAATATGTTGGAACAAAAATCTATGTGACTGACGCCATCAAATATGTTTACCGAAGCATTCGACTGAAGAATCCATGTGAATTAATTCAGAGACTAGGTTGTGATGCTCGAGGCTTGCAGATTGGACCAAAGACCGTTTTCCGGAAAAGTTAACCGTTCGGGTCAACGGTTAACGTAAAAGTCAACGGAAGATCGGTTCAAGCGAGTCAAGCTTCGGATTAATTAAATCAACTTTGATTTAATTAATATTTTATGTTTATTTGATTTATCTGTATTCTGTTCAGTTTTTATGTTTTTCACTTGTTAGTCACCCTCCCTATATATATTGTGACGGTGCCCATTCCAAGTAAAAAAGGAGTCTCCAAATGTGGAGATGATGATTTCTTGTAGAGTGTGAGATTTCCATTCTAGAGAGAGTGAGTGAGACATGGATTTCTAGAGAGATTGTTTTTGTCATGATTTCTTGTAACTAATCATTCGGTTCAATGAAATCATTCGACTTAGTTCATCATATTTCTTGTATGATTTCCTAGATTCACCTCTCATCATCATCATCTCTCGGGTTTTCGAATCCGATCTTCATTCTCGCTCAAGATCGGGATTCTTGATGTGAAAATCGGTCCTGACAAATGGTATCAGAGCAAGGTAACCGATCAGATTTCATCTCACGATGAATCTGGTCACTCGAATCTGGATTTTGAGATTGAATTGGGCGAAGATGAGAAAACTAATTTTTTGAGACTTTTTCTCATTTTTCTTCATTTTTGATGGATTCTGGACAGATCTGATGTTGTTAGATGTTAGGTTATTATTCATGGAGTCTATCTTGATGATTTTTATCTTCAACATGTTCAAATCTGTGGAGAAAATTGAAGATCTGAGGCTGTTTTTTTCGTAACTATGAAGTTTTCCCGTTTTGGGGGTTTTTGAAGATTTTCGGGTTTGATTCTCTATTTTCTGGGTTATTCTTCATGGATTTGGATGAAACGAATCATGAATCTTAGTGGAAAACGTGTTCTGGATCCATTGGAAGCATCCCTTTCGTCTGAATCTCAACAGTTAGGGCAGATCTGGAAAAACACACACTAGTGTGTGTTTCATGGTGTTCTTCGTGTTCTTGAGGATTTCCAGATTTTGAAGACTGATTTGATCCGAGTTGCTGCTGTTTATGTGTTATTGGTGGCCACAACAATGTCATGAATGGTTTATTATCATATCTCGTGCATCATAACGGGTTTTCCTTTCGTTTCTGGACAGATTCAAGATCACCAAGTAAGGTTTCTCCTTCTTCATCAGTTTTCCAGATTTTTCTATGTGTTTGAAGGTATGAAGATGGCTTTAGCGAACTTGTTGAGGTTCTTAGCGGACTTGAGGTTTGCTTTAGCGGACTTGTTGAAAGCGTAGCGAACTTGATGTCTTCTTAGCGAACTTCTTCCTTAGCGGACTTCAGGTTTCTCCTAGCGAACTTCTCGAACTATTAGCGGACTTGAAATCGTCCTTAGCGGACTTCTTTTGTTAGTGGACTTGATTTTAGGTTTTTTTTAGGTCATTTCAGAGAGTTTAGAACGTCCAGGATGATAGAGAATCAGATTACGAGTCCAGGGGTACAAAATTCGTCAAAAACGGTCAAGAATTATGGAAGTTATGGAGGATTCACGTTTTTCCGGTAGCCCTCGTTTTTCCGATGACACTTTCCGGTGAAATTAGGGTTTCGCTGGCTTTTTGTAGATGGCGATTACGTGGGACTTGGTGACTGGCTGACGTGGGATATTCTTTCTCCTCCATTTTCGGTCAAAGCCATCTGCATCTTTTCGTTGTCCCTTCCTGATTGGCTGTTGCTGAAAGCGCGTGGGGACCATAGCCGTTGGCTGCTTATGGGTTTTCGACTCCTAATTGCTGAATGCAAGATGCAGTGGTCCCGCCTATTTAAAGGAACGTTGGAGGCTGGGCGGCTGGCGAGCTGTCATTGGGTCTTAGCCATTTCACACAGATCGTCCTCCTCACATCTAACCGTAGATTTTGACTGCGTGCTGATTTCTGATTGGCCCAGTGCCATCTCACACGGATCATGGATCCTCAGCCATAGATCTACTATTTTTCTTGACCGTTGGATCAAATTGAAGCTCAAACCTGATTGGTCTATTTTATTAGACATGGATTTGTGTTTCTTTGGGAGATTTTTACAACTAATTAAATTTTTCAGAATTTTTGTTAAATTGCGGGGCTTTATCTAATCAGTCTTTTATAAGATTACCGGAGATTGCGCCTCATTGGAATTGCTGAATTTTTTTTATTAGACATTGATTTATTCCGATTTATTTTATTGGGGTTCTTGTTTATTCACGTCACGCGCACGTTAGCTATCGACCACTGATGGGTTAGCTTTATTATCCGGTTAATTATGCAGCTTTTTCCGTTATGTCTCACGGTTTATTTTTAGCTGATGCAATGCGGATTTCAACTAACCGGATTAACTGGAATCTCATTTAGTTATTGGAATTTATCCGTTAAATTTCTCGAGAAGCCGTTTCCTAAAGAAAATTGACGGTTTTGCTCAGATTTATTCCAGATTTCACCGATGTTTCTCAGAAATCTTCACGGAATTCATTTCCGAGCTAGTTTTTCTTCACCCAAAATAACGAAGACTCCGGTTATGATTATTTTCGCTCCGAATCTCAAATTTTCACAGATTTGACACTTATCTTTATTTTCACATCCAACCTAAGTCGCGCAGATCATTCACAACTGTCAGCATCCGACTTCTGTTTTTCGCGAGATTGTCCGATTTCAAGATTTTTGCACCGGTTTCTCTAGGCAACCGATCGCGACGGTTCGACTCTCCGTATCTAATTTTACGCTTCCGACTGGATGTTTTTGGAGAGAGTTAGAGAAATAGGAGGAATTATTATGGAACTGGATTATCGGGTCGATTATCTGAAGTTGGAGCATGTTCGATGATTGACTGGTTTATCTGATTTAGTATTGTACCCGACCGTGTGAACCGAGTGAGCAGAACACTTGGCTCTCGACTGGAGAAACAAGAACAGAAGAAGCTTATTCAGAGGGGGAATTTCTACGACAAATTGCTTCGGGTTCATCAGTTATTTATTGAAGATGTATAACAAAGCGGTTCTTCAGCTGTTGAACAGATTTGAAAGCATCAGTCAAGGGGGAATATGTTGGAACAAAAATCTATGTGACTGACGCCATCAAATATGTTTACCGAAACATTCGACTGAAGAATCCATGTGAATTAATTCAGAGACTAGGTTGTGATGCTCGAGGCTTGCAGATTGGACCAAAGACCGTTTTCCGGAAAAGTTAACCGTTCGGGTCAACGATTAACGTAAAAGTCAACGGAAGATCGGTTCAAGCGAGTCAAGCTTCGGATTAATTAAATCAACTTTGATTTAATTAATATTTTATGTTTATTTGATTTATCTGTATTCTGTTCAGTTTTTATGTTTTTCACTTGTTAGTCACCCTCACTATATATATAGTGAGGGTGCCCATTCCAAGTAAAAAAGGAGTCTCCAAATGTGGAGATGATGATTTCTTGTAGAGTGTGAGATTTCCATTCTAGAGAGAGTGAGTGAGTCATGGATTTCTAGAGAGATTGTTTTTGTCATGATTTCTTATAACTAATCATTCGGTTCAATGAAATCATTCGACTTAGTTCATCATATTTCTTGTATGATTTCCTAGATTCACCTCTCATCATCATCATCTCTCGGGTTTTCGAATCCGATCTTCATTCTCGCTCACGATCGGGATTCTTGATGTGAAAATCGGTCCTGACAAAATCCACTGGTTAAGGAACCATGTGAATATCATTCTTCTTAGAACTTATGTCACTCCTATCCTGTTTATACAAGAAATTCAGCAATGTCGGCGATAAAATTCAATTCTTCACTTGTCTTTGTAACTCCAAATTTCCAATTTCAATTCAGAGATTTTCTGTTGAGCATCGAACACTTCTTTTTGTGACTAGACGAACTTTGCATTGAGATCATCATATTCGTACGTTTGCAAATTTCGGATCTCACATATAGCAAACAATTCCTCAAGTACAGTTTCTCGTTTCTTCTTGTAAATCTCAACATCTTTTGTCAAAACTTCATTCTTATCTCGAAAAAGAATATTTTCATCTTGAAGTGTAGAGATCTTGTTTTGAAGTTTCTCAATGGTAGTAACCGATTCAACAACAAGTGCATTAGGTTTTTCATATTTTTGTTGAACCGGATAACTCTTTTCAAACAAATTATCAAAATCTTGTGCGACATCTAACGCTACAGCCTTGGCTTTTTCACATTCTTCAGCCAAGTGACTCTTTTCTTTCAAAACATCCTCATGAACATGAACCAATTCATAATATTTTTTTTTTGAAATTTTCCAATTCTTTCTTTAGAAAACCAATTTCTTCAGGCAATCTGCATTCCAGGAAAATTCATCTGGATGCCCAAAAATTTCTGTCAGTTTTTCATCAAAAGAAACAGATTTCTTCTCAACCTTGTGAGCTATAACCAAATGAGCATGTTGACCAGACTTCAATTTATTTTCAGTTGAACTTGGACATTCTCATGCAAAATATCCATATACAAAACACTTATAATATTTAAACTTTGACGTGTCCAGTCTAATTTTTCCATCCTGATTCAATCTCTTCTTCCGAGTTCTATTGAAAATTTTATTCGTTCTTCGAACCAACATGGCATATTGCCAGTTCAAATCTTTATCTTCCAAATGATCATAATGAATTTGATCATTATCTTCATTGATCAAATCTGCGTTACTTACCGAACCAGTAATAACACCAAAATATGACGATACCAATGCAGACATTAAGGCATTATAATCATCGGTAGTTTGAGCAGACAAAGCATTCTGAGTTGAAGAACTAGGAACATAAACAGTACAACCAGCAGAATAACTAGGAGTTTCAGATTTACCTTCAATAAATGCTGTAGGAGGTGCAGAACTAAGAATATTAGATTTCTCAGCATTCATGGTTGAATCATTGTCACCAAAATACACTGCATGATTTTGAACTTGTGCAGGAAGTGACTTGTTCACCATTAACTCCATATCCCTTGCTTAGATTCTCTGAATCAGATCATTAAATGACAACCCCGGATACTCTTTATCATGAGTGATCATCATCACATAATTTTCCCACTTCTCTGGTAAAGCATCCAAAATCTTTTCTTTCATATCAGCTTCTTCTTTTGTAAGACTCACTAAACGCATTTCACTCATTACTATTGCAATCAGATTTGGGGTCGATTCATTTTGATAATGCTTAAAACTATCAAATTCTTTCTTCAAAACCTTTTTTCGACCTTTCTTATATTGGTCGTTGCCTTCACATCGCTTTTCCAATGCATCCCACAAACTCTTCGATGTGCACTTACCCGAAAATTGATGTAGTAACTCTTTAGGCAAGGCCATTGTCAAAGTACCATATGCCTTCTTTTCAGCTTAATACGCTTTCTTTTGTTCAGATGTCAACTTCCTTTGAAGAATTAGCTCCCCAGTTTCATCTTTAGGATAAACATATTGATCAGTGAACGACAACCACATATCAATGTCATTTGTGTCTACATATGCTTCAAACCGTTTAACCCAACTATGATAATCTTCCAATTTTAGCAATTTGGGAACTTTCTGACTTGTTTCGATTTCGTTATCATAGTTCATCATAGTTTGTATCGTTGCTTGAACCGAATTTTGAATAGCTACAATTGCTTGAAAATTGGACATTTTGTATATTTTAGTTACTGTTCACCCAAACCTGTTCTGAACCACGTCCGAACTACTTCTGAACCTTATCCGAACAAAAATGAGTCGAACTCTCTCCGAACCTCAACTACGGAAGATCTAACCAAACCCGAACCGAACTTGTTCCGAACGTTGTACGAACCTCAGCCGAACTTTGTCCGAACATGACCCGAACCTTGACCAAAAAAGAAACAACTGAACTTTGTTCGAACCTAGAGTTCGGAGTGGTTATCTCTGGGTTATCTGAACCTCAAATGAACTCAATCACTCTCGACTCCATTTTTGTAATTTTCAGAGATTTTGAATGAGATTTTTGACAGGAATTCGGATAAAACAAAAGTACTGCTCTAGGAAAAGATTTTTCACGAAAAGCACATACGAGATGATCAAACGAACTCAAAAACGAATGACATTTTCGCAAAACTTCGAAAAACAAAGATTTTCGACCAGTAGATTGAACCTAATGCTCTGATACCACTTGAAAATGTGTGAGCGGTGGATCGTCTACTCGGTCGTATCGAAATCAATGTAAAACGAGACTGAACACAAGAGTAAATACAATAAAACTTGTATTAGACCATAGGGAACCAAAAAGTAAACACACTTATGATCTGACAAAGAAAGTTCAAGAGCTACTGAATACAACACAAGACATACTATTTATACTCGACACAAATACGCTCAGCCGAACCTCAGGTTCGGACATGTTCGGACGTGTCAGAACTTGGAGTTCGCAAAAGGTTCGGACACCAGCAATCTTGCATGTCTTTGTCTTGTATTCGATACTTCACATGACAATCAGGAACCATGAAGCGTAACTAAAACGGTCTTTTTATTTGTTTTCAAAACTTTGGACTCTTTCACTATTTTCTAATTGAATCTTCTAGAGGCATAATTGTTATAGCTTCTAAGGGGATTTTTCCCATTTATTTGACCATTGTTTTTTAGACAACAAGTATAAAGTCTAGGGTCATCAACTTTATGCCTTGTTATTTTTAGTAAGAAAATAGTGGAAGTTTTTTACTTTTGAAAACCTTTTTAAAGAGCCGTTTATTTATTAAAATAAAGGGGTGTAAAAAAAAGGTTTAGGGGTTTTGGGGTGATTTGTAGAGGGGGTTTATTCTGCAAATAAATTGTGGGTTAAAAAACGAAAGGGTTTAGGCTCAAAGGGGCTTACTAGGGGTATTTTTAGGTAGAGAATGGGTTGAGAAGAAGAGAAATCCTAGTCGCCTCAATCCTTTAAAAATGTGGCTTCTGATTTTGTCCCTCTCGGGACGTATTACCGTGTCAAGTTCTACCTCTATCGCATTTACCTGGTTTCTCTCTCTAAAAAAAAAGCATGATTTATAGTTGATCAGGCTATAAAGGGCTCAAATTCTTACGGAAAGGGGAAAAGGAAAAGTGTAAGTTCATAATTAAATAGATTTGGTTTCATCTTTTCAGAAATATTCACTTCAAGTTTTTGAGTTTTTACAAAATTAATGGAATTTTTTAATTTGATAAATGAGAGGAGGAAAATCTTTTTAGACACATATCTTTAATAACCCAAAATTTTGAAAAATTCCGGGGAGTACAGAAGCCAGTTTCCAAAGAAGTTTTGTGTAAGGCTTGAATTAGACAAAGTAATGGTTTGAGTTTTGTCCCGAATTTAACCAAATTGTTCCCGTCCCCACACTCAAATTGCACATTGTCATCAATGTGTCATATGCATTCAGATTAAGGATAATGTAAAAGAAAAGTAAAGGGTCAGAAAAATTTTTGGTAGAGTTTCCCCTGAAATTGGAACATTTTACCTGTGGAATGATTACCATGCCATACTGTTTTGACATCCTGACCAGTTAGCTGTAGAGCTAGCCATCCACCTGCTTGTAAATTACTCAAACCATAACACAAACATAATAAAATAAAAACATACAAACAGTGTCATCAACCATGCTAGACAATTATTAGACACAATCCTACAAGAAATTTTAGTCAATTCGTTCTATAATCTCGGATTTGAAGAAAAACCCTAATTTGACTAAAATATTAACTAGAACTTTTGAAGAAAAATAAACTGGTATGGTGACTTACATGATGGTGATGGATGTGGAGGGTAGTAATTCGTGACGTGGAGATGGAAATCACCTAGAGAGAATATTCGAGCATGACCCATATCAAATGGCATCACAAAAGGGTGTTTCTCCCTTTTGTCCGGCTGTGGTCCCACTCAGCATGGGGCGTGCTTGGTGGGGCACGGCCCGTGTTGGTCAGTTTCTCAATTGTTTTTTTATAATAAAATAATTCTCCTTTAAAATACATTCAAGAAAAATTATTTAATTGTTTATATAAAAAAAATATGTCATTTTGAGAACGTGTCGAGCTGTCGGTCCCTCTGGTGATGTGGTGATCATATAAGAAACCAAAAACCTCAAAGTTTTCTTCAAAAGATTATTAATTCTAAAAACAGCTTGGTTTATTTATAGGTCGGAAGTTAGACCTCGTTTATTGACGTTTTGGTAAATTTCAAAAACTTAGTTTGATTAAAATCTTATTTGATTCTATCGGACAGATTATTCTGATAGTTTTGTTTTAAAAGATTTATCAGATTTCTTCAAACAAGTTGAAATAAATCAAAACACTTACCTGGGCCAAGTTTTGTTATTGTCATAGAATTTTACTCCAATAACTATCCTGGCCTTTCATGATTTCTTCTTTCCTTTTTGGCTGCTTGTTCCTTCCCGTGGATCCTTCCTGTACCTGAGAGGAGTGTTTGTTGGCCAGCCAAATTCTTCTGTGTAGGTATGAGACCAAAAATGAAAGTGTTAGGTCCCTTGAAAAGCTCTTTAACAATGTTGGCACAATTTTATTTAAACAAAATAAATAAGTCGCGGAAAGTAAATCAAATTGGAAAACACCAATTCATAAAAGGGTTATTCTGTATATCTCAAATGTAAATAATGGTTTACACGCGTTTATAGTATAACTATGTATCAACAGAAATAATTTTTCTATGGGAGTGATATTGTAATTGCTTTAAGAAGATATTGAATTGTATGCTTGATGTCTTACTTTGTTTGGTGAAGTCAGCTTGCTATTTATAGGTAGATGTAGCAAGTTATTTTTGGATAAGGTGGTTGAGGACGGTTGATGTTGGAGTGTGTCAGAGTATATAGAGATAAATTGAACATATTCAATTTATCTCTTTTTCAACTGTCTTCAACTGCCTTCTTGATTAATGCCAAGTTGACATTCATTTTGCTTGTTGTTCACACAAAGATAGAAATTGTTTTTCTCGTAATATTTATCTTCTGATAATCCAGAACTCCTTCTGGACTCTTCTTTGAAGACTGTTGATGCTTCCCATTAGAAGCTTTCTACAGAAATGAGGATTTCTGTATATTTTAGTATGTACAGAACTACTTCGGAATTTTCGGAGTAGTTCTGTATGAATACAGAAATCATGCAGAAATCCGTAATTCATACAGACTTTCGTATCCTTTCTCTTCTAAGGATGTGTCTTGTCTTTTCTCTGCTAGTAGCAGAAATGGTAGACATTGTAGAAACAGTAGTAGTGGATGCAGAAGCAGTAGTTGAAGAAGGCTTTCGAATAACAAGCTTTCTAACCGGTGGATTACTTGAGCTTTGAACATTTGCAGATTTTGTGGTTGGTTGTACTGGAATTGAAGACTGATTAGACACTTTCTGCTTCTTACTCGGTGGACTAGGACCTGCTTTCCTAGCATCAGCAAGGAACGAGCCCTTTTTCACTGTCAAATTCCTCTGAGCCATATGTTTAATATGATTGCCCTTAGAAACCATTGGAGCTTTTCCTTTATCAGCAGTCTTGGTCTTCTGAACAGGTTCCTCCAAAGCAGGAGTGTAAGTCGGATAATCATCTTTATCCTCAGCCTGTTTGGTTCTATTCTCATACTTAGAAGTATCCAGATTCTTGGACTTCAAGTATTCGATGTGTTGCTTAGAACCTTCCTACATTTGAATTCCTCTAGATTATGCAAGATTGTAACATAATCACCAGAGTCTGAATCAGTATCAGAAGAACTTTCACTCGTATCATCTCTAGAAACATCAGCATCATCATTCATTTCATCATCCTGAACATTCACAGCTTCAGGTTCATTTACAGCCTCTTGAACAACATGATCTTGAGCTTCTTGCTGCACAGGGTCTTGAACATTTGCATCTTGGTTTACTGGTTCCTCTTGGTCTTCTTCTTCATTTTCATCCTCTTCAACAGGATAACCTTTATGATCATATTCTAACTCATCATCTGAACTATCCTCATGTCTGGCAGCATTATTTGCAGGAGCTATATAATTAGGCTTGGCCAAGTGACCAATCAGATGTTTAGTAGGAGGAGGAATATTCTCTGGACCTTTCCTCTTTTGATACACTGGAAGCTTACCCACTGCAACTTCATTCATATGCTTTAACACCAAGACATTTGTTGGATTCTCTGGAAGGTTCGGATGTAAATCATTTAAGATCATTTGAATAAATCTTGGATACATAACACTTTTGTTCTGCTTTGACAATATATTCTCCTTCATGTAACTAAAGATCTATCCATAAAAATTGAAGTCGCGGTTCCTGACCAAAGCATAGAAAAAGGATAGAATCTTTATGTGT
>JBCNJP010000003.1:57416721-57593323 GCA_039602395.1 Deinandra increscens subsp. villosa | reverse complement strand
ACAGAGAAATTGTTGATACATGGTTCCTGATCGTCATGTGAAGTATCGAATACAAGACGGAACGTACAAGTTTAGGTCTGGCCGAACTCTGGCCGAACTCCAGGTTCGGAGCTGCCGAGGCTTGGCCGAACCTGAGGTTCGGCCAGTCGTGATTTCAGCCTATAAATAGGTTTGTCTTGTATAGAATTCAGGAGCTTTTCGTGTCATACATTCTCTAAGTGTACTCTGTGGTCTCTGTGGTTAATACAAAGCCTGTTTGTATTTACTCTCTGTGTTCATACTCGTTATACATTGATTTCATATCGTCTAAGTAGAAGATCCACTCGCTCAAGCAATTTCAAGTGGTATCAGAGCTTTTGGTTTGCTCTACTAGTCGGAGATCACTGTTTTTCGAGTTATCAAGTTCAAATTCACGTTTTTGACTCTCAAAACTCGTTGTTCATCTTCATTTCTCGAATTTCACGTTCAAAACATTATGAGTCACGTCAAATATGTCTGTGTTTGCTCATTTTCAGTTGATTGAGTGTTTACAGCTCGAGAGGTGTCGATTTCAGTGAGTTTTTCCAAGTTTTTCCGAAATTTCGCGTTCGGCCGAACTCGAGGTTCGGCGTAACTGCTCCGCACTCCAAGTTCGGAGTACATTCGGTCTAACCGCTCCGAACACAAGGTTCGGAGTACGTTCGGAGGTATTCGGTGAAAGTTCGGAGCTCGATCGGAGGGCTTCGGAGTTAACGAGGTTCGGTGGGAGATCGGAGAGAGTTCGGACTGTGTTTCTGAGTTCGGACTACGTTCGGAGGAAGCTCGGAGGGTATATTAGGTTCGGAGGTGGTTCGGAGTGAACAGTAACTTGTGTTTCGAAAATGTCCGATTTTCAAGCGTTCGCGGCTATTCAAAACTCAGTTCAAGCGACTATGCAAACGATGATGAACTATGATAATGAAATTGGAACAAGTCAGAAAGTTCCCAAATTGCTAAAGTTGGAAGATTATCATAGTTGGGTTAAACGGTTTGAAGCATATGTCGATACAAATGACATTGATATGTGGTTAGCGTTCACTGAGCAATATGTTTATCCTAAAGATGAAACTGGTGAACCTATCCAAAAGATGAATTGCATGATTATTCCAAGTTTGCTATTTCATCCAAGAAGAATAAATCTAAGTCCAAAAAGAAGGAGAAGCCTTTGGGTGACGTTCCAAAATTTGTGTCAAAGTCTGTTTTGTTGGAGAATGAGAAGATATTTGATAAGGTTGTGTCAAGTTCTTCATCTGCAACTGACGACGACAAAGTTTTGGTTGAAAAGAACAAGCTGAAGGATATCAAAGCCAAATTTACCAGTGAAGCTAAGGCAAGAGAAGCTTCGGGTTCTTCCTCAGGTACTTCAAAGGTTTCAGGCTCCAAACACACAGGTGTGGGGTTTGTTATGAAGGAAGATTTGATTCAAACAAAGAAACCGGTGAACGTTGCCAAGGCTCCTAAAGCAAAGAATGCAAAGAACTCACCATCTCAGAAGGAATTCACTTACTATTCTGGAAGATCGTCCTCTTCAAGGAGTCCATCTCCTAGGTATGATTCCTCTGATGATTTCTTTGATAATTTTGATTCTGAGCATTCATCAGGTTTTTCAAAATCAAAACAATTTTCAAAGGTGTTTAGAGAACGACTTTGTTATGTATGTCGTCAGCCTGGACATCTAGCTGTTGATTGTCCGACGACTACATATATCCACAACACTGCTAAATATGTGCATCACAAAGGTCAAATTTTTGATGAACCATGGTCCTCAAAGATAAAATCTACTCGTAAATCGTCTTGGTCTAACCCAAGTACGTCGGTTGAATCTGATTCAGGTTCTGATCAAAAATTGAAACTTTTACAAATTTGGAAACCAAAAGTTGTTTCCAAGGCCGACAATGACTTTGTGGAAGACACCGGGCGACCCGACGATGTTACATCGGGTCGATCCCAGAGCGACTAATGATTTATTTGGTGTCAGCAGGTGTTTCAAGAAGATCTTTCGGTGATTGAAAAGTTGCTGATTGTGAAATATCTGTTCTAATTAATTTGATTTTCAAACTTAATTGTGTTTTCACAAAAGCTAAAATGCAAAGTATTCGTGTTGGTTGATTAATTTTTCTTGGTTTTTCACTCCGTCTCATTCTGAGGGGGAGTTTGTTTTTGCAAAAATACAAAAATAGTGTTTGTTTTTCAATACGTAAAAATAAAAATCTATAAATAGAGTTGTCATTTTTAGGGGGAGAAATTTGAAAAAGACAAAAACATTAAAATTGCAAAAAGCCAAAAACATTGAAAAATGAGAAATTGTATCCGACATGATTGGGAAATGATGGTACATTGGCTGACAATGTCTGACTCATGGATAAAGTAAGTGAAAAAGCCATAAGATCATTTGATCGATGAGTAAGGTAGGCTCGGCATTAAATCAGAAAGTATACAGATGTGATAAACACATTAAATACTAATGCTTGACCTAGTGGACAACATCTTGATGCATATCTCATGATATATCAAGAAAAAGATATGTGAAAAATAAAATGAGAAGTCACTGTGTATACATGTGTTCATTTTGCAAAGATTTAAACTTGTTTGATTTTCTTTATTTTGTCAAACGATCGGACTTTCTTTGCGTGTCGAAAGACCGACCTGATCGTTGTTCGTTTGACGTTCTGCTTTATTTTCTTTGGTGTTTCGTATAACTCATCGGACTTTCTCTGCGTGTACGGGAGTACCGACCTGATTGTTGTTGAGTTATACAACTTCAACTTGTTTTTATTTTCTTTTTTTGTTAAATCCGAGGCCTTATCTGCGTATCGAAAGATCGACCTTAAGGTAGACGATTTAACGTTCTTATTTCTTTTTGCATGGAACACAGTTGACAATATCATGAATACAATCATTATGTGATAAATATCACAGGTGAAATCACAAAATGTGATAAGCAAAGCATATCTGAGTATGTCTGATAGTGTGGGGTACACTGGTCAATGCATATCTAATCAATACCTTAATATATCCAGATGTTATGAGTATGATTGTGCCAGAGTTTAAATTTGGACAAAGTATATCTGCAATCGGCATGGCTTATGTGCTACAATAATTGAAATTGAAGTGTAGTTCAGCATGTTATGACCAATATGATCCCAAGTCGTGATCTTTCTCACAAAAGACAAAAATAGTGTTTGATTCTGTATGACATTTACTTTCTTATCAGAAAATATCAAAAAGATTTTAGGTGTGTTTTGATATAAAGTTTCTAAAAGCCAAAAAGATTTTGTTTCTGATTTGTTTTCGATTGATCAACACGGTATACGAAATCATTTTCAAAATCAAAATATCTTGGAGTCTCGAAGAGATGTTTTGCACCAAGATTATTTATGTTGGCAGGTTTCTAAGTGGAAAGAGAACATCACAACTTCAAGTCTTCTGAAGATTGTTGATAAATAGACTACACACGTTGCAATATCAAGTATTCAAGATCGAATTCTTCGTCAAAGAAGAGGAAGAGTTTGATTGAAGATACAAGATACAAGTTTTGAGAAGAGAAATGATACTGCACATGTCGAGGGGGAGTTTGTTGATACATGGTTCCTGATCGTCATGTGAAGTATCGAATACAAGACGGAACGTACAAGTTTAGGTCTGGCCGAACTCTGGCCGAACTCCAGGTTCGGAGCTGCCGAGGCTTGGCCGAACCTGAGGTTCGGCCAGTCGTGATTTCAGCCTATAAATAGGTTTGTCTTGTATAGAATTGGGAGTTTTTCGTGTCATACATTCTCTAAGTGTACTCTGTGGTCTCTGTGGTTAATACAAAGCCTGTTTGTATTTACTCTCTGTGTTCATACTCGTTATACATTGATTTCATATCGTCTAAGTAGAAGATCCACTCGCTCAAGCAATTTCAGAAATACAGGCAAATTGAATTTGAAGGTATAACTGAGAAACTTTTAAACTTAATCTATCAACTGATGAGTGACTATGCTAATCAACATTTATCAGCAGATTCTCAAGTTTAAGTCTCATCAAATTAGACATGAACAATAAAGAATAACAAATTTTGATTGGAGACTAGATAATTTCAACACTATGTGGAAGTCATTAAGTCAACCCAATCAAGAGAGAAGACAAATTGAAACTTCTAAGTTGCTAAAGGTAAACTCACAGGCATATATACACAATTAGATTTGTGTTAACTAAATTGAATTGGCAGTAGCCGCATTGAGTTCTATCAAGCTAAACAAAGTTCCAAAATAGACAATTAAAAAAAAATCCTAAGTATTCATATAACAGAGGTCACTGCTTCTAAGTTCATCAACATAAACATTCACTATGGTTCAAACTAATTAACAAGAACACAATGGAAACCAACTGTTATGGAAACACTCAAAGGGATTTCATGTTCAAAACACATTCATACACGCCCCTGTACACAATGTTCTCGGATTCAAATGGATAAATGAGAGATTAGATTCACATACCTTTAACTTGAGAATAAGTGAATTAGGATCAAGTAAAGATGAAAGAAATCTGTAATTTCATCAATTCAAAGCATTAGAACCCAAAAAAAATATGGAGAATCGGACCTACGGCTCAACATCAATCACCGAAACCAAAATCTATCTAAATATATAAAACCGAACATGTGATTGCAACGAGAGTGTGCGAATCAACCCTAATCACAATAAGAGTGACAGATTCGAGAGAGATTGTAGGGATTTCGATCGAATAGTGGAGATTTTGAACGTGTGAATGAAGAAAACGACCAAGTCCCCTTTATATACTATTAGGTTTAGCGGACTTGTAAATATCTTGTATTTAAACAAGTTCGCTAATATGTGCTCCAAGTTCGCTAAGTATAAACAAACTGAAACAAGTACGCTAAAGGGAAATTAGTTAAAAACAAGTTAGCTAAGGCCTCAAGTGAAGTATCCTAAGCCTAAAGAAGTTTGCTAACCCAGGAAGTTCGCTAAGGCTTCAAGAGAAGTACGCTAAGCCTAAAGAAGTTCGCTAAACCAGGAAGTTAGCTAAGGCTAAATCAAGTACGCTAATGCTAAATTTGAACTTGAGACACCAAAAATTTTCTAAGTATAAAGAAGTCCGCTAAGGCATAAACAAGTTCGCTAAGAACAGTTTAGCCTAAGTAGACTTTATAATGTAAGTGGAGAAGTTCGCTAAGGCAAAATCCTTCTTAGCAGACTTCTCAAACACTTAAGCAAAACAACAAAACATAGGAGAAGTTCGCTAAGGACAAGCTCATCTTAGCGACTTCTCACCATATAAAAGACCCAAAAGCAAACAAGTTCGCTAAGAACAATTTGTTCTTAGCGGACTTCTTACAAGGAAAAAGAAAAAAAAACAAAACAATTACAAGTCATTCAAACAAGTTCGCTAAGGACAAACTTATTGAGCATACTTAGCGGACTTGCCTCAGTCAGAAGCTCGCTAAGGAAAAAACAAGTCCGCTAAGAGCAGAATTGTAATAAAAGGTAAGAAATTTTCTAAGTCCAAAAATTTACCAAACTTTAACAAATTTGCAATTTAACTACAAAACTTAAAACAGAAATGCATGCCTGTAACCAGTAACCTACCAGGAAGATGAATTTTATTTTAATAAGTCAAGTTCTTGTTAATTTCAACAAATTTGACAATGACACATCAAGTACCTAAATTTGACTTTAATTGGTCAAAATTCCACCCGAACTCAAAATTTCCATTTTTATCCGAATTGGGTCAATTTTCCACCCAAACTCAGGAACCCTTTTTCTTTCAAGTCGGTTCATTTCAAACCAATACCAAGATTAATTTTAGTACAAGTTGGTCAATTTTTTTCAAACTTGGAAATTCAAGCAAATTGGCTTTGAGAATTCACCTATTTTTGTACGGTCGTGGTCAGACATGTTTAGAATCATACCGATCAATTACGTGATCAATAACACTTACAATGCAAATCACCTTTCGGATCCGATTCCCTAAATCAGATTGTCGGTATTGTTTATCCACTTAAGCTCAAACAAGGTAATTTTCAACCGGTCGATTGGATCATATCCTTTGGTTAGATCACAAGACCAGAATCATATCATGTTCCTTACATATTGTCCGACCACAGACCAAAGGTTTTAGCTTTTTCAATGTTTTTGGTATTTTTCTTCTATTTTTACTGCACATGTGTATAGACAATTACTAAACAATTATGGAATTGACACTATTTTTGGTTTTATCTTCCACAGATACAGGCACGGCAGACAGACTCAAAAACAAGCTAGTTGAATGAAAAGAAATTCCTTAGGTCATAAATCATTTTGACTCGAGACATAAACATACTGAAATATTTTTCTCAGCCAAAACAAGTCAAACAACATAGGAATAGACTCAAGTGAGTCAAAAGAGAAACAAAAGCAATAACATAAGATAAACTAAGCAAGTCATCAATAATTAGATAAAATGCAAAACAAGCAAGAAGCGTAAAATATTTTTGGTGATTTCAGTGAGAGAAATGCAAGACTTAGGATATATACACAGATAATTCACAAAAGAAAGCAACCTAGAGAGCAAGACACTAACGTATCAGAGAGCAAGATGTTCTAGTCCTAGTCAAAGTTGATCATACCTATAGAGGTAACCAGAAAGTTGAACCTAGACATATCAAATGACTTAGTGAAAAGGTCAGCTAACTGATTTTCTGAATCAATCTGAACTAAGGTGACTAGTTTCTTCTCAGCACAATCCGTAATGAAATGATGTCTAATCTCTATATGATTTGTCTTTGAATGCTGAATTGGATTTTTAACTATAGACACAACAACAGAATTATCAATATGTATAGGAGTACTCATGAAATTCAAACCGTAGTCCAGCAATTGATTATGGATCCAGAGAACTTGAGAGCAGCATGATGCAGCAGCGATGTACTCCGCCTCAACAGTTTAATTGGACACCGTAGTCTGCTTCTTGCATTGCCACGACACGAGTTGGTTTCCCAAAAATTGAGCTCCACCCGTTGTAGACTTCTGATCGAGTTGACAACCAGCATAGTCACTATCCGAGTAGGCTCTAAGATCGAAGGCCGAATCTTTTGGATACCATAGCCCTCGGTTGGGATTCGACTTCAAGTATCAAAAAATTCTCTTAACCACAGTCAAATGTGATTCCTTTGGTTTGCTCTAAAAAATTGAACAGACGCAGACTCCAAACATGATATCGGGACTCCTTGAGGATCAGTATTCAGTCTGTGACGAGTTTCCACTGGTGTAGAAAACCCCTTAGAGTCATGAAACCCGAACTTCTTCAGTATTTCTTTAACATTTTTTTCCTTGGCTGATCAGTATACCGTCTGGTGACTGTTTCACTTGAATTCCCAGGAAAAATGTTAATTCACCCATGGCACTCATCTCGAACTTTTTCTTCATCAAGTCCTCGAATGCATGACACAAATTCACGTTCGTTGACCTAAAAATGATATCATCAACGTATACTTGAACCAAAAGCATATCCTTCTTGACGTGTCGAATGAAGAGAGTCTGATCAATAACACCCCTTTTATACCCATTTTCCAGCAGATATGTAGACAATGTCCCGTACCACTTCCTCGGGGCTTGGTGCAGACCATAAAGGGCCTTGTCAAGTTTGTAACATTTGTTTGGAAATGACTTGTTCACAAACCCGGGAGGTTGCTATACGTACACATCCTCATCCAGCTCGCCATAAAGAAATGCAGTCTTAACATCAAGTTGGTAAACCGTGATGTCCATAGACGCAACATAAGCTAAGAAAACCCGAATGGCTTCTAGACGAGCGACAGGTGCATAGACTTCGTCATAATCAATGTCGTCTTCTTGCATGTACCCATTCACTACTAATCGAGCTTTGTTTCTGATGATTATTCCCCGGTCGTCTCGTTTGTTCTTGAAAATCTACTTGACCGGTATGGGCTCAACACCCGTTGGAGCTTCCACAAGATGCCAAACATTAAGCAATTTGAACTAAAGTAACTCTGCTTGCATGGCTTCAATCCAATTGTCATCTTTGAGAGCAGTAGCAACTGAAGTTGGTTCTTCTTGAGATATGAAGCATGAAAAGAGACACGAGTTAACATGTTCTATTTGACTTCGGGTGATCCTTTTGTCTACGGGGCCTATAATCTGGCTTGTTGGATAAATTTTATGAACCCTTGATTCTTCAACAACGGTGTCTTCGATGGTAGATTCAAGGTTCCCAATTTGCAGATCATTTCCCGGGACGTCACCGGTGTTAATTTCAGCTTCAACTTCTGAGTCAGAATCATGATCTTCAGGAGCAGTTTCCGTGTTGGTTTCCCCCTGAACTGCTGCAGATGCTGGTTATGTTTCTTCAATAACTGGATCTGGCACTGGAATTACTGTTTCATCAGGAGTTGCTGATGAAGTTGATTCTCCGAATCGATTCACTGACTCACTCGTCTGATTTCCCCATGTTAGATCAGGAGGGTCTGCTGAATAAATAGTTCCCAAAATCGATGAAGAAACCGGAGCAAATGTGTCAAAGGTCGGAAAATCTCCCTCACGTGCATCATCAGCTGAGATAGTATTTCCTGAAACACCAGAATCAACAATATTAAAAGTAGAAGAAAGAGTGTCAAGGTCATACATGTTATCTGAATCAGGTTCTCGAGTGATCCGAGTGTGCTCGTTAAAATTAACATTGCACGACTCCATGATCACTTGAGTTCTTTTGTTGTATATTCGATACGCCGCTGAGGACATAGAATATCCAACAAAATAACCTTCATCTGCCCGAGGGGCAAACTTGGCTAACTGACCAGACTGTATAAGCACAGTGCAAGGACATCCAAACGGTTTAAGTCTTGTTAAAACAGGTTTTTATTTAGAAAACAGTTCGAACGGCGTCTCGTTAGCATGCTTGACCAAGAGCGTTCTGTTCAGAACATAGCACGCAGTATTCACTGCTTCTGCCCAAAAAGAGAGTTTAAGGTTAGAATCCGCAAGCATGGTTCTGGCCAAAAAGATAGTTTAAGGTTAGAATTCGCAAGCATGGTTCTGCCCAAAAAGAGAGTTGCGATACACTGAGTAGGTTGAACTTCAGATTCGATACCAGGTTAACCTTGTCAAATGAAATTTCTCCATTTGTTAAGAGACCGTTTCCTATTATTCTTTCGCCATACACATCTCCCCCAAAGGCAACAGAACTACCGTTAGATATTGTTTTGACATCATACAACAAGTCCTTGTTCCCTGTCATGTGCCTGGAGCACCCGCTGTCCATGTACCATGTATTTATAGCTTTCTGGGTACGTCCCTGCACAAGTAAAGAAATTGATTAGTTTAAGGAGGGACCCCCGTCATTTTGACCTTGGGTCTTCTTGATAACCGGTTTCTTCACAGTTGATGAAGATGGTGTGGATGAAGACGATGGAGCTGATGGAATAACTGAAGGTGGAATGAAGGTTGTTATAGGCCTTGGAGCTATCATTGTCCTTTGAGACGGAAATGGCCTTGGTAGAAAGCCGGGTCTTGGCCTTGGGTTCCATGACCTGATTGGAGTCAGACTCGGTGCTTTCATCCTTGGTGGTTGCCTGATGTGAGGCTGACTTGAATACAAGCTTCCCCCTAAGCCTTGTGGTAGATACGGGGTTGACTCAGAATGTACGGTTGGTTGGGATAAGACTGTTGGAACATAGAGTGATCCCGCAAGTCCATGTAGTCTTCACTGCAATTACCATAATTTCTCGAGTGGAGGTGTGTATTCTGACCAGTCGTTGCTTGTTGCTCATAATAGTGTACAGGTGGCATTGGAGCGTTGCCATAGGTGTTGTACCCTTGGTTGTAGATACACATCCTTTCATCGTGATGAGGATTACCACAGATAGCACAACCATTTTGCACAGTTGGTTCATTTGGAGCAACAAAAGCAGCAGTTTCGGTAACAGGAACCACAGATGTGGGTTCAACAGATGAAGCAACAGGAGTCTTCTCATCATCAGTAATAACCTTGTTTTTCCTTCTTCTTGTTCTTTTCTTCTTTTCAACAACAACAGCTTCAGCACATTCTGTCATTGGAACAGAAGGCTCTACCACGATCAAATGTAGACTCATCAGTTTTGAAGAGGTTGCTTCAGGTACTTTTGGAACACTCTTCATTTTTGGTTTGACAATCTTTACCAGCTCAACTTTAGAGTCAACAGCTCCAGTGGGAGCAGAACTTTCAACAAAAGCCTTTGATTTGCTTGATTGAGGAGATTACACAGCTTGTGGTGTTGATTTAGAGGGAGTTCCAGTTGAGGCACTCGGAATAGTCTTCACCTTACCATTGGTGATCACAAGAACAGCTTATGTGTGCATGACAGTCTTACCATGTTTGAGTGCCATTTCAGCAAATGCAAGATTAAACTCATCCTCATTTACATCAGACTGATCAGTGAATCCCTTGTTGGAATTCTGCTTAGGCTTTCGCTTTCGTGTGGTCTTAGCTCGTTTTGGAGCAACAGTAGTTTTGAAAATCTCGTAGTTGTCGTCAAATAAAAATGATTGACCATCCATGGCAGATGTTTTCAATAAATCAAGGACTTCATGTTCAGCTGCCTCTTTTGTCACAGTCTCAGAAAGACTAGTATCAACATCTTTTAAAACATTAGAATTGACTTCATCAAAGTGAAGTGCGACATTAGTTGGTGGGAGATCAAATCCACTCGTGTGGGTAGAGAGCTGATCTTCCATCTTGGTTAACTCGGGAATTCTATAATAGTTATGGTTAAGCGGATGCTCTGCCGCACTATCATCAATTTCCCGTGTCAACCCAAGTCCAGTTTTAAGTCTAGCAAAAATATCACAGCCAACAGTATTGCCAAGAGTTTCCGGATTTAATTTTAACAAATCAATGGTTTCTCGAGCCTGAGCATAGCTCGTCCTCAGAGAAGTTAGTTTTTCCAAAAGATCAGTTATTTGTATTGTTAGAGTTGTTTCCGTATGCTTCATGACCTCAAAGTCATCTTGTAAGGACTTGATTTTAATCAAAAAGTCCTTCTCATTTTCCTTTAACTTCTCAACTTGACTCTCACTCTTTTTCGCCTTACAGACCAACTCAATGTTGTAACCTCGATAGCGAGCTACAGCCTCAACACATTTATCAGAACATAAAGCAAGTTTTACCTCATCAGGTATGGTTTCACGTTGAAGTTCTACGAGCCTCTTACTTGCCTCAGATTCAACTTTGGATGAGCTCACCTCAGTAACAGTTCCAGTTTCTTGAACATTGTCTTCAAGAAGATCATCAATTCCAACCATTAAACAGAAGTTAGTTAGAAAGAGAGGGTCAATTGTGTTAGACACGTCTATCTCTCCATCATTTGCCTTTACTACAAGAGCATAGTTGGACTGGCTAGAAGACGGATTCTGAGACGAGGAGGTCCAGTTGTAGTTTGAGTCTTCAAGTGATACCAAAACTTTATTGCTATCATCCGATCTTTGTGGTTGCTGAGAAGATGACGATACTCGTTGAGAGACATTTGAGTTGGTGCTTTGTGGCTTCTAGTATGACGAGCTGCCTTGATTCTGATAAGATTGGGTAACACCACCACCCTGCTTTTGATGAGTTTGGTTACTTCCATCAGAATTGGATTGCCCGTTCCACGTCCTCGGCTTAGGAAATTCACGTGCAAAGTGCCCCATTTCTTGACAGTTGTAACATTGCACTTTTGACTTGTCAAAGCCGATGTTGGTGTTTGATGGAGCTTGAAAAAGCTTTCTTCCAGTCTTCTTGAAGAACTTTCGAGTTTGGGAAGCTATCATACCCATTTGCCATTTGATATCGATCTCTTCGAGATCATCAGCAGAAACTTGGTCAATGTCTTCTTGACAGACGGTCATAGACTCAAGACTTCCGGACATCTGAGAATTCATGCAAGATAGAAAAGCATTGCATAAGTCGGAATCCATGCTTGTGTTCGGTTGGGATGCAGGAGATGATTGCTGAACGAAGTAACCAGTTGGAGATTGTTGCACAAAAGTCACATTTGGAGTCTGACCGGTGACGGGAGCAATGACAGCTTCAGTTGAAGGAGCAGCTGGAACAGAAGTAGTGGCAGGTGGGCTTTGACTTGCAGGAACAGAAAATTGGAACTCATCATCTAGGTCGGTAGCAATGAACGCAACATTGGGAGCAGTTGAAGAACTCCTAACAGTCACAGCACCCATGAGAGACTTTCTGTTGCGCTCAACGGCTCGAACTTCATACTCACGAACCTTGTCGATCAAATCCATATAGTCGGCAGTAGAAAGATCATTATTGTCGAGCAAGTAAGTCACATATGAAGCGAACTTTTGAGGAAAGGAGTGAAGGACCTTCTTGATAATGGCACTATTTTCAGGTCGGATGTTCTTTATCGTCATCTTAGTGATAATGCGGCAGAATCGATTGACATGAGTTTCAAACGATTCGCCTTGCTTATGAGAGAACGTGTTGAATGCCAACTTGATCTTATCCAATCTTCTTTCCTTAGTAGCCGGGTTGCCTTCATATTTCTTTTCCAAGCCTTCCCAGATTTCATGAGCCGATTTGGCAGCACGAAATTGGTATTGCAACTCATCATTGATAGCCATCTTAATGCACCCAAGTGCACGCATGTCAGTTTTCAATTGAACCTTTTCAGCAGTATCCAACTTGTTTCTTGGTTTGGGAATCACCAGTGGCAACAGCAGCAGTGCCAGCAATGGTGGCCTCTTCCACTTCAAACACAGCAGCACCTTCGACTACAGAAGTCAACATGTCAAAGTCCACAAATTCCAAGTAAGATAGGAATTTCGCCTTCCAATCATCGAAGTAACTTGCCCCCATGAGTTTGGGAGGCCTATTGTTGCCTTGTGTGGCAGGAGTGAAGTGATCCGACATGTTGAAATGATCAACACTAGTCATGACAGTTCCAGCTTCTGATTTTGATGGAGGTTGGGAGTCACAGACATTTGCCTATCCGCCTGAAAGGTATCTAATCCAGTTGGGTGAACATTTTCATGATAAGCAAGGTATTACTGCACCTGTGAAAACCTGGATGTTTGATGGAGAGAAGAACATGTTTGTTGTGAGAAGAAGGGGTCAGTATCCGTTAGAATACTACAAGAGCTGGACTCAATTTTATTCCTGGACGAATGTGGATTTGACCATGCTTTATCAGGCTCCATTTTCAAATCCGTCAAACAATGATCAAGCCACATACTTCTATAAGAAACTAGAAAAGGCTGTGAGGAGTAAGTTCAAGAGGTTTGAGGAGTTTACTCACAAGAAGTCATATGTGAAGAAATGTAGGAGTGTTTTCAAGTGGGATGGTAAGAAAAGTATCCCAGGGAAGGAAGATGAAAAGCTCAAGAAGTTTACAAATGTCTTGTATCCACCTACTGACAAGACAAAGACGATACCTCTTCTAATGAGACATCCTGAAGACTGCCTGCATGATTTCCAGACCTGGGCTTATAGTGATTACTCCGGTGAAGCCAAGATTCCCTGCAAGTCAAAGACTATTGATGTCATGGAAGTTCATGATCTGATGCGATTCTACAAGAAAGACATCATGGTTTTAGCAAAACATCAGATTGAATGTAGCCCAGACACTGAAGAATATGCAAAGTGTTACACTCGGGCAGTAGCTGAGATTGTGGCTAAGGAGATATGGTATGATCCAGCAACCGTAAATTTGTCAAAGAAGTTCAGGATGTGAAGACAGTCTAATGCTAAAGCCTAGGGGAAGATTGTAGAGACCTGAAAATTGAGGCTTTTGCATTAGATAGTTTTGGGCTTGTTTAGTATTTTTGGGCTAGCTTGTAAATGTAATTGGGCTAACTTGGGTAGATCTAAAGTGGGTTTAGGTCCGATTTTAATTAGTGTGGGCCTAGGGGTTTACGAAATTCTCGTAATGAGATTGACTTGTTTACCAAGTCAATCTCAACTATATATAGACCTCATCATTGTCTTGTTTTAGGGTTGCTAGTCTTTTTGGTGTGTGAAGGTGTCATCGAAATTCTCTTCAGAATTTCGATTAAGGTGTAAGCAGTTGCAAGTAATCAATACAAGTGTTTGTTCTTCAATCGGTTTGTGTTTTCTTGTGCTTATACTTTTCGGTTATTGTTTATTGTGTTTATCCTTGAACCACCTAGTTAAACCGGATTCCGCACGGTTTCACTAGTCCAGATATCGCGTGAGGGTTAGTTTGATCCTTACAATTGGTATCAGAGCCAAGAAACGCAAGTTTCGAGGCTCTCGCGATATCAGATTCAAGTTTTTGAGTACTAACGTTTTGAGTTTTTGGTGATTTTCAGCTTTTAGCGCATTCGGAGGTGTTTTGTGCAGGTTACGAGACAAGACAGAAGATTTGTGGTGTTCTGTGCGTGTTTAAAGACTTTTCGACCCTGCCTATACTTTTCGATCAGGCCCCTGATCAAAAAATCCAGTTTCTGTCGCTTCATCGGATCGAGAAAGCCCCCTCTGTGGCTTTTCGATCAGTCCATCCCAGTCGAGAAGTCCCCTAAGTGACTTTTCGACCTGCAATTCCAATCGAGAAGTCCCCTTCTGTGACTTCTCGATCAGTACTCTCAATCGAAAAGTCCCCTAAGAGACTTTTCGATCCGCCCTTTTCAGTCGAGAAGTCCCCTTGAGACTTCTCGATCTGCCTCCTTGATCGAAAAGTCCCCTGTGACTTTTCGACTCACCGTGCTCCTTGATCGAAAAGTCCCCTTTGAGACTTTTCGATCCTTCCTCCACTTTTCGATCGTTCCAGACTTTTCGACCCTCATTCTTTCCGATCGAAAAGTACTTTTCGATCAGCACCTTTCCGACCGTAAACCACTTTTCGACTCTTCAGCAAATCTCTTTTCGTGTCTTTTTTTTACCCTCTGAAGCTATGGCCTTTGACATGTCGAACCTGTCGAGTGTCACTCTGGAAATGGACTCTAAAATCGGAACCTCTGCCAGACCACCACGTCTGATGTCTGGCAAGGATTTCATGAGCTGGAAATATAGGTTCGTCAACTACGTCAATTACAATGATGCTAAGATCATGCGATCGATCGAAGTGGGAGACTTTGTCCCATCTACTCCAGGGGAACAGGGTCAACCTCCTGTTCCTAAAGCCAAATCTGATTGGATTGATGATGATTGGGATAGGGTTGAACGTGATAGAAAGGCACTGGCTGCCCTGACCATGGCTTTATCCCCTGAAGTTGCTGAAGCTTTCAAAGAATACACCTCAGCTAAGACTCTGTGGGATGCCCTTATAGCTGCCTACGAGGGAAATGATGATATGAAAGAATCCCGTAAAGAGAATCTGAGGGAAATGTTCAATGAGTTTAACTATATCCCTGGAGAAAACATTGAGACTCTACTTCAACGTTTCATCAAGATAGTCACTGGGATGAAAGATGCTGGAGTGACATACACTCAAGTAGAGGTCAACAGAAAGCTGGTTAACTCTCTTCCACCAAATTGGGACAGCACCATTGAACTGATCGAGAAGACTGTGGAAATGTCCACTTCGTCCCTAAATGAGCTCATGTCCACCATCAGGGCCTACGAGGAGAAGAAACAGAAGAGGGCAAGAAAAACTGGCAATGGAGCATTAGTGAATCAACTAAACCAAGCATTCATTTCACAGCCAGCTGTCGCTCCAGTTAATCCACCATCAACCCCAATGGGATTCATTGCACAAGCCACTGGGTCAAGTTCATCTGGAAAATCAAACATTGTTTCTCTGGATGTAAATGCCTTGACTAAAGATCCCAGCTTTGCCCTTGGGGTGGGAATTATGAGTTGCTATCAGGCACTCGTTGCAGGTTCCCTTCTTCCCACGGATCTGTCACCGGATGATGTGAATCAAGTGAACCCCGATGATTTAGAGCGCATGGATATATCTTATCAGATGGGAATGTCTGCCCTACGAGCTAGGCAGTTCATGGCAAAGAAGGGACAGAAGGACTGGAATGGTGGAAAGGGAATAAAGTTGAGTTTTAATAAGGCAAATCTGAGGTGTTACAACTGTAATGAGTATGGGCACTATGCCAGAGAGTGCACCAAACCAAAAGTGGATAGAGAAGGCAAGGCTGATAACAGGAGTGAGAGCGTGAAGACGGAGGCAGGAAAGAATGATAAGGCACTGGTGGTTCAACATACGCCAGGATATGACTGGACACCTCAGGTAGAGGACCTCAGTCTTACTCTTGACCATGTGGCCTTGTTAGCTGAAGAGGAAGCACAGAAAGAAGCAATAGAGGAATTTCATCATGCGTTCATGGCTAACATAACTCCAGGATCCTCCGCAAGCAGCTCTGAGGTATGTCTTAACCCTAAATGTCAATCTATTCTCAATGAATCTAAAGAATGGCAAACTAAGTTTTTCAATGAAACCTTAAATCGTGAATTTGTTGATAAAGAATTGAGGGAATACAAAGGTAGAAGTAAAAACTTAAGTGAGAAACTCGAAGCTGCTAAAATTGACATAAAAAATCTTCAAAGGGACTTGAGTAACAAAACCACATATCTAAGAGTTGCTAATGAAGAAATTGTCACATTGAAAACTGAACTTGAACAACTTAAAGGGCAATTAGAAACATCACAAACCAAAGTTGAGCGAAATGATAAGATTGTGTCAGAAATGATGAAAGCTAGTTCACTTTTCTACAACACAGACGCTCGAATGCGTCATCTAAAAGCCAACTCTGGTTTGGGACTCGGTACTGAAATAAAAGATGAAAAATCCACTCATACAGTACCGATGCCCCTGATGCATGAAATGATCTCAGATTATGAGTGCTCTAAGACCAACTTGGATGCTAAAGCTGAGATTGAAAAGAAATTGGCAGCTTGTCCCATTAAAATATTCTGCTCCTGTTTCCAACCAGACTAACCCTTTTACTTCTTGTGCAGATAAAGGTAAACATGAAGCAGGTGTAGTAAATTGCAAGGAGTCCACTAAAAGTCCCTTGAAGTCTGAAGTTGAATTTTCTGTTAAAAATTCTGATTTTGAGAAACCTGAAACTTGTGTCATGTCTGAGTCAAAAACTTCTGAGTCTTCTGAGTCTTCTGAGTCTAATGTTTGTGCTAAACTTTCTGATTGTGGTGTTTTTAACGTTGGTAAATGTGATTTAAAACCTGTGAAACCCCTAAGAACTGTTAGAATTTTAAGAAGGGGTAAGGGACCACAGAATGATGTTTCCAAACCCACAGGTGATGTAAAAAAATCTGAGGGGAGTGTGAACTGCCCCACTCCAAATGTGCAGAAAGTACGGGACGCAAAACCACGCGAATTTGTCCCGTACCCAGAGGTCAACTCTGCTTATGACCAATTCAAACCGATACAACGGGAGTATATACTGACCACTAAGCCCCATGGTAAAGCCCTGTGGATCCATAAAAACGCTTCAAAGCCAACTTGGATATCCACTGGGCGGAACCAACCACAGGCTCCCGTGTATCCAAAGAAACAGTCCTGCCATGTGTGTGGCCAACCAGGACACATGGCAAGAAACTGTCTGCACCGCCCCTATGAGCCTTACTATCCCAAGAGAGTCCAACAAACAACTGTCCCTTTGGGCCAAACACATGTTCGCCCAAAGCCCAAAGTTGGACCTTCAAATCCTAAGGTGCAGAAGTTCACATTTCCACCATCACAGCCAGAAATTCATTCTAGGCCAAAGGCAAAGGCTGCACCGTCAAATCAAAAGGTGCAGCCAGGCTCACCACATGCGCCATAAACAGAGGCCAAAGCCCAAGTCACCTAATCAGAAACCACAGACTGAGAAAAATAAGGTGAATAAAAATGCTGTGAAATCTTCAAAGATGTTCACTAAACCTGCCAGGGCTCCGAAACCTTCAAAACCTGTCTCTCGCCCTAAGCAGGACAATTTTCAAAAAACACCTGTTCCACCTCAACGGGTTTTCAAAAGGTTTTCTGATACATCATTTTTCTCAAAACCTGTTTCAATCAATAAGAGAAATGATGAAAGGTGGAATGTCCCGAAAGTTGTCAATTTGTCCTTCAAAGCTACAGGAGTGTACAAGAAACACTCCATGTCTTTTCAAGAGGTCAAAAGGTCTAAATTACCCAACAATAATAAAAAAGGGCTTGGGAAAGAAAATCACCACAGTGATGTCAACATTAAAGACATTCACAGTCCAATCAAGGACAGACCAGTCTCACCCAGACCAGTTAAGGCCTGGGTACCAAAATCTAACTGATTTTCTCTGAATGCAGGAACAGCCAAGGAGGCCTGTCAGCAACCTATGGTATGTTGAAAGTGGTTGTTCCAGGCATATGACGGGCGACATATCACTTCTACACGACTTGGAAAAATTTGATGGAGGTTATGTGTCGTTCGCCGGAGGAGTTGGTGGATATATCAGTCAGAAAGGAACGGTTCGCAATGGTTGTCTCAGCTTCCACGATGTCAATTACGTAGAGGAATTGAAGCACAGTTTGCTGAGTGTTTCACAGATATGTGATCGGGATTATCCAGTTTTATTCAACAACAAAGAATGTCTTATCCTTAAACCTGGATACTCCATTCCCGATGACTGGGTGCTGATGAGAACACCCAGATATGGTAACTCTTATGTGCTGAACATGCAGAAGCCCCCCACATCTGAGGTGGCCTGTCTCATCTCTAAGACAGCTGAGAACCATGCACAGCTGTGGCACCGAAGATTGGGACACATGAATTTGAAGAACCTGAATCGACTTGCCAGAGGAGGGCTTGTCAAAGATCTTCCAATCAATGAATTCATTCTGAAGGAGAAATGTGTGGCTTGTGCTAAGGGGAAGCAGCACAAACGCCCACAAAAACCGAAGATCTACAGCAGAATCTCAACACCGCTGGAGCTACTTCACATGGACCTGTTTGGTCCCGTCAGTATGTTAAGCCTTAACCGATGTGCATTCTGTTTAGTTATTACTGATGATTTTTCTCGTTTCACTTGGGTGTTTTTCTTGTCCAAGAAAAGTGATGTTGCAGGTATTCTTATCGCCTTCATCAAGCTTATTGAAAATAAATTGAAGCACAAAGTGAAGACCATTAGGAGTGATAATGGCACAGAGTTTAAGAATCAGACAATCGACAATTTTTGTGTTGATAAGGGGATTGAGCATCAATTCAGTGCTCCCTATACACCCCAGCAGAATGGCGTCGCAGAAAGAAGAAACAGAACCCTGATTGAAGCTGCTCGCACCATGTTGTGTGATTCAAAGTTACCAACCATGTTCTGGGCAGAAGCAGTTAACACTGCTTGTTATGTTCAGAATCGTGTGCTCATCAATAAGCGGCAGCAGAAAACGCCATATGAGCTAATCTACAATGATAGGCCCAGGATTGGTCACCTTCGGGGGTTTGGGTGTTTATGCACAGTCTTAGTTAACACTGATGTTCCTAAATTTGCTGCTAAGGCTGATGAATGTTATTTTGTAGGTTACTCTGCCAGCTCCGCTTACAGGGTCTTCAACAAAACCACCGGGATTGTGATGGAGTCCACAAATGTGGACTGGCTAGAAGACAATCCATCTGATAGCGGAGTCGGTCCTCCTCAAGCTTTCGGCTACAATCAGTTCTTCCGCCCATTGGGATTAGACCCTGTTTTAGCTGAGGAATTTTATGAAGAAACAATTTCAGGACCATCTGTCTCACACTCCGTCACGAAGCCTCCTGTCCCTGCTTCTGTAACAGATCCTACACCTGTACAGGAGACTGTAGATCCTGTGGAGACTCAAACACAGGAAACAGATGCAGAAGTTGACCCAGCTCCCGACTCTCCTCAGATACTCGGAGCTGATCCCGAAAATGATGCTGATACACATGAAGAACCCGATCTATCAAATCTGCCTCCTGAAATTCCAGTTCAAGCTATTGCAGAGACCAGAATTCAGAAGTACCACCCCCTGGATAACATCATTGGTCCCTTAGCATCTAGGGTGGTCACAAGAAGCCAGTCAGGAGACATCAATCATTGCATATACTCCTGTTTCATCTCACAGATTGAGCCCCCTAACATTACTATGGCCTTGACCGATCCTAGTTGGGTGGAGGCCATGCATGAAGAACTCAATCAATTCTCTCGGCTTCAAGTTTGGAGGTTAGTTGAAAGGCCAGCTGACAAAAAGGTAATCACCACTCGGTGGCTGTATAAGAACAAAAAGGATGATAACGACGTTATTGTCAGAAACAAGGCCAGATTGGTGGTTCAAGGCCATAAGCAAATTCAAGGTGTGGATTATGATGAAGTGTACGCACCGGTGGCCCGCTTAGAGGCAATAAGGGTCTTCTTAGCATATGCTTCATATATGAATTTCACGGTCTATCAGTTGGACGTGAAAACTGCTTTCCTATATGCTGAAATGGGTGAGGAAGTTTACGTCACTCAACCTCCAGGGTTCATCGATGAAGAACAGCCGTATCATGTGTTCAAGCTCGACAAGGCATTATACGGGTTGCACCAGGCTCCTCGATCGTGGTACAAGACTCTGTCTGATCATCTTCTTGCACATGGATACACAAGAGGCATTGTTGATCAGACACTCTTCAGAAAGGAGGTTGAGCATGACATTATTATGGTGCAAGTATATGTTGATGACATCATCTTCGGTTTGACCAATGAAGACTTGTGCAAAGAATTTGAAAAGGTGATGCGCACAAAATTTGAGATGAGTCAGATGGGCGAGATGTAGTTTTTCCTCGCATTGCAAGTCAAGCAGAGTGACAGTGGGATACTGATCCATCAAGCTAAATACGTCACTGAGATCTTGGAAAAGTACAAGATGATGGATGCAAAGCCAGTTTCCACACCCATGGCAGCAAGACCTGCACTTACCAGGGACCCAGATGGGCAACCAGTAAGCGAGCATATGTACCGGTCCATGATTGGGTCTTTGATGTATCTGACTGCCAGCCGTCCAGATATCATGCTCGCCGTGTGCCAATGCGCACGCTATCAGGCTAATCCGAAACTCTCTCATCTCTCTGCTGTGAAACGTATTTTTTAAATACTTGAAGGGTCGGCCTCGTCTAGGCCTCTGGTACCCTAAAGAGTCTGGATTTAATTTGTATGCTTTTTCTGATAGTGACTATGGTGGCAATGAGCTTGACAGGAAATCCACGTCTGCTGGAGCTCAATTTTTAGGCGACAGGCTGGTGTCTTGGCAGAGTAAGAAACAACACACGGTGTCCCAGTCGATAGCCGAGGCGGAGTATGTTGCTGCATCTGCCTGTTGCTCTCAGGTGGTTTGGTTGCAGCATCAGCTGGGAGATTACGGTTTGAATTTTTTCGATACTCCCATTTATTGTGACAATAATGCTGCTTTGCAAATTGTGAAAAATCTCGTGCAGCACTCTAAAACCAAACACATTGACATCAAAACGCACTTCATTCGGGATTGCTATGACCGCCGGCTCATTCACTTGGAGAGGGTGGCATCGGATGACAATGTGGCGGACATGTTCACGAAACCCCTTCCAAGTGCAAATTTTGAAATGTGTCTCAAGGGCCTTCGGATGATAGCCTTTGATGAGTAGTCTGGCAGCTTTATCATTTTTTTGTATTTATTTGTTTCTTTCTTCTTAAAAACTTAAAAAAAAAAATTTGAAAAAAATTAAAAATACAAAAATAGTGTCCTTTTTAGTTATTTAAAAGAAAAATCTAAAAGCAAGGGGAAGATATAAGAAAATGTCAAGTATTTTCTCTAAAGTGTGTGCTTTTAATTTTTTTTCTGGTTTTGGGTGACCAGGTGGGACGTGATATAAATTTCCAGGTGTTTGCTGACTGACACGTGTAAGGTGGAAGTGAAAAGCAGTGATTCATGGTCGATATGCTTGGTAGGCTCTGCTGACAATCAATCAAAAGGTATGTTTTATCACAACACTTGAAGATAACGTATGATGCTTGAAGGGGAGCACACACTTAGGTTAGTACAATTTCTATTTGACTGTGCATCAGGTATCCTGAGACACACGCCCGGTTCTAAGTATTGATGTCATGCTCAAAAATCCCATTCCCTCTGCTTTGCGTAAGCAATGACCTGGGAATGTTGTACGTGAGTCAGGACTCCTCTGTTCTGCGAAAGCGGAGACCTGGAACCACCCTGATCCACGTACGGTTTTAAGATCCCATTGTATATATGATAAACCAAAAGACGCCAAGTGCACAATCAAAAGAGACCCTCAAGCGTCCAAAACCCTCAGCCTCTGTCACTGATGAGAACGTTGTTAAAAATGTTTCAAAAATTCAGTTGACTTTGTATATTATCCAACAAAACCTCCGTGATCTATTCTTTTCTTTTCTCAACCCCTCTGGAGCATGATGTTGGGCTTAAGAAAAGGTGTCGTGAAAAATGTTGTATGGAAACCAGGTGTGCTTGATAGAATGTACAAATTATACCTAGGACTTATGTGTGTGAACTGGATAGACTGTCATAATTAATAAACCTCAAAATATAAATAATGTGATGAAACTGCTTGAGTAAGCGAAAGCAGCATGAGTTTAAAGATTGGACCAAAATACCGGCAATCGCCTGAACACGCGAAGTAACCGAAGCTGAAAAGGGTTCCTCAGTCACAGATTATCTGGTATGATCCCTGATAATGCCTCTTCACTCAAAATTCAGTAGGCTAAGATTCTTATGTGTTTATGTTTTTTTTATTTTTAGTATTTTATTTTTTTGTTTCTTTCTAATTACGTTTACTTTTCTTAACTTTTAATCCTTGTGTGTTTTTTTTAAGTAAAGTTGCCAGATATTTAAACTCACGGGCTTGATTTCAGGGGAAGTTTTTTAATAATCAAGGTTTGTTTAAGAGTTGGGGGTTAATTTGTTAACTTTTATAACTTTGTTGAAGTGAAAATGAGATTGTTTAGAGTTTTGGGTATGTTTTGTTCAATCTCAAAGTTGAGGGGGTCAAGGGGTAATTTTTTTTTAAAAAAAATTTTGAAACAAAAGAAAAAGGGGAAGGGGGTCGGCGACCCTCACTCTACTCGTCCCCCTCTTTCTCTCTCTAAACCCTAATCCACCACCACCGATCACCTTCTACCACCACTGCCGTCACCATCCAACACCACCACGACCTTCATTGTTCACCTGCGACCCCGCTACCACCATCACCATCATCATCCGACCGCCACTGTCCCTCCTTTAACCCACACTACCGCCGCCACTGTCTCCATCAAATCCACCGCCCTCCGCCGCCGCTGAAACCATCCGACACCACCATATCGCTCGGAATTCACCACCGATCACACTCTCTGGTGTTGATTTGAACAATGGCACCACGATTAAAGTGAGCGGCTCGACCCCCGATTGATCGACTCGAGTATGTGTTCAATTTTTGCGTTGATTGATGTCGGGATTGGAAGGGATTATGGGTTGGGACTGTTATGTGTGTGAAATAGTGTCAATACATGGATATATGGACTGTTTGTTTAAGTTGCAGGTTGAAAATCGAAGAAGACAACACTTTTCGATCGAGTCATGGACTTTTCGATCAGCCCCTCGTGCTTTTCGATCAGCCCTGACACTTCTCGATCACTGATCGCCAACGATCTATGGCTTTTCGATCAGTCTGAGGCTTTTCGATCAGCCCTCGCGCTTTTCGATCGGCCTTTAGGCTTTTTCGATCAGCATTTCTGACTTTTCGATCAGAGGCTGCAGCTTCTCGATCGAGAGTAACACTTTTCGATCGGGAGTCTAAGCTTCTCGATCCAAATCTATACTTCTCGATCAGTATGCTCGGTAACCATGACACTTTCCGATCGGACGGATGCTTTCCGATCGAAAACCCTGTTTTTCAATCGGAAAGGTACCTGATGATATTTTTTGATGGTTTTCATTCAATTTTAAGTCGTTATGCTGTCCGTTTTTCAAGAAATCCCTAATCTAATGAATGTTTTGTGTGGTTTGGTTGTTTATCTGTGTTTGTGAGCGCAGGGATTTGGAGTTTGTAAAGGATCACAATCAGGTAGCGTATTTGCTGGACCCGCCTGCAGAATACAAAGAGAAGTATCTATCAATGATAGCTGGTTTGAAGAAATGCTGTTTACATTTTGCTCTCACGACAAATCCGGTGATTTGCAAACGGATGATGCAAGAATTCTGGAAGACAGCAGAAGTGTCTGAAGATGGAAAGAAGATTATTGCCACGATTCAACATACTGAAGTAACCTTAACTGAAGAGAAATTCAGACAGGCACTTAGACTAAAGGATGTAGCTGCTGATTCCACGTTGCTTGATAAGGAGATGGTGTCCCAATGTTTAAAGGAAATGGGATACATCACAGTCTCTCCTCCCACCATGAAAGCTCTCATTCCGCCGTACTGGAGAATGCTGGCACATTATTTACAAAAATGTGTCATTGCCAAGAAGAGCTCTACGGATCAGCTGAACCAAGTGCACACCCATGCAATGGTTTCACTAATCAGAGGTGCTCGGTTCAACTGGTCTAAGATGATTTTTGAAGATGTGAAAGCTATTGTGTCAAGAGATAAGAAGTTTGCTGCTGTTCCCAGGTTTATCCAGTCTGTTCTGGATTCAAGATACCCTAACCTGAGAAAGACTAATAACACCCATGACACAAAGCCGATGGGTATTGAAGTGTTTCCTATGATAAATCCGAAGAAGAAGTTGTCGGATCAGATGCCATTCGGTGATAAGTTTGGAGAGTTTGCAGAGATTGTGAGAGAAGAGGTGCCTATTAACCGAAATGCATCAGTTGAAGAAGAACATAATATGCCTCCTCCTCAACAGAAAGTGGTTGATCTTCCTGATGATTCTGACTGGGAAGAATTTGATTTGAATGATGTAAGGATTGGAGCGCTCAATTTTGAAGGAGATGAGTCAATAAACTATGATACTTATCTGGATGATGTTAACTTTGAGGAAGTTGAGACTGAGACAACAGAGACTCCATTGATCAGAAAGCGGAAAGCTACAGAGGATCCTCCCCTCGGTGCTTCTGTTACAAATGATGAGACTGATATGACTGAGACTGAGTCAGCTGCTACACCACACCACACTGAAGGCCCTAGTGACCCAAGGAGAAGAAGACTTGATTCTTATGTGCCACCAGTCACAAGTTCAAGTGCTGGTCCGTCTTCTTCTCAGCCCACAGCCCAAGACAAAGGGAAAGCAGTAGAAACCCCGGAGTTTAGTTTAGAGAAGGAACTCAGAGCTGAGATAGCAGAGTTGAAAGCCCAAAATGCAACTCAAAGTGAGATTATTGTTGATTTGATTGATATTCAGAAGGTTCACAATACTGAATTGGAGAATCAAAAGAAGGTAAACAGAGAATTCTCAAGGCAATTTAGAGAACTTCACAAGCTGATCAGGCAGCTGAATTCAGAAAAATCAAGGCAAGGAGATAGAGTTGAAAGAGGATCAAGTGTAGGTGATTCCTCACAATCACCAGTATTTGACTTTGAAGCTGATATTCCTGAAGAAACTCAACCGGTTTTACCTGATGCCTCGAGTGAAGATAAAGATACCAGGGATAGAGATTACATGACAGTTCCAGCTTCTGATTTTGATGGAGGTTGGGAGTCACAGACATTTGCCTATCCGCCTGAAAGGTATCTAATCCAGTTGGGTGAACATTTTCATGATAAGCAAGGTATTACTGCACCTGTGAAAACCTGGATGTTTGATGGAGAGAAGAACATGTTTGTTGTGAGAAGAAGGGGTCAGTATCCGTTAGAATACTACAAGAGCTGGACTCAATTTTATTCCTGGACGAATGTGGATTTGACCATGCTTTATCAGGCTCCATTTCAAATCCGTCAAACAATGATCAAGCCACATACTTCTATAAGAAACTGGAAAAGGCTGTGAGGAGCAAGTTCAAGAGGTTTGAGGAGTTTCCTCACAAGAAGTCATATGTGAAGAAATACAGGAGTGTTTTTAAGTGGGATGGTAAGAAAAGTATCCCAGGGAAGGAAGATGAAAAGCTCAAGAAGTTTACAAATGTCTTGTATCCACCTACTGACAAGACAAAGACGATACCTCTTCCTATGAGACATCCTGAAGACTGCCTGCATGATTTCCAGACCTGGGCTTATAGTGATTACTCCGGTGAAGCCAAGATTCTCTGCAAGTCAAAGACTATTGATGTCATGGAAGTTCACGATCTGATGCGATTCTACAAGAAAGACATCATGGTTTTAGCAAAACATCAGATTGAATGTAGCCCAGAACTGAAGAATATGCAAAGTGTTACACTCGGGCAGTAGCTGAGATTGTGGCTAAGGAGATATGGTATGATCCAGCAACCGTAAATTTGTCAAAGAAGTTCAGGATGTGAAGACAGTCTAATGCTAAAGCCTAGGGGAAGATTGTAGAGACCTGAAAATTGAGGCTTTTGCATTAGATAGTTTTGGGCTTGTTTAGTATTTTTGGGCTAGCTTGTAAATGTAATTGGGCTAACTTGGGTAGACTAAAATGGGTTTAGGTCCGATTTTAATTGTGTGGGCCTAGGGGTTTACGAAATTCTCTATTGAGATTGACTTGTTTACCAAGTCAATCTCAACTATATATAGGACCTCATATTGTCTTGTTAGGGTTGCTAGTCTTTTGGTGTGTGAAGGTGACATCGAAATTCTCTTCAGAATTTCGATTAAGGTGTAAGCAGTTGCAAGTAATCAATACAAGTGTTTGTTCTTCAATCGGTTTGTGTTTTCTTGTGCTTATACTTTTCGGTTATTGTTTATTGTGTTTATCCTTGAATCACCTAGTTAAACCGGATTCCGCACGGTTTCACTAGTCCAGATATCGCGTGAGGGTTAGTTTGATCCTTACAAGTCAATTTTGAGACAAAGTAAGCTAACGGGTCAAACGGGTTGAAATCGGTTCACTTGCTTGCAAAGTTGTAAAATGCTTGAAATCACCCAAATCCTACAAGACAAACAATAATAAACATCATTAGTCATTAGAAAACGAGATTTCAGCAAAAAATTTGAAAAGTCAATTTTTCAGACTTAGCCAAAATTTGAACAGCTTGTTCTTGAGCAAATTCAAACTCAAAAATCAATGTTGACAAAATCAATGTTTAAGATCATCAATAGTTTCGAAATTCATGTAGGAATACTTTACTCAACTGACACAAACTCCAAAAATTACTCTAGATGACCTAAATCGATGGAATAGTAACATTATGTGAAGAACACCAAAAATCACCACTTTTAGCCTCTAAAATCTTCAATACTTGATGTTTTGAAGGAAATCAGTGCCATTAGGTTCGGTTTTAGTAGTGTAATCCTCGCCATTCATCAATTTTAACATAGATTCAACCGAAAAACAAATTTGGAAAAAAAAATTAAGAACAGGAACCTTAAGTTCGCTAACTGTTCACGGCTGAATCTGAAAATCGGACATTAAAACTTTAGATTTGCAGAAATCTGAGTATGGGTGAGTTTATTGAATGATTTCTACCAAGAATCAACTCAAACAACTAGCAAATCCATCCAAAATCGACAACTCATATGAGATTTTCTCCATTTTGAGAAAACCTTCAAAAATGAAGAACAAGGCTCTGATACCAATTGTCAGGACCAGATTTGAGCAACATGTTCTCATATGATTCATCACACAAGTGCGGAAATCATGTGTGATGGTCGATTCTGGATGAATCTGCATCAATGTTCACCCATTGATGATTACTAAAGCTCAAGAACACACACTAACACCAAGAACACACACATAAAAGCTCTCTGTAGAAAATACACCTTGAAGCATACCCAATAGGGTTTTCCAAACGGTATTTATACTACTTGTTAGTTTGGGACAAAAAGAATGTTTGACACAATACAATCATTACCTAGTATTCAGTAAAATAGTCCATCAAAACAACAAGTTCGCTAAGAGTTAAATCAATTTTGCTAGCACTTATTAAGTTTGCTAACAAGTACGCTAGGTAACAACACGTCCGCTAACAAGTATGATAAGCATTATAAAGTTCGCTAACAAGTCCGCTAACATGAACAAGTACGCTAACAAGTTCATTAAGAACAAGACAAGTACGCTAGGAACAAGATCAAAACTGCTAAGTAAACAAGTTCGCTAGGAATAAACGAGTCCGCTAAGACAAGCAATCAAACAAGTACTAAGAGTAAAACAAGTCCGCTAGGTACATAAGTCACAAGTCCGCTAAGAAGCATAACAAGTACGCTAACACATAAACAAAGTTTACCAAGTACATATCCAAAGTCAATTACAAAACAAAGTATCAATTACAAGGTAAGACAACAAAAGGTTTGTGTTGCTAACAAATAGGTTCTAACATGCCCAACGTACCAGACTACCCAGCATACCATTTGGTACGCAGCAGCGTACCAACTGGTATGCCACATGGTACGTTGGCAGCCTAGCTACACTTTATAATCTATACAATTTCACAATTCGCACAGTAACGACCACACCCTGAACATGCTCTAAAAAATTTCCCCTTGGACATTACTGTCGAATATAGGTCTTTATCTTCCAGCAATTGTCATCAGTCAGTCTGCTACATCTTGAAATCTTAAACTTCAGCAAACTCCCCTTGGACTGAATATCAGGCATGTAGGAAACAGTTCGAATCTTGTACAATCTCCACAACCAACAAAGTTCCCCCTAGCTTCAAGCACATCACATCCAATTGGAACCGGCATATATGATAATGGTTCACTTCATCAGTCGTTACCCGGAAACTTGTAAAGATATCCACGAACATCACTGCATGTTGACAACAATTCATAATCTTCACAAACTTGTAATACATTCTGATCTTTATGAAAACCAACACGATCAGCATCTTCAATTACAGAAATTCCCCCTCAGCATTAAGTCTCTCCCAATATATCAGCAATCAAAGAACATCACGTCAGTGCTCTCGGTAGATCAACACGAGAATCTCACGACTCAAGAAAGTATCAGGCATATGATAGAGAGTTCCAAACCATAACTGAAAACTTTGACATATCGGTTCGCACGAACATCAGAATACACCACCTTTCCATGAAGATCACAAATTACCATCATCCCTGAACTGATTGCTATTGAATATTCACATTTTCTGTTTTTCATCAGATAAAACTTTGAAATTTCAAGAGTCTCAATTATACCCCTAAACATATGATATATTCAACTCCCGATTCCAACCCAGCAAGCAGTATGTTCATCAGGTAGCTCGCAATGGAATCACATATTTTATGTTTGTGTAGAAAGATAATCTCCGACAAACGTTCCAAAGTAGTCACACCCCAGTTTCTGAACCTTTGTCCATCATCAGAAACTTGTTTTTGAATATATGCCCATTATCAAAAACCGTGACTCCCCACAAACATATCTCAAAAATTCGACATATAATTCTTGACAAGTACCGGAATCTGGAAATTCTTCAAATATAACAACCCACAGCCATCGAATCAAGGGTAAACCTGATAATTGATTTAAATCTTTGAAATTCCCACGACCTCTCCCCATACCCCACCATTGTTTATCTGAATTAACGGGGGTTCGGGGGCAGCACCCCCGAGAAGCGGGGTCTAAGGGGCAGCAGCCACTGGAAGGGTCCAAGGGGCAGAGCCCCTGGATCGGTTTACCATTTGGTACGGTGTAACTGCTATGGACCACTCTGGTACCATATGACACAGAGTTCCTGAACAAAATCGCTTCACTAAAAATGCATCAGAGATTTGCGGCGGACCATAAGCTCCAATGTACCAAATCATCAATGGACCAATAACCATCGGACCAATATCAGCGGCGTACCATTTGGTACGGCATACCATTTGGTATGGTGTAACTGCTGCGAACCACTCTGGTACGTTCGATGAAGATATACTTGCGTACCATCTGAGGACCATGGTACGGTGGAAGAACACACTGGTACGGTGGTTGAAGATTGCCTTGCGTACCACCAGCGTACTAGCAACGTACCAACACTAAAAAATGCGAATTTCTCAAATTTCACTCTAGATTCAAGATGTTGTCGAATTTCTTCAATCAAACACTACTCTTAGGTGCGAAAATGACTCAGGAAGGTTCGATTCACCAAAAATCGACCAAAAACTCAAGGAGTCTCACCTAATTAACTCTTTAACGTCTCAAAAACTCTCAAAAACGAAAATGTGATCTGAAAACTGAGCCAACGGCTCTGATACCACTTGTAAAACATGTATATGATCTTGCTAAGACATGATTGCTATCGGATTCGGTACACAACAAGTAAATAAACGATTCTTCGATTGATTCACTAGCTCATTTACAAGAGAGAGAGATTACAGAGAGAGCACATTATGAGAAAAACACAGTTAAGAAATAACTCTCACAACGGAACTCTCTCTAAACGAACTAAACTATTTATACTAAACTGTCCAGCGTACCAACTAACCAACGTACCAGATGGTCCGTGCGTACCATCTAGTCCGCCATTGGTACGCTGATACCAGTTTATACAAAACTATTAATTACAAAGACAAACCACCTAGACATAGCACTAGACATCAAAACATGCTCTAACACAAGGTCCGTACCAGTTGGTACGCAACCACGTACTAATGGTACGCTGGTTGGTACGCTACACTTAGTGACAAGTATAAATAGTTCGGGTTAGAGATAGTTAACTAGGTCTGTCACTTGAGTCATCTTAACTGTGTGAAACTAAGTGTGTTTCTCTCTCTCTTGAATCCTTGTATTCTCTCTTTGTGAATTAATAAAGCAAAGCTTTATTTACTCTCGTTGTTATCGATTAACCGAATCATGCAGTAGTAAGATCCTTTCCAGGTACTTACAAGTGGTATCAGAGCAATTCAGGTTGCTCTACTGCTATGATTTGATCAAAATCGAAATCCTAGAGAGAGAAAGTGGGGTTTTAGTCGGTTTTCATCAAATTTTCACAATTCTAAGTGTTTCTAAGGTAAAAAAATGATTTCTGAACCTTCCTAGAGTGTTTTCGCACATTCTGTTGCAAATTCCAGCTCAAACAGTCCAAAATTCGAAAAATCAATCGACTTTATGATGGTACGCTTTTGGTACGACGGTTGAAGGTCTTGGTACGCCGGTTGAAGATACTAGTACGCTAGGCAATCTTCATAGATTTCTGGTACGCTAGTTTTTTGTACGGAAGACAATCTTCAACAGTGGTCCCAAACGGTTATTTTTCGGTATGCTAACAGTTACGCCGTACCAAGTTGGTACGCCGCTTGTTTTGGTACGCTGATATTTTGGTCCGGGTTTTGGTACGCTGATTTGTTTGGTTCGCTGGTGGTCCGGTGAAGAGTATTGGTACGGATAGCGTTAGTTTGGTACGCTAAGACTAGTTTTGGTACGTTGGCAGAAGAGTTGTGTTCACTAAAGCTTACGTAACTTGAGTTCCGTTAAGAGTTACGGGAGCTAATACTAGCCAAAACGTTCATCTCGGCGAGTCTATACTTTTACTTGCCTAACGGCCAGTACCCTCGGGTTTGAACCCCAAAATCTGCATGGAAGATCTTCGTTTTTTAGTTCGAAGTTTTGACGTTCGATTTTTTATTTCAAAATGAGCAATTTTCAAGCATTTTTAGTTGTTCAAACCTCGATGCAAGCCATGTTGAATTATGATAACGAGATAGGAATAACTCAGAAGTTTCCTAAGTTGCTTCGATTGGAAAATTATCATAATTGGAAGAAACGATTTGAATCTTACATGTATTCACAAGATGTTGATTGTTGGATTCTGATTGAAAAACTATATGAGTATCCATTGATAGCCATACTTTGCCAGAGTCAATAAGTTATTTTGAGCCTGACAAAAAGAAGGAGTTTGCAAGAGAGAAGAAAACTTACAGTTTTCTTACGATAGCATTACCTAAAGATTTGATGCATAAGTTTAAAAATTTTCCAACTTCTAAACAATTATGGAATGCTATTAAAGAAAGATGCGAGGGTAATGATCAGTATAAAAACACTCGAAAGAAAGTTTTGAAGAAGGAGTTTGATAATGAAATCATGGTTTTGAATAATGAATATCAAGTCATCCAGTCTAAACTACAAGATAAAGTCACCAGTTTGACAAAAGAAAACAAATTGTTGACAAAAAATGTAGAAATTTATCAAGGAAAGGTGGACAAAGTTACACTGGAAGTGTATAATGCACATGTTAAGATGAGAAGAAAAAAGTTTTTGTCTAATAGAGCTTCAGAACAGTTAATTGATTCAGAAAAGGCTTTGGGTGAAGCTCAGAAGAAGATATCAGATTTAAGTGTTCAAGTTCTAGATTGTTCCTCCCTTCGACCGGCGGACGTCCTTGTCTTTGGGTGGAAGCACGGGAAGCTGCCTGTGTCGACCTTATTGGTGTTTCCCCTCTCGTGGGGTTCAAGGAGTCAGGTTTCCGGGCAGGCCAGGCGGCCACGAATGCTGCTGTCGGGAAAGTGCGCAAACATGAGGAAGCGTGTCTGGCGAATCAACATGTGTTCGTGCCTTTTGCGTTTGACACCTTCGGTTACCTTGCCCCGGAAGCTGTGGATACTTTGACCCGCGTCCAGAAGGTCATGAATGGGAATGTGGCGAGTCCTGGGGGCTTGAATGTGGTCTTCACTCGGTTAGGCTTTGCTATTCAGAAAGGGGTGGCGGCGCAGCTTGTTGCCAGCCTCCCTTGTACTTCATGTTGAGTTGTAACCGTTGTTTTTGTGATTAATTAAATTAAATTATATATCAAAAAAAATCAAATAATTTGAAGAATTCATATTCTTTCACAAGTTATTTGTGCAACGATGCGAATTTCAAAAGAATGTTTAGTGGAGAAGAATTCAATCAATTACCACCTCCATTGATTCAAACTGATCCTCTGGCTGATGTCGAATCTTCTGATGCGCCTGGTGATTATTCTGATTTTGTTTCTAAGAAATCTGAGAAAAAGAAATCAAAGTCTCAATTTAACAAGAACATGGAAAAGGAGGAAAGTTTGGTTGATAACTTTGCTTCTCAGTTTGAATCTAGTGGGTTTATTTCAATAGAAGGAGTTATTTATACTGGGAAAAAGGTTGATAAAGATAAAAAGCAGTTAAATGAAGAAAAAGTTGTTGCTAAGCTGGTAGAAGCTAACAAGTTGAAGGATATTAAAGCTTCATTCAATCAAGCTGCTCAAGCTGCTAAAGCTGGTCCTTCTAGTTCTCAAATTGATTTGTCAACACTAACATGTTACAAATGTTCAGGTTTGGGTAGTGAGGGTAAGAAGTTTGAGAAGAATGTCACGAAGAAAATGTCCAAGAAGGTTCCAAAGGAAAAGAAAGACACCAGTCTGGAAAAAATTTATTATTTGGCCCAAGTTTTCATGTCTATAATGGAGAAAGGGTTTGGAGGTAAGATTCAGAAGAAGACTTCGTCTGAAAGTTCTTCTAGGGTTGCTCAACAAGTCAAAGATTTTTTATCACCTGGATCAAATTCATCACCTCGAAGTCCTACTTCCAAATGGGTACATGCTAATCAGTTTCAAATATTTGATGATTCTTCTGATTCTTTTAAATCTGATGATAGATGTCATACATTTCAGTGCAAACCACAATCTAAACAATCATATCGTTTATGCTATCAATGTCGCCGAAAGGGACACATGGCACAAGATTGTCCTGAAACTATCAAAAGAACATTTTCTAACAAATCTGCCACATTTGTTGATGAATCAGGCAGAATTTTTACTGAGTCAACACCATCCAAAACAAAGTTTAAACGAAACAATTTTTCAAATTTGATTCTAGTACTAGTGGTTCATCTCTAGATGATGATTCGGTTAAAAATGAAGAGGAAAAAATGTAGTGGCGACCTAAAGTGGTCAGCATGGCTACTTCTGATTTTGTGGAAGACACTGGTCGACCAGAAGCTGTGTGCTTTGGGTCATCTAAATACTAATCATTTAAATCCAGTGTGCAGGTTTCTTCAAGAAGACCTGTCGGTGATTGTGACGTTCAAGCTTCAAGCAGTTGCTGATAGTGGAGTTTCCTGTGTAATTTAAATTCCATGATTCATATTACAAAACTGAAAGTTTTCTAAAAGGTATCAGTATCGATTGGTCAATTTTTTTTCTTTTACATTTCGTATGTAATTTAGGGGAGAAAACTTCAAAAATAAAAAATATTTGTGTTTTCTGTTAAAATGAAAAATCCAAAAATAGAGTTTTCATTTTTAGGGGGAGAAAAACAGAAAAATACAAAAACATTGAAAAACAGAAAAAAGTCAAAAACATTGAAAAATGAGAAATTGTATCCAATATGATTGGTAAATGATGGTACATTGGCTTACGTGTCTGACTCATGGATAAAATAGATGAAAAAGCCATAAGATTATTGCTCGATGTGCTTGGTAGGCTCAACATTAAATCATAAAGTATTCAGATGTGATATAAATTAAAAACTAATGTTTGACCAAGTGGACAACATCTTGATGCGAATCTCAAGATATTAAAGAAAAAGATGTGTGATAAAAGAAAACGAGAATTCACTATGTATACATGTGTTCATTTTGCAAAGATTTAAACTTGTTTGATTTTCTTTATTTTGTCAAATGATCGTACTTTCTTTGCGTATCGAAATATCGACCTAATTGTTGTTTGTTTGACGTTCTGCTTTATATTCTTTGGTGTTTTGTATAACTCATCGGACTTTCTCTACGTGTATGGGAGTACCGACCTAATTGGGTTATACAATTTCAACTTGTTTGTATTTTCTTATTTTGTTAAATCCGAGGCCTTATCTGCGTATCGAAAAATCGACCTTAAGGTAGATGATTTAATGTTCTTTTTTATTTTTGCATGGAACACCATTGACGATATCATGAATACAATCATTATGTGTTAAATCACAAATGAAATCACAAATGTGATAAGCAAATGCATATCTGAGTATGTCTAATAGTGTGGGGTACACTGGTCAAAGCAAACTTATTCAATACAATAACATATCTAGATGTTATGAGTATGATTGTGCCTGAATTATAAGATGGACAAATTTATACCAATAATCGACATGGCTTGTGTGCTGAAGTAATTAAAATTGAAGTGTAGTTCAGCATGTCGTGTTCAATATGATCCCAAGTTGTGATCTTTCTCGCAAAAGACAAAAATAGTGTCTGTTTCAGTATTGCATTTATGTTTCATATCTGAAAATATCAAAAAGATTTTAGGTGTGTTTTAGCATAAATTTAGAAAAGTCAAAAAGATTTTCGGTGTCTTTTGATTTAAAGTTTCAGAAAGCCAAAAAGATTTTGTTTCTTATTTGTTTTCTACCGATCGATACAAGATACGAAATCTGATTTTAAAACTATATCTTGGATTCTCGAAGAGAAGTTTTGCGCCAAGATTAAATTAATTTTCAAAAGAAAAGAAATCCGTGTTTCTGTCTTCTGAAATTGCAGGTTCCGTGTGGCAAGACTCAAGAATGGTGAAAGGGGAAGTATGCAATATCTTTCACAAGTGGATCTTGAAGATTAAAGATTATTCAAGAATGATCCAGCCATGCAAGCTCTATGTGACACCTGGTCCGAAAACCTAGGTCAAACCTCTTTACTTTGACTTTTATAAAAGTACTAATGTGCATTAACCGATCTGATTACTGTTTAAACTGTTAACTACTGTGTCTGACTGTTAACTGATGACGTAAACCTTATCCCGCGTTTGTACTTGAAGCGTATACCCATAAATTTCATAAAGATTCCATGGATTAATTATGGAATTTCAATAAACAAGAAAAATAAATATAAAATATATTTTATATTTTACCCGAAACTGGTGTCGAACGTTTATATAACCGACACAGCAAACTGATAAGTGATCGTATGTTTAAAACTATTCGGTTTTAAACAATCTGGACGGTCGAGCTTAAAACTGTTGCTAACTGACAAAACTGAAAACGTAAACCGTAACCTGTGTACAAAACTGAAAACTATATCTGATTTCTGAAAAACTGATGTAACCAACTCGAACAATTATTTTACGAAATAATAACATCAATCGTTGTCAAGACTTAAGCCATATCCTCAACCGTTAACCTCGTTGGGCCCCACTAGGCCCAATAGGCCCAATAATCCGAAAATAACGAAACCGAGCCCGAAACCTTGACCCGCTACATAAACTTGATAAACCGAATGATCGTGGCGATCCATAACTCCAACCGATTCACAACGGGCCGGGGCCTCGAACCGGCGCCCCGTTTGGACACGTATGGCCCATAACCGACGAACCGATCCAATTGCATTTTCTTTAAACATTTAGGCCCAATATAAAGTTCAAGCCCGATGGATTAATTTAAATAATATTAGTTCATCAACTTTACAACTTTTATAAAACTTGTTACCACGTATTAGTTTATAAATATTTGTCTCCACCTTTTATAATTTTTATACTTGTGAGTTTTATAAAAAGTGTGATTTTAATCATCACCCTCCTTTTTATGTTTTATAAAACTTACACATGGTACATTTTAATAAAAACATGGCATTTATTTTCTTATAAAAGTCCCCAACTCAAGAGTTAGGATATGTGTTATTCTTTTCAAAAAGAATTGTGATGTTGAGAGGACCACATCACCCTCCTCTTCACCACTCCATTTACCTAACCACCTCATCCTCCTTTCTCCTATTTTTCTCCCTGCCATCCATGAACAAGCATGACCCATCAACCACTGTCTTCACCACGAACCACCACCTCCTACCCTTGCCGTGAATCAAGCAACCAACCAAGCACCTCAACTTCTTTCATCTTTTTAATCTAAATGAATATCAAGCAAGCCCTCCCCTCTCCCTCTTTCTGTTTTCCGGCCAGCACAAACCCACACCACCGCCGCCAATCGCTGCCATCACCACCACCGCAGCCTCCTGTCCCCTTCCTTTTCCCGGCCAAAACAGCCCCACCACCACCGCGAGTTGCTGCCATCACCCTCCCTCTTCTTCTCTCTTTTTCTGCCGGAGAAACAACCCCAGCCACCACCGGCCGGGCGCTGCCACTCTCCCTCTCTCTTCAGTCGAGGACCACAGCAGCCACCACCACTCCTCTCCTCTTCCTTTTTCTGGTCGCACAACACCACCACAGCCACCACCATCGCGACCCGCTACTGCCTCCCACTGCCACCGCCGGAGCAGCTGCTGTGCAACCCTCCTGTCGCCGGAGCTGCTACAGCGAAGTTGCTACTGTCCAGCCACAAGCCGCCTCCTTCCATTCTTTCTCTCGGCAACCAAACAACCACCGCCATCGACCGCAGCCACCACCACGTCGCACTACTGCTGCTGCCCGCCACTATTACTGTAGTCTGCCACCCTGCTGCAGTCCGCCACCCTGCTGCTGCTGTCCTCCTCCTGCCGTGGAGCTGCTGCCGCGAACCACCACCGAGAAACCCGCCACCTTTCTCTCGTTTTCCCTCGGTTTAACTCCTATACTTTGGGAGTCTATTTAACCGTTTTCGTCTTTGTTTTAATACGTTCTAAAAACGTTCCCAAACGATCCCCGAGTCTTGACGATCGATTCTTTTAAAACCCGAGTCTTTACAACTAACCGTTTAAACGAGAGGTTTACTAACGATAAAACACCTAACTATATTTTACTTCTTTATTTTCTTTAAACCTTAAGGCTATAAGGTTTAAAAATGTGATTTTGTCAATAACTACATTTATATAAAAACCCATGTTTAAAGTTACTAATAAATGGGTTAATTTGATTATTTAGTTAATTGATGATATTAAGATATATATTGCATGCTAAATGATTGTTACTCTTATGTTTTAACATGATTATAAATGGCTAGACTTGTTATTTATAATCTAAATTGTTAATCATCTTGTTAATGAATTTATAATTGCTAATGACATAGTATCATGGATGAAATTGGGTGTTTAAAGACATTAGTGGACTAGTTTGGACATTAGATGTGCTATATAAACTTTTGGACATAATATGATAACATTAAAAACCCTAAAATGAATTTTATGGATAAATATCAACGTTAGTAATTTTATAAAAATTACTATGATAAATTAAACCATAAAAGTTGACAACGGGATCAAATATATATAAAAGGGTCATATTTTACAAAAAAATTAATTCTAAAAACAAAAGACTTCAAAGTCTTGTTTAGATTTTATAAAAATAAAATGGATAAAATATATATAGATATATTTTATATCCAAAAATGATAAAATACCATATTTGTGTCACTTGACATAAAAAGTATAAATCTTCGATTTTATACAAAAAGTGGAAAATGTTTTATGTTGGGAATTTTCTATAATAAGTCTTTAATTTAAAACCCTAACTTTATTTGATAAATAAAGTTATTTAAAAATGATTATATAAAAATAAAATCAAAAGACTTATAGAAATTATGAAAAACATATTTTAAATATTTTTGATTATCTTAAATGAATCAAAATAATCAAAACGTTTTAACCAGATCAAATGTTTATTTTTAAACGCTTGAAATTGAAACGAAATCTTTAAACGATTTAAAAACGTTTTACAACGTAACAAATCATAAATAATTATTTACAACAAATAATTATCCGTATGAATTTTAGAAACCCTAATTTGAGTTAAATCATTTTGATTTGTAAATATAATTATTTTAATCATAATTACATTTATATTAACTCAAAACCCTAATTTTCCTTAACATGATTTAAATATTAAATAACCTTTAATATTTACCTACTTGTGTTTAATCATTAAATCTTTAACTTGTAATAATTTGATAAATTATTCCAACAAGTTAGAATAATTATTTCGATAATAATTTTCAACTCTAGTTATATATATTATAACTTAACGCGATTAATTATTCAATCGATCGAGCGAATATAAAAATAATAATAAATATTATTATTTAAAACAATATTCAAGACTTGATTGAACTGGCCTTCATGATACGTGATCACACGTTCAATTCTTGTATTCAAATTACATAAATGCTTTCATACGTGAACATTAGCATTTACTGATTTTAAACTAATTAACTGACGGGTTTTCAAACGCTACAAACGGGATTATACGTCAAGACTTGACCGGTATCATTTGGGTAACGTTCGTTACTCAAATGATTAAGTGGACCCTTATGCATGTTGTCTTATGTTTTATTAGGACGTTACTTGCTAGTTGCCACTCGGCAATCCATCATCATCACTGAATCATGTGAGTTTCACGGCCCCTTTTCTTTACATCTGTTTTACACTTATGGGGGAGAAATCATGAACTAATAAACTGCTTTTACTTAATGTTATGGTTTACATGTTAGCCGTATGACTACATGTTCCATTCTGTATCCCAAACAACTGGTACTTTATCGTTATCAACGTTAGTACAACTGAAATCCCACTATTAATTGAATTCGATTAGTTCTGCTCGAAACGATAACTAGTGAATAGATATATTTGGGTTGACAACCCTGCCCAGATTGGTAGCTCCAATCCTGACTTCGTATATTGTCAAGGGGTACACGTCAGTTATTCTTGCCTGTTCGGTATTCTTGGGATAGAATGCTATGAGTGGGTAATCCGTTAGTATTCGAATTTGAGGTTCATGGTAGGATCTTACAACCACGACAGTAAACCAACGTAACATTTAAGTATGCTGTAAACTGTTATCCCAACCTGCCGTAAACTGTTATTCCAACATACCGTAAACTGTTATTCCAACATACTGTAAACTGTTTTTACAAACTTACCATCGAATCATAAACCTGTGAACCTCACCAACTTTATGTTGACCTTTTAAAACTCATGATTTCTCAGGTATCTAAGCTTATCATGGAAGACGTGCAAATGGGGCTTCACTGTAACTTTCGACCCTGCTTTATCAGAGTCGTAGTCCCGACCTATCTTAAATAGACTGCTTTATGATTTCAATATCAAACTAAGACTTTTATTCAAATGTAAGACAATATCATTTCACCACGACTTTCCGCTGCAACATGAATGGTATTATGTTTTAAATGACGTTTGAATTTAGTAGAAGTTGTTCTGTATATCTGCGACTATGATTCCGTCTCGCTCACACCCAAATCCGTTGACCGGGGTGTGACACTCTATTTCTGACAAGATTTCAAGTTAAAGATCAGATGCAGCAATGATGAAGATTGAAGACTGAAGTTTAGTTGGATAGATAGATAAATGAATACACCACACGTTAAGGGGGGGGGGTTTGTTAGAGCATATTCCTATGCTACCTTGTGTCTCGTGTAATGTATCTAGATCAGAGCATGTCTTTGTGAGTCTTAGGGTCCACGTACCAAGGTCCGTACCAGTTAGTACACAGCCACGTACCAATGGTACGCTGGTTGGTACGCTACACTTAGTGACAAGTATAAATAGTTCATGTTAGAGAGAGTTAACTAGGTCTGTCACTTGAGTCATCTTAACTGTGTGAAACTAAGTGTGTTTCTCTCTCTCTAGAATCCTTGTATTCTATCTTTGTGAATTAATAAAGCAAAGCTTTCTTTACTCTCGTTGTTATAGATTGACCGAATCATGCAGTAGTGAGATCCTTTACAATTACTACACCACTGATAAACAAACAAAGTGGTATAATGGCACTTACTTACGGGGCCCCACAAACCGGTAACTTACCATACTCGACACACCGTCATGAACCAGCAAGGGAACAACCCTACATGCGCACGTGTAAGTCCGACGTAACCAGAGCTAAGTTCACAAACATGTACCATCTCGACTTCCGTGAGGTGACAAAATATTACCAACCCTCATTCCCAACCAAATACTTTCAGCCCGCACATGCGTGGTCAACCTAGTTTGCTTACATAGACATAAGAACCTCGATCGTATCATGTAGCATGGGGCACGAGTCACCTTTCGGATCATGCATCGTCTCCCGACTGGGTGTCACAAGTATGGCCTTTGGGACTCCGACTCCCCAAATGGTCTGTGATACGAAGAGCACGTTTGGTTAAGAAAATCAATATTAAACTTTCAATAAAAAATGGTTTTCATAAAGTCATTTGATACACCTTAAAACATCGTTATAAAGACAACTCGAAAACTCATTAAAAGTTGGTTACCTCCAATTAAGTGTAAGAGTTGAACTAATCATTGTTCATTAGCTTAAAGATGTGCCAGGTAATAAGCAAATAATTTCATAGACAAAATGCTTTCATTTTCATAGACCAAGTGGCTCGACTAATCTAAAAGTGGGAGAAGAGAGGAAAGACTTGAGAAAATTGAAAAGTGGTGGAGGTTGGCATTTATAGGTAAAATGTCTGGACAAGCACGGGTCGTGCCCTGCTTGGCATGGGCGATGTTGTGTCAGTGACATTGATCCGCAAATGTTTTGTCATCAGAGGCACAGGTCGTGTTAAGTTGGGCACAGGTCGTGCCGTGTCAGGAAGCTATGGTGTGTTATCAGAAGCACGGGGTTGTGTCGAATCAGGGAAAGATTCTAATTATTTAGGTTGGGCACGGGGCGTGCCAGGCTGGGCACGGGCCATGCTAAGGCTGGTTCTTCCCAAAGTTAGCATTTTTTCACTTTTCTACAAGATTATGCTTCTTTTGGTATTTTGGCCTTAGAAAACCTGAAAAACTAAAAAGAAAATAAAATCAACTTGTTTTGATGTTAGTAGTTAGGTTTATTCCCGATAAGTTAGTAAATTTGGTAATAAAAGTATGTATAATTTAGTATTTATCAGAAGAACCAGACAATGCCTTCCGAGGGGGTAGGGTACCTTATTGCTTGTTTTGTCAGTCAGCTTATGATCGTGTCTCTGATGTTTGTAAGATTCCTTGAAATCACCCGGCTTTGAAGGGTACCAACCCATCGATGAACTGCTCAATCCTCCTATGAGATGGCTTTACCATAGTAAGGCACAAACAACATAAACATCAATCTCAAACCCTTCCATTTTTAGATTTTCGAATTCCATTTCAAGCTTCTGAATTTCCCTTTGTGGGCAGTACTCTTCTACCAACGTCTTGGTAAATTCAGCCCATGGCATTGCATTAGCAGCTTCCGCTCCAAGAACTTGAACTTGGGTATTCCACCATGTTAAGGCTACTCCTTCAAACTTTCCAGCAGCATAATTGACTCGGTACTCGATAGGAAAATTACACATCTCAAAAATGGATTCTGATTTCTCCATCCAATGGAGCAGACCTACAACACCCTCCGTCCCACTGAACATGTGTGGCTTGCAGTCCATGAACGCCTTGTACGTAGACATACCAGGTGCAGTTGGATTCGCAGTGCGCTGCCAATGCTGCCGTAACACTCTGACCAATGAATTACATTAAGCTCCTCCGGAGTCACAAGGATTGCATTACCGCGACCTCTACAACATCCAGCCATTGTCTCTATAATACACAGAAATGATTACTATCCCGGTATTTATCATTTGAGCATATGATAATCGATCAAATGGCAAAACTAACACATAACAAATTTTAGCAATCATTTAAATAAAATAAAGTTGCAACTGGTTTGCAATTTCATTCATTTAAGCAGATGTCTAAATATTTATGGCTAAGTTAGATAAAGAAACAACTTTCGTCAATTTGCACAACCTAGAACAGAATAAGCAGATCTTTGAAGATTACCAAAAATAATAGACTTTGCCTCGCACTCCAGTTCCTTAGTTGAACTCTTGCGAGAGGATTCTCGAGACCTTCCTCTCTTGGGATTTTTTAAAAAATGTCCCTACTCAGTTACTCTAACATAAGCTACAAGTTTTCAGTTCTTTTAAACAATCACCATGTTCATGCACGTCTGCACATGATTCACCGAGTTATTAGGTACCGATTCTGTCTGATCCAGATTACGTCTCGAAGACTCAATTAGCTATCCGAATGCCGCTGCTTTTCCCATAACCGTGCAATGCTCGTTGTGTAGTGCCTAAGGCTGCTACTAAAGCGAAGATTAACCGATTCCTTAGAGTATAGATATGAAGAAGACATGGCGCACATAAGGCCTCGGACATTCGAGCGGTAAGATCGGTATACGTGAAGGAAAGAACGCTCTACACCGCGACTAGTCATCGTGAAAAACCGAGGTGGTGGGCAAATACCTTGGTTGCGGAAGCGGATCGAGTCTTTGTGTAACTCGTTTTTGTAGAAACAAATGAACACCCGGATATGAACACGATGGTGTTTGAGATGTGATTATGATGATGAGCAAAGCTAGTATAAACATGATAGATGAAGAACAAGATAGATAGATAAACAATGTGGAATGATAGATAAATAAAGATAACCGAAAGATTACATTTTACCTACCCCACACATTCCCGGGTATCATGATCTTACTAGGTGAGTTCATGAACCCTCGACAAGCTTCAAAGAACCATGACTAGCTCTCTCTTAAAGTATCACTCTTCAAGTCTTTCACATGAGAAAGACTTACTATATATAATACAAACTCATTAAGGGCATTATAGTAAACTACCAACTAGTGACAATATTTAAACAATAAATAATATTCACTAGAGCCTTTTCTTTAGTTGAGTCTTGTAACTTGAGTTGTCATGGTTTTCACCGTGTTGTCGGGACGGTTTAAGTTAAGTGGTCGTTGAGTATTAATCACATCTATCCAAATCTTGTTGGCTCGGTATCTCGATTCACAACAATCTCCCCCTATTTGGTAGATGGAATACTCAACACCGGCGCCCCTGATGGCTATTTTTGGTGATTCAAGAGTGAACAGATGTGGCGACCCTAAAACTTTTGCTTTCTTTCCCCAGCAACAACAACAACGACGACAGCCGAGGCTGCGGACGCTACAACGCAAGAATAATTTTCGGGACGAAAATTCCAATTTCAAGGGGATGATGTGACACCCGAGAATTCCAAGGTTAACCTCCGTTAGACAAACTCCGTTAGTTACGTTATAAGTGTTAACTTAGTAACTAATGCTTAACTAGGCCGAATACGTCCACGACCTTTGGTTGATCACCAAACCCGTCCATATGTGTTTACTTTTTTAATTGCCACTATGTGAAATTATGTGCAACGTGTTTACTGAATTAATTGTGTAAGATTGGTCACTTCTGATTTTAGCGAAACTACCAGGCGAAACTATAGTGTCGCCCGGCTAGCTTAACCTCTGACTTACAGAGCCAGTTTCGCTTGGCCAGCAAAACTAGCCCCTGATATATATATTTTATAAAACCCTAGATACCTCATTACTTGCACCATTTCTCCCAAAACACACACCACTCTCATCTGCTCACTCGAGATTTCTGGTCAGTCGAGAAAACCATCAAGGAACCATCATCTCATCTCATCCATTCAGGCCCTAGATCGAATCGTGAGTCCCAAAACCATTATTTATGCATTTTCTATGTGTTTTCTTAAAAAGCATGCTTGAATCTTCATGTAATCACTTGATCTTCTGATATGATGCTTAGGGATGCTAGATCTATCATAAAGTCAGTAACTTTACGTGTGAAATCAGATCATAATGAAGATTTATGCTAGATTAGGTCATTTTAGGTTTAAAATGCATTTTTGGTGATTTGATGATAAAATCCATGTTTAAGGTGTTAAAACTTGTTGTTTGATGTTGGTAAATGATCATGCATGCTAGATATTGAATTACATGAAATATGGAAGCTGTTAGATTGATTTTTAGGCTGATTTACGTGTTTTTCGCGACCAGCGAAACTGTACTGTTCTCTGGGCGAAATTACTTAGCGAAATTATGTATATCTTCATCCAGCGACACTATGGAGCGAAACTGTAGTGTCGCCGGGTAAACCAACCAGACCTGTCCGAACGAAACTACCGAGCGAAATTCCCTGAACGAAAGTTCAAACCAGTTTCAAGCGAAACTAGGCTAGCGAAACTGCCTCAGCAGTTTCGGGCGAAACTAGCCTAGCGATACTGTGTCATCGGGTATTCCCTAGCAAAAATGCTGCCCGTGCACATAGCGAAACTGTGTAGCGACACTATTCTAGCGAAACTATGATCTGACCAAACTCAAACTTGTGCAACTAACTTGAACGCTATGCCATGACTTACATGATTATACAATAATGAAACATGCTTTGATTTCTGTGTTATGTGAACCCTTGTTTATGATCAACCATCGGTGTCGTGTGTCGGTATGTCGTGTCGTAGTTCCAACGTGCTATGTTATGGGCCATAGTGACGTTAAGTTAAAGATTAGACACCAAAACTAATACTTAAGACCTAAACGTGTTCTTAGGTCTTCGATAAGCAAACAATACTTGGATTTCTTAGCAAGTGTAGCAGTGCAACCAAAGGTGAGTGTCACTAACCCATTTACCGTGAACCCGGTTGGGTCACACTGAATAACTTAATGGAAAACAATGCTGACAACCTTAAGAGTGCTATGCACCTCTCTGATGAACTTGAAAACTTAGGAGTGCTCGGCACCCACTTGATGAACTTGAAGTGTTTTATGGGAGACACTTGTGAAATACTTAAATAACTATTTCTAAAACGAAACTGGAAATATTTTCGGGATTCATGAGAACCCAAAGGAAAACCGTTTTAATATGGCTAGTGTAGGTTAAAGTCTAAACCACATGATATCACATGATTTCTAAGGATTGCCTTATAACTGAAAAAGTCCTCAACTAAATTGTACCATTAATTGTAAAGCGAGGGGATGTTGGGTAGATCTACTGGAGTTTGACAAACTCCGCCCCGTGGCACGGGGAGTGCACGGAGGTATAATATCAGCCTATCTGACCGTGATCCCGAGAGGACACGGGGGAGGCAAATCCGCGATGACGTAGGTCCGCAAAACATGATGGCACTGCCACTACAATATTAGTCAGCTTTGGTACAAACTTCCTTAGTGCATGGAACAACGGATTAGCTACCCGCGATATCGGTTGAGCACTTTAACTATACAAAACTAGTTCATACCCGATAACGTATGTTACGGACATTAATATTTCTAAACCACGCTACTATGATTTTTGGACATTACAGAGCATTGCTCTTTCACAAATAAATATTACTTAAGTATATGTTGATACGTTTATGATTATGAGACCGGGCCACTGCGTGACAAGCCCACTGTGAACTCACCAACCGTTAGGTTGACACTTGCGTGGTTTAAACTTTTGCAGATCGCTGAGGAGTATCCGGATGCGGGTTGGCATGGCACATGAAGACTTTTACTTTTGATTAAACTTAATTGGGAATTTATTACACTGATTGTAAAGCACGTGGTTAGTGCTAAGATGATATATTTTTCCGCTGCGTATTTTGAGACTCTACTTTATGATAAATATTTGGACTTACTCTGATTCGTTTAGTATTTGTAACTAATGGTTGTGGTCCTGGTTTGCTCGCACCCCTTAACGGTATAAACTCCGTTAGTGGTTATTTGGGGGTGTGACAGATTGGTATCAGAGCCATAAGTTGCAGAGAACTGGAATCATTTTGAAAACGATTTGGAAACTGCAACTTGAAACCTTAGTTACAAACGAACAAACAAAATTCCCAAAACAACATTTTTACGTGCCAACCTGGGATACTCGCTCTGCTGTGTAGGTAAATACTTCGTACGTATGTATATATATCTATATAAATATGTATATAGACCGTGTCTACGTAGTCTAACGGAAAAACCTTAGGGAAAATTTTCACACACGAATACGAAACGCGAACGCGAATACGCACACTATTCCGGGGGAAAGCGACAACGAAACGATGCTACACGCTACGTCCTGATTTCTACTACGATGACTACGCCGACGGTGACTTTTATGGGAAAGCCGACTTTCGACGATAGCCACTTACGACTTACGACATTCTTCGACGATGCCTCCATTTTGCACGAAAATTTTTCTGGACTAATAGTGGGATAACGGGAAATTGTTAATATGCGTATTATGGGATATGTATAAAGTATAATTGTGACTGAACACTGGCTACTTTAACTGTCCAGCAAGATGTCTGGAAGAGGACACGGAAGGAGCAACATTAACATGACGCCTGCACAACTACAAGCTATGATTAACGAACACGTGCAAGCCGCGGTGGCAGCCGTCCAAGCTGCATACGCCGCACAGGGTAATTATTATGCCGGTTAAGGCACAAAGCAATTGTATTTTGACCTGTTTTAACTTAAAACCCGAACTATTTATGCATCAGGAAACCACCATCACTGCACGTTTAAGTCCTTTATGGACTGCAAGCCGATAACATTTTCCGGCGAAGAAGGAGCGGTAGGACTCCTCAGGTGGATCGAGAAATCTGAAAAGGTCTTCTCTATGTGCAACTGCCCTGCTGAGAGCAAAGTGAAATTTGCGACTGGTACTTTCGAAGGAGCTGCTCTCTCCTGGTGGAATGCCGAAATCCAGATGATTGGGATTGATGCGGCTAATAACATGGAATGGGAAGCGTTTAAGGAACTGATTATGGAGGAGTACTGTCCCCGTGACCAAGTGAAGAAGTTAGAGGGCGAATTCTTGAATCTGAAAATGATTGGGTCTGAAGTTGAGCAGTATACTGCGCGTTACCACGAGTACGAGGTCTTGTGCCCCACAATGGTTGATGCTGAGTTCAAACGCATTGAGCGTTATCTGGAAGGCCTCGCGCCTCAAATCAAAGGACTAGTGACTGCCAGCAACCCCGCAACCGTGCAGCAAGCCATCCGCTTGGCTCACAAGCTTACTGATCAGGAAGTTGAGAAGGGTACACTTCCTGCAAAAGCCACAGAGAAGACTGCCTTGAGTGGCAAAAGAAAAGCTGATGATGAAGCTCCTGAAAACTCCATGCACAATCAGAGTGTTGGAAACAGCACTGGGAGGTCTTATAGCTTCCAAAGCCAAAGCAAAAGGTCTGGGAACAATAGTGGTAACAACCGCCAGGGCGGTAGTGGTCAGAGCAACTACAAGGGTAATCTGCCCATGTGTAACAAGTGTGGAAGGCATCACGCTGGTGTTTGTAGAAAGAATTTGAGCTGTGAAAGGTGTGGCAAGAAAAGCCATGAAGCGAAGGACTGTTGGACAATTCTTCCCGAGCAACAAAACCGCCTAAGGCAAAACAACAACAACAACAATCATGGCAACAACAACTCTGGGAACAACCGTAACGGGCAAGGGAACAATCAGAACAACAATGGCGGAGCCCGTGGCTGTTTTGAATGTGGTGCTCAAGGCCACATAAAAAGTGACTGCCCGCAGTTGAGAAGACAGGGGAATGGTAACCAAGGAAACAATGGTGGGAATGGTAATGTCGGAGGAAATGGCAACGGGAATGGCAACAACGGGAACGGTGGAAATGGCAGAGGAAGAGCTTTTGTCATGGGTCAAGGAGAAGCTCGCAACGATGCCAACGTGATTAACGGTAAATTCATCCTTAATGGTTTCTTTGCTACTGTATTGTTTGATTCTGAGTGCTGAAAGAAGTTTTATTTCCACTAAGTTTGCTAAGCTAATTAATGCTAAACCGATTGCCTTAGATGCTAAGTATGTGGTAGAGCTAGCTAATGGTAAACTTCATGATACGACTCAGATAGTTAAGGACTGTAAGTTAGAATTAGCTGGCCATACGTTAGGAATCGATCTTATGCCTTTCCCGATTGGTAGTTTTGATGTCTATAGTAGGAATGGATTGGTTATCCGAAAACCGAGCTGAAATTCTATGTGAAGAAAAAGTGGTTCGTATTCCACTCAAGGACGGTGAAGTGTTAACAGTTCAAGGCGAGAAAGGTGGGACAGTCACCGGTATTATCTCGTTTCTTAAAGCTCAAAAGTGCCTTCGTAAAGGTCACTTCGCGATTCTTGCAAACGTCACCGACACGACACTTCCCGAGCGTAAAATCGACGACTACCCGATAGTCCGCGACTTCCAAGATGTATTTCCCGAAGATTTGCCTGGTTTGCCTCCATTTCGACAAGTCGAGTTTGGAATCGACTTAGCTCCCGGAGCATGCTCCGATTGCACGCGCACCTTACCGTTTGGCGGTAAGCGAACTCAACGAACTCTCCGCACAACTTCAAGAGTTACTCGACAAAGGATTTATTCATCCAAGTTCGTCTTCATGGGGAGCACCGGTATTGTTTGTTAAGAAGAAAGATGGAACGTTCCGCATGTGTATTGACTACCGAGAGCTTAACAAGGTTACGATCAAGAATCGGTATCCACTTTCTCGAATCGACGATCTCTTCGACCAACTACAAGGTTCAAGCTACTTCTCAAAGATTGATCTACAGTCTGGATATCACCAACTTCGCGTTCGTGATGAGGATGTTCCCAAGACTGCTTTCAGAACTCGGTATGGTCACTACGAGTTTCTAGTTATGTCGTTTGGGCTAACTAATGCGCCTGCTGTGTTTATGGATTTGATGAATCGGGTGTGCAAGCCGTACCTCGACCAGTTTGTGATAGTCTTCATCGATGATATTTTGATCTACTCCAAGACAAACGAAGAGCACGAGAGACACCTACGACTTATCTTGGAATTACTCCGCAAGGAACAGCTTTACGCCAAGTTTTCGAAATGCGATTTTTGGATTCGCGAAGTCCAGTTTCTTGGACACATTATCGATCAGAATGGAATTCATGTCGACCCGGCTAAAGTGGAAGCTATCAAGAACTGGTCTACCCAGAGCGCCGACCGAAATCCGACAATTTTTGGGACTAGCCGGATATTACCGAAGATTCATCAAGGGTTTCTCGCAATTGGCTCAACCCTTGAACGGCTTTGACGCACAAAGGAGTGCAATATAGATGGGGTGAAAAAGAAGAACGCGCGTTTCAAACTCTTAAAGATATGTTATGTTCAGCTCCGATTCTCGCATTACCCGATGGGGTTGACGAATTTGTAGTTTACTGTGATGCATCCATCCAAGGACTCGGTTGCGTGTTGATGCAACGGGACAAAGTGATTGCCTATGGGTCCAGGCAACTGAAGAATACTGAGAAGAATTATACAACACATGATTTGGAATTAGGAGCCGTTGTTCATGCACTCAAGATTTGGAGACATTACCTCTATGGAACAAAGTGCACGATATTTACCGACCACAAGAGCTTACAGCACATCTTTGAACAGAAGGACCTCAACATGCGACAACGACGGTGGGTCGAGCTACTGAATGATTATGACTTAGCGATTAAGTATCACCCGGGAAAAGCCAATGTTGTGGCCGACGCCTTAAGCCGTAAGGAGTACGAAAAGCCTCGACGTGTACGAGCGCTGCAACTTACCATTCACACAGGATTGCCGGATCGGATCCGCGATGCCCAACGAGAAGCTTTAAAGGAAGAAAACTTCGCAGCTGAGGCACTGCGAGGGGTGGATGGAAATTCTGAAATTAAGTCCGACGGACTCAGGTATTACAATGATAGAATTTGGGTTCCTTTACTTGGAAATCTTCGTGAGCTCGTGATGGACGAGGCTCACAAGTCACGGTATTCGGTGCACCCTGGATCGGATAAAATGTACCAAGATTTGAAGAGCTTGTATTGGTGGCCGAATATGAAAGCCGACATTGCGCGATATGTGGCCAGATGTTTAACGTGCTCAAGAGTCAAGATTGAGTACCAAAAGCCTTCTGGATTATTACAGCAGCCAAAGATCCCAGAATGGAAATGGGAGGATATCTCCATGGATTTTGTAACAGGATTACCTCATCGATCAAATCGACCGGATGCGATTTGGGTTATCATTGATCGTTTAACCAAGTCTGCACATTTTATCCCGATGAGGGAAAGTGACAATATGGACAAGTTAACAAAGTTGTATATTGACCGAATTGTGGCACGTCATGGAGTGCCTAAGACCGTTATCTCTGACAGAGATCCTCGATTTACTTCCCGACTGTGGCAATCTATGCAAGAATCACTAGGAACCAGACTGGATATGAGTACAGCTTATCACCCGCAGACTGATGGTCAAACGGAACGGACTATTCAGACATTAGAAGATAAGCTCCGAGCTTGCGTTCTCGACTTCGGTAAAGACTGGGAGGCTCACCTTCCGTTGGTGGAGTTCTCCTACAACAACAGTTATCATTCGAGCATTGGTGCAGCACCCTTTGAAGCTCTTTATGGCAGAAAATGCAGATCGCCTGTGTGTTGGGCCGAAACAGGTGAGAAAGGACTCACTGGACCAGAAATCATTCACGATACAACGGAACGAATTATTCAAATCAGAAAGCGGATAGCCGCAGCACGTGATAGGCAAAAGAGCTATGCCGACAAACGCCGTAAACCTTTGAAGTTCGAGGTAAGCGACAAGGTACTATTGAAGGTATCTCCCTGGAAAGGAGTGATACGCTTCGGAAGGCGTGGAAAGCTGAATCCTCGCTATATCGGTCCATTTGAAATTATTGGAGAAGTAGGCCCGGTGGCCTACCGATTAAAACTCCCTGCTGAACTCGATGGAGTTCACAACGTGTTTCACGTCTCGAACCTAAAGAAATGTCTGGCGGAAGACACCGAAATAATTCCTTTGGAGGAATTGGAAATTGATGAACATTTTAGATTTATTAAGCAACCGGTAGAAATCATGGGACGCGAGGAGAAAGCCCTCAAACGTAGCAAGATTCCGATCGTCAAGGTCCGATGGAACTCAAAGCGTGGACCTGAATATACATGGGAACGAGAGGATCAGATGAAGAAAAAGTATACTCACTTGTTCGGGCAAACGTCCACGGAAACTCAAGGTATGATTTAATTTTGGGGGACCAAAATTCCTTTAACAGGAGGAGGATGTGGCGACCCTAAAACTTTTGCTTTCTTTCCCCAGCAACAACAACAACAACGACAGCCGAGGCTGCGGACGCTACAACGCAAGAATAATTTTCGGGATGAAAATTCCAGTTTCAAGGGGATGATGTGACACCCGAGAATTCCAAGGTTAACCTCCGTTAGACAAACTCCGTTAGTTACGTTATAAGTGTTAACTTAGTAACTAATGCTTAACTAGGCCGAATACGTCCACGACCTTTGGTTGATCACCAAACCCGTCCATATGTGTTATACGTTATTTATTATTGCCACTATGTGAAATGTGATGTGCAATGCATGATTTATACTGAATTAATTGAATGTAAGATTGGTCACTTCTGATTTTCAGCGAAACTACCAGGCGAAACTATAGTGTCGCCCGGCTAGCTACTAACCTGCTTGACTACGTGACAGAGCCAGTTTCGCTTGGCCAGCGAAACTAGCCAGCGAACTAGATATGATATAATATTATAAAATCCTAGATACCTCATTACTTGCACCATTTCTCCCAAAACACACACACACTCTCATCTGCTCACTCGAGATTTCTGGTCAGTCGAGAAACACCATCAAGCGAACCATCAGTCTCGATCATCATCCATTCAGGCCCTAGATCGAATCGTGAGTCCCAAAACCATTATTTATGCATTTTCTATGTGTTTTCTTAAAAAGCATGCTTGAATCTTCATGTAATCACTTGATCTTCTGATATGATGCTTAGGGATGCTAGATCTATCATAAAGTCAGTAACTTTACGTGTGAAATCAGATCATAATGAAGATTTATGCTAGATTAGGTCATTTTAGGTTTAAAATGCATTTTTGGTGATTTGATGATAAAATCCATGTTTAAGGTGTTAAAACTTGTTGTTTGATGTTGGTAAATGATCATGCATGCTAGATATTGAATTACATGAAATATGGAAGCTGTTAGATTGATTTTTAGGCTGATTTACGTGTTTTTCGCGACCAGCGAAACTGTACTGTTCTCTGGGCGAAATTACTTAGCGAAATTATGTATATCTTCATCCAGTGACACTATGGAGCGAAACTGTAGTGTCGCCGGGTAAACCAACCAGACCTGCTCCGAACGAAACTACCGAGCGAAATTCCCTGAACGAAAGTTCAAACCAGTTTCAAGCGAAACTAGGCTAGCGAAACTGCCTTAGCAGTTTCGGGCGAAACTAGCCTAGCGAAACTGTGTCATCGGGTATTCCCTAGCAAAAATGCTGCCCGTGCACATAGCGAAACTGTGTAGCGACACTTTCTAGCGAAACTATGATCTGACCAAACTCAAACTTGTGCAACTAACTTGAACGCTATGCCATGACTTACATGATTATACAATAATGAAACATGCTTTGATTTCTGATGTTATGTGAACCCTTCTTTATGATCAACCATCGGTGTCGTGTGTCGGTATGTCGTGTCGTAGTTCCAACGTGCTATGTTATGGGCCATAGTGACGTTAAGTTAAAGATTAGACACCAAAACTAATACTTAAGACCTAAACGTGTTCTTAGGTCTTCGATAAGCAAACAATACTTGGATTTCTTAGCAAGTGTAGCAGTGCAACCAGAGGTGAGTGTCACTAACCCATTTATCGTGAACCCGGTTGGGTCACACTGAATAACTTAATGGAAAACAATGCTGACAATCTTAAGAGTGCTATGCACCTCTCTGATGAACTTGAAAATTTAGGAGTGCTCGGCACCCACTTGATGAACTTGAAGTGTTTTATGGGAGACACTTGTGAAATACTTAAATAACTATTCCTAAAACGAAACTGGAAATATTTTCGGGATTCATGAGAACCCAAAGGAAAACCGTTTTAATATGGCTAGTGTAGGTTAAAGTCTAAACCACATGATATCACATGATTTCTAAGGATTGCCTTATAACTGAAAAAGTCCTCAACTAAACTGTACCATTAATTGTAAAGCGAGGGGATGTTGGGTAGATCTACTGGAGTTTGACAAACTCCGCCCCATGGCACGGGGAGTGCACGGAGGTACAATATCAGCCTATCTGACCGTGATCCCGAGAGGACACGGGGGAGGCAAATCCGCGATGACGTAGGTCCGCAAAACATGATGGCACTGCCACTACAATATATAGTCAGCTTTGGTACAAACTTCCTTAGTGCATGGAACAACGGATTAGCTACCTGCGATATCGGTTGAGGACTTTAACTATACAAAACTAGTTCATACCCGATAACGTATGTTACGGACATTAATATTTACTAAACCACGCTACTATGATTCTTTGGACAAATTATATTTCAGAGCATTGTCGATTATGATCACAGACCGGGCCATGCATGACATGCCCACTGTGAACTCATCAACCGTATATGTTGACACTTACGTGGTTTAAACTTTTGCAGATCGCTATGAGTATCCGGGGCAGGCACTGGCACGAAATGTTTACATAGACACGGGTCACTGTTGTAACTTCTTGAAAAACCGTAAGACGGATCTTACTAGAGGTTTGCTTGATCGTAGAGTGAACACGAGATGTAAATAAAGTTTGTTTTCATTGAAATCACAAAGACTCAATTACAAACTCTCAATTAAGCTCTCTGGAGAAACACTCTCAAACACACATAGTTATGAACTGGTTTCTCACAAACACTCTCACTCCTGCCGTACTAGTATTACAAGACAAGCTAACTATATATACACGTCTGGTCCGAGCCTCCTCCGAACTCGGAGTTCGGCCGGTCCGAACCTCAGGTTCGGACCTGGTTCGGCCAGCAGCAATCTTGTCTTGAATCTTCACATCGTCTCGTTCAGATACTTCACATGACGCACAGCTTATGTATCAACAAACTCCCCCTCGTCATGTGCAGTATCTGTTCGCCAGTTAAAAAATATTCTCCGAACAAATTCCCCCTCAACTTGATGGTAGCTTGACCTTGAATACTTGACGATGCACAGAAACTTTCATCCTTATCAACAGCTTCAGAAGACTTGAAGTTGTGATGAACTCTTTCCTTTGAGTACCTGGCCAACATAAATAATCTTGGCGCAAAACTTCTCTTAGAGAATCCAAGATATATGTTTTGAAAATGTTTTTCGTATCTTGTGTCGATCAATCGAAAATAAAAAGAAGTAAAATCTTTTTGGTTTTTTACAAAGTTTATATCAAAACACACCAAAAATCTTTTTGTACTTTTCTTGAAATGAAATGAAATTGCAATACAGAAACAAACTCTATTTTTGGTATTTTTATGAGAAAGATCACGACGCAAGATCATATCAGACATAACGCATCTAGCACATATCAATTTCGGTCTTAATCAGCATGCAAGCCAAGATAATCGCAAATACAACATTTATGTTTATTTCAGCATGCACCAATCATATTTATCGTTTTCAGATATGCTTAAGATAATTTTATCATGCACTGATAACTCGGCTTCTACTCTATCAGAAATACTTGCAAATCATCATTTTTATCATATAGAAGTAACTTTTATTCGAGATTTAAAACATCCTTGATGAGTCATGCAAAAATAAAGCAGAACCTCAAATACCTAGCAATCAGGTCGGTCTTTCGACACGCAGAGAAAGCCCAAGTATTTGAGAAAATAAGAAAGCAAAACAAGTTGAAATTGTATAATCCAACAACAATCAGGTCGGTTCTTCCGAACGCGCAGAGAAAGTCCGATGGATTATACGAAACACCAAAGAAAATAAAGCAGAAAGTCAAACGAACAACAATCAGGTCGATCTTTCGATACGCAGAGAAAGTCCGATCGTTTGACAAAATAAAGAAAATCAAACAAGTTGAAATCTTTCAAAATGAAAACATGCATTCATCAGGATATCTCTTTATTCTTATTTTTGTCAGAATCATCACATAGCATTCATCAAGAAGCAAACAACCAAAGCTTATCAGGCAAGCTTTATGTTTATATCTTACTTGCAGATATCAGATTAGTCATGCACATTCACAGATCATACAAGCACCTACAGCCTTTAGACTTAATCTATCCATGGCTGATAACATATATGCTGATGTACCATCATTTCTTGCTTTTGTCGGATCAATTTCTCAATTTTCCATTTTTTTTATATTTTCAAATTTCTCCCCCTAAAATTCAAACAAATACTATTTTTTGAATTTTCAAATTTTCTCCCCCTAAAAATATGAATGAAAGAAAAATGAATAACAAAAATGAAAATGATTGATCAACACTTGACACATTTTTGAAAATGATTTTTGTGAAAAACAATTTTTCAAAGATAGAACCGATGCATTTTAACTTAAAACCACAAGTATCTCACTGTTAGCAATCTTCAGATCACTAACAGGTCTTCCTGAAATACCTGCAAACACTGGAAAATAGTAAGTTTCTAAAACCCCGTCCCTCATCCCCAACGATGATAGGTCGCCCAGTGTCTTCAACAAAATCTGTGTTGGCCGTGGAGACTACTTTTGGTCTCCATTCCTGTTTTGGTGTTTTGATTTCTAGTGAACCATTGTCAACTGATGAGTGACAATCAGAACTACTACCCAACTTTTCCGAAGTAATCTTCTTTTTCCAGAAAAAGTTAGTATTGAGTATTGGTTCACTAAAAATAATGCCATCAGGATCAACATACATTGTATGTTTGGCATGTGATGATGAATTGTTAGCAGTCGTAGGACAATTATTTGCATAATGACCTTTCTTACGACAAACAAAACAAAGTCTTTGACCAGTTGGATTGATGAAAATTGGTTTACCAAACTGATCAGTCAGACATTCATCATGATCTTTTGAAAACACAGGTTTTGATTTCTTTGGTTTGTGAAATTTTGGAAAACATTTTGGAGAATCATAAAAATCAGAATCATCTCCATAACCAAAGAATTTATCTTGACGATAAAACCTGTTTGATTTAGCAGAATAAAATGAATCTGAATTGTTACCTCCTGGTGGTGTAGCATCAGATATACAAGATGACTCTTCAGAAGAAAGCTTTTCATCCGATGAGTATACTTTCTTCTTCCAACATTGTTGCTTCTGATCTGAAAACACCTTCTGCGTCTTTATCTTTTGTGGTTTGACTTTCTTCTTGTTGAAATCCTCAGTCGGCATTTCTTTTTCTTCAAATCCCAAACCACCATTTTTCTGCTTGAATGTATTTTGAACAGATTTTGGTATCTCATGACCTTGTTTGGCAAGCTTTGTAAATTCAGATTTGATTCCTTTCACATCATTCTTTCCAGAAATCAAAGATTCATCTATCACGATCTCAGAAAACTTTGGCATTTTCGCATTTCCTGGATTTCCATTAAACACCTTTTCTTTCTCAAGAAATGTAGATTTTGAATCAAACTTCAACCCTTTTCGATAATCAACCTCCTTTTTATTTTTCTTCGATTTGAACTTTGTCTTCTTTCCTGAACTGGTATCAGCAAATTTGGAATAATCATGCTGTTCAATACCCGATGGTCTAGCTGGAACAGAAATGTCAATATCAACAGGAGCAGGAACTTGATTAAGATTCGCATCTTTACCATTCTCCTGATTTGTTTCCAACTTGTACAAATAATTCAGGAAAGTCGGTGAATTGTTGCAATTTTTCAATTTCCTTTGCAGATCAAACAACTCAACTTTGAGTTCAGCTATTTTCATATTAGCTTCTGACAACTCTTTCTGCGAAGCAATGTGCTTGTCAGACAATTTGTTATAATCTATTATATGACATCGTCTCAAGCGACATTCTTCCAGAACTTCTGCAGTAACTTTCTCTACCTGTTTCTTATGATAAATAACATCTTGTTTCAAAATGTTATTTTGACTTTGAATCTCACCTTTTTCATCACGCAACTTTGTAACTTCCTCTTGAAGTTGTATTACTCTATCGGCAACTTCGACAGCAGCTTTAGTAACTTTTTCATATTTTTGTTGAAGAGGATAACATTTCTCAAATAAAGCATCAAAATCTTCAACAACTTCCTTTTCGTTAGCTTGAGCTTTATTACATTCTTCAACCAACAAATTCTTCTCTTTCAACCATCCTTCCTTAATACTTGCAAACTCCAAACAATTTGCACATGATACAGACACATCCATTTGAATTTTGGTATCTAAATCATTACAAACTTTACTTTTCCATTCCTCCACTTCTTTTATCAAGAAAGCATTTTCTTCAGTCAGATTTTCCACCTTTTTCTCTAACTTTTCAATTATTCCTTTAAACTTCAAATCTTGATCAATCTTTTCTTGAGAAACTTTAGATATATGTTCCTCACACTGTGTCTTCACAAAATCCCATATCCGTTTTGCCTTTCGAAACTTCCTGATTGGATTTTTAAGAGTTATAGGCAAAGCTAACATAAGAAGTGTAGTAGCCCTTTCATTTTGATCAAATGCTTCCCTTTCTTCACTTGAAAATTCATGCATTTCCTTAAAATCACCATCACTATAAGTTGGATACTTATGTTCGTGTGTAATTGGTAACCATAATTTTTTATCCAAATCGTGTACATATCCTCGAAAATTTGTTGCCCAACCATGATAATCTTCAAGATTTATCAACTTTGGTACATTCTGACGATGACGCTCAGCCTCAATTTCATTCATTTTGAAAATTTGAAAATCCTACTTGGTCCGAACTTCTACCGATCTTCGTCCGAACCCAAATCAACCTCCGATCTAGCTCCGAACGATGTCCGAACCTAATTACAAAGTCCGAACTTAGATCTTCGTCCGAACACCTCCGAACGTATCTCCGAACTTGGTAACTCCGAACTACCTCCGATATAGCTCCGAGCCTTCACCGAACTACCCCGAACTCCCTCCGAGTCTATACCGAACTATGTCCGAACGCTCACCGAACTTAGAAAACCCCGAACTTCGTCCGAACCCCAGGTTCGGAGCGGTTATATTTCTGTTACTCCGAACCTCAGACGAGTTCAAACCCTCTCGACATCATTTTTCGCGATTTTGAGAGTTTTTGGATGAGATTTTCGACAGGAATTCAGGTAAAACCCATAGAAATGTTTAAGAAATGAAATGTACTCGAAAAGCTCAAAATTTGACTCGTTTTTGAATGAAAAACACTCGGTTTTGTCAAGAAAACGATCACGATCAAGGCAAACGCAATAGAGCAACCTGGATTTGCTCTGATACCAATTGAAAAACCGTAAGACGGATCTTACTAGAGGTTTGCTTGATCGTAGAGTGAACACGAGATGTAAATAAAGTTTGTTTTCATTGAAATCACAAAGACTCAATTACAAACTCTCAATTAAGCTCTCTGGAGAAACACTCTCAAACACACATAGTTATGAACTGGTTTCTCACAAACACTCTCAAACTCACCAACCGTTAGGTTGACACTTGCTGTGGTTTAAACTTTTGCAGATCGCTGAGGAGTATCCGGATGCGGGTTGGCATGGCACATGAAGACTTTTACTTTGATTAAACTTAATTGGGAATTTATTACACTGATTGTAAAGCACGTGGTTAGTGCTAAGATGATATATTTTTCCGCTGCATATTTTGAGACTCTACTTTATGATAAATATTTGGACTTACTCTGATTCGTTTAGTATTTGTAACTAATGGTTGTGGTCCTGGTTTGCTCGCACCCCTTAACGGTATAAACTCCGTTAGTGGTTATTTGGGGGTGTGACAACAGAGGTTGAACTCGGGCAGAGACCTGTCATCGGCGTGACTGTGATCTGAACAGAAATAAACAAAGGCGGCCTGAGGGCAGTTTACAGCGACCCTGAGAAGAACAGAACGGAAGACCATCTTTCCGGTTGAAATTCCTAAATTTTGGTTGGTTCTTGTTTTTCCGGTTGAAGTCGAGTTTCCGGTTGAACATATTTTTCCAGTTGAAAATCACTTCCCGTTGAAGGCCAGCTGCTACCATCTTCCTCAGAAACCCTAAATTCGAAACAGGTAGCATCGTTTTCTTCCTTCAGCACCCATAACGTGCCTCTTCATCAAACCTTGGTTGGTTACCCAGCTGTAACATCAGCAATCATCGGCCATCAAGATGAACGCAAGCCCAGATGATACAGTTTTCGTAAGAAATTCCGATAACACCATCGGAGATCATCGTGTTCATCGACTTGTCACCTCATAACTATCATTGACTTTGTTGCAGAAACCCGGAGCTCAAACTTGCATGGAGACCTAACCATTTCGAACCCGTTATCATCAACACCATTGACGATTTCATTGTAATTAAGCCCAAATGTCGACCGGTATCCATAACCATCATCTTTAAACTGAACAGAAATTGGTATACGAACGAGTTCGAGCTACAGTCTCGTGTTTGTGTTTCTGAGTTCATCGTCTTCAATAATTAAAACCTGTAACTCACTCAATATTTGTGTATTTTTGTTTTTCTAATTTTCAAAAGAGAGAGAGAGAGAGACTACTTGGTTAACTTTGAAGAGAGTGAATGTGGGGATGGGACATGGAGGTTGCTTGTTGACAGAAAAAGGTAGTGGATAATAGGATGACTTTACCTTTTGTGGAACTCAAGAAAAGTAAAAAGCTTTAAAGCAAATTGAGTTTGACACACAAACTTTTGACTTTAACCAAGAATAGGTAGATAACCTTTTGTTATAGAAGTCAAATTGGTAAAAATGATAAAGTGGACAGAAAGGTGTAAATCTCGAATGTACGAACCATGTGCAAGAGATTCTCTATTTTCTTTTTCTTTTAAAAATAATGCAAACATGATTAAATATAGGAGACTAAAATCAACAGTGAGTTTAGAAGATTTGGGTTGGGATTTTGAAAGAATATGTAATATTCAAAAATCCATTTTGTATCTAACAAAGTTAAACACAAAAATCCAAACGAATTTCTTCAAAAACTCAAGAATATTTGAATAGATTGATCTTAACTATTCTATATACAAAAAGATCAAAGACCTTTTTCAAAAACTTTGAAAGACATGGAGGGGAGTTCAAAATCTTTCTAAAAAAGTTTAACATCTCCATTTGTTTACAAAAACAAGCATATGAACACAAAGTTGAGATATCAACGGTGAAGTTGCATTATCTCGACCGTGGCTCTGATACCAATTGAAAAACCGATGTGGTGCTTGGTTGCGGAAGCGGATCGAGTCTTTGTGTAACTCGTTTTTGTAGAAACAAATGAACACCCGGATATGAACACGATGGTGTTTGAGATGTGATGATGATGATGATCAAAGCTAGTATAAACATGATAGATGAAGAACAAGATAGATAGATAATCAAGGTGGAATGATAGATAAATAAAGATAACTGAAAGATTACATTTTACCTACCCCACGCATTCCCGGGTAGCATGAACTTACTGGGTGAGTTCATGAACCCTCGACAAGCTTCAAAGAACCATGACTAGCTCTCTCTCAAAGTATCACTCATCAAGTCTTTCACATGAGAAAGACTTACTATATATAATACAAACTCACTAAGGGCATTATAGTAAACTACCAACTAGTGACAATATTTAAACAATAAATAATATTCACTAGAGTCTTTTCTTTAGTTGAGTCTTGTAACTTGAGTTGTCATGGTCTTCACCGTGTTGTCGGGACGGTTTAAGTTAAGTGGCCGTTGAGTATTAATCACATCTATCTAAATCTTGTTGGCTCGGTATCTCGATTCCCAACACATCATACATGTTATCTGAACCATCCCCGGTTCATTAGATCTCGAAGGTTTCGTATGCGAATTGACTCAGTGAATCCATTTGCATCGAATGACGCCTTATTGTTGCTCATCTTCCGGGATCTCTTCCCCTTGTTTGCAGATGATGCGCCCACTAATGACAAAGAAGTACATGTGAGGTCACCGTATACACTCCATGTATACTTCCATACGTGGTGCTTTATGAATGACCACCCAGTCAATTCATCAAAGCACCAGAAATGTGTGAGAGATGTAACCAAAAAAGTAATTGGGACACGTATATACATACACACACACACACACACACACACATATATATATATATATATATATATATATATATATATAAAGAGGGGCCAATCACGTATATGTGCGCCTAAGTTTATGTCTACCTGACTCTAGCCATAGTTGGATTCTAATACAATACTAAGTTTTCTATGGCTGATGGCTCTGATACCAATCTGTCAGAGCCCAAACTACGCCATGGAGGCACCACCAATTTGGAGGCCTGGTCTACCAGGATCCAAGTCACCAGACACACTGAACATACTATATACATACAAAACCGTTTAAAAGTTCAGAGTTTTGAAATTCATAACATTTATCAAAAACAGTTTCATTGCGGAAGAGTTTCCTGAAAAACCATCTGCAGAAATGTAAAACAAACATACAAAGTTTAACGCGCACATGGCGCCAAATAGTTTGAATGTTTAACCAAACATGCAAGGTTATGAATGAACCACGATTCCTTAACGTGCCCCTTAGCGTGCTCCTAAGGACCTGAGAAGAAACATGCTAAAAACTGTCAACACGAGGTTGGTGAGTTCACAGAGTTTAATTGAAACAGTTGAATAAATAGTTACCAGAACTGAAAGTTAACCCAAGAGTATCAACTAGATCTAATAAAAAACAAGATATCGATCCCAAGCAATTAATATACCCTTGGATACCTAATACAAACCCAATAGCGCTCTGTACCCACTGCTTGACTTAATGAACTACCTTACCTCTCATACCTTTGCCGAGCAATGAGTGAAAATCATTAGGACAATATAATACCCGTCTCCACTTCCTAGGTGGAAAGTGGGGCTAGAGCGACTTGCCGAGGGAGGTGATGTGCTTTAAATTACACATCTTTTTAGTAGTTAAATACCCACAAATGTCGATGGTTTATGTATTATTTTGGTCCATTTTACCCTTTGTTTGGAATGAAATGTCATAAACAAGTAAATAAAGGGGGCCAAAGTGATATTTGAAGATTTTACAAGGATTTAAAGAGAAATTGCTCAAGATTCAGAGGATTTGCTTTTTCTCTACGTCACGACCTGTTACAGGAGCATTTCCAGAAACCCTAATCCGTTAATTTATGGCGGCACTCATGGACCGTTACCTCGTCACGAGTTGTTATGCCCTGTTTCCGAAACCCTAAATGAAAACGATAAATACCAAATCATTTCAATGTTTAAGGAGGTTAGAGAGTTCAGACCTGTTACTCACGGTTACAGAGAGATTCCATAAGATAAAGTTCGAGATTCCAAGCCTTAATAGATCAAGGAGGTGTCCAATCGTTAATGAAATTAAAGTATTTGAAGATTTGGCCATCGATCGATTTTGGTTTGCATTACAATGTTGTTTTCATTTGATATTGATGTTTTCATTAGTTTAGCTATGAGAGGCTAACTCTCTTGATATCGTCTAAGGCAATGTGATCTATTTAGTGTTTTACCTATGATTTGACGTTGACAATGTTTTACATAATGATTTGAGTATAATATTTAAGATTCCTCTTTCATATTAAAGATGTGTTGATGAATGATGTGTTTGATCCTTTCCTAGAAGTTCTTGATTTGGTTGGTAGGATAGATGTATTCTGCTTATTGAATTGATGCTACTTGCTTTAATAATTGCTTTCTTTAATAATGTGTTTAGGAACTACTTGCTTTAATAATTGCTTTCTAATAGTTATTAGGAATTATGACAGAATCCTAATGATAATAATTAGGTTTAGTATGATTACACTGTTGCTTCCTTAGGTCGACCCTGAGTTAGTCTTAATGCTACCATACGATAGGTCCGCTTTCCTATATGTGCATGCGTAATTATAAGATGATTTAGGTCTTATAAATTTAAAGGTCATATTTAAATATATTATTTATATATACTCGTGTGCATCAAAGGCTTTTCGGTGCCGTTGCCGGGGAAACAAGTCGTCATTCTGGACCTCGTTAGATTAGTTAGCTTAGGTAGTCTTTCAATTTTGTTTTGGATTTCTTAATTCAAAATTTTAGAAAAACCAAAATAAATCTAAAAACCCAAAAACAATCCAAAAAAAATAAAAAAATTCTTCTGCTATTTCCACTCGTGCAAATCGCCCACTTGTTATTCAAGCTTTCGAAGATCCTGAACTCGTCATACACCAAGCAAGAAGGATGGGGGATGCAGCGCAGCGTATGATCGTTGATTACGCGAAGCCAACACTCGAAGGAGGGCAATCAAGCATCACAAGGCCCGCCGTTCAAGGCAAGTTCGAGATCAAGCCTGGAGTCATCCAGATGTTTCAGAACACTTCGCAGTTCCACGGGTTAGCAGATTGGTGTCCACACGCACATATTGACACATTTCTCGAAATATGTGACACATTCAAGCTCGATGGTCTTACTAACGATGTAGTCTTGCTTCGTTTATTTCCATTCACTCTGGTATGCAATGCCAAAACTTGGCTTGAGACCTTACCAGCAAGTTCCATCACTACATGGGATCAGTTGGCTGAGAAGTTCTTAGTCAAATACTTCTCTCTCTCGAAAACTACTCGTCTTCGGAATATCACTACCATATTTTTCAAAGACGAGGCTAATTCCATCACGTTAATCGAGAGTCTAGTAGTCACATGCTATGACTGGAAATTTTCAAGAAGTCACCAAATCTCTAATTCCAAATAGCCTGGCGTTCATGCCATAGACGATGTCATTGCATTAAATGCAAAGATCGAAGCTCTCACGAGCCAAGTGAATCGTCTGATCACTAAATCCAATGGTTGTGATACCTGTGGTAGTGCTCATACCTTGGATAAGTGTCCGGTTTTCGCAGCTACATTAACTGAGCAGGTTGAGTCCACTCATAACTTCTATGGTCGCTCGTCAGACCAATCTAACCGTCAACCTTTTATCTAAGATAACAGGAATAAATCCAGTAGCTCCTGGTTAAACTCAAATTCCACTTTTAATAACTCCAATGAACCTTATGGACAACCTCACTTCAACCAAGGTGAGCCATCTAAATTGGACAAATTGGAAAAGTTAGTCCAAAGTCTAGTGAATGCTAAGAGTAAACACGATATTGAAATAAAAAATCAGCAAGCTAGTTTCCAAAATATGGATAGACACTTATGGCAAATTGCAAATCGTTTGTCTGATAGGAATAAGGGTGAGTTGCCTAGCAACACTAAAGTGAACCCTAACGGCGGTGTCAATATGATCTCCATCGTGGATTTAGAAAAAGACTCACTTGTGAAGAAGCATGCCCAACTGAGAGACCACACTCGTGCACTTCAGAAGAAGCAGTTGGAGGAATATTATGAAGATCACAAGGAGGATATAGAAGAAGGGCGGAAATATAAACAATTCCTCGATATCATCCTTGAACGCGACGCTAATGGAGAATACATCTCACCTTCCCGTGAAGGTTATATTCTAATAAACTCCTTTCTCAAGTTTCTTTCTTCCAATCGCAAGAAATCATCTTTGGCCACTTCGACCAAGACTACCTTAGAACTACGGGAAGAGAAAAAGGATCTAGGATTTTTCATTATCCCCTACGGGTTTGGATCTTCATTCACCGTAGATGCATTGGTAGACTTAGGCTCTAGCATAAGCATCATGCCTTATTCCACACATAAAGAGCTTGAGCTAGGTCTATTGCAGCCAATAAGTCTTAGTATTTAACTGGATGACCAATCTTATATCAATCCCAAGGGAATTATCAAAGATGTGTTGATTAATATTGAGAATCTAAAGTTTCCTGCATATTTTATCGTGCTTGACATTCCGGTTAATAAATTTCATCCTATCATTCTTGGACGTCCGTTTTTTTGCTACTGCCAAAGAAGTGATTGATCTGGAAGCTGATCGTATCACCCTGAGAAGTGGTAAAATAGAAGTCTCATTTGCGCCAACACAGACCACTCTCAAGGCGCTAATTTTCAAAGATAAAGAGAAGACTGTGTGCTTTATGCAGTCCACTGACCCGAAAGAGTCAATTCCTCCTCTAATTCTATCTGAAATCCCTCAAGGGGTGCCATTTGAACCAACAATGCTAGTTCCTAGCTTGTTGAGTCTTGAACATGTCAACCCACTCCTTGATTTCAAAAACCCAAAGATTAAGCCACCTGATGAGAAGGTGCGTTCACAGCTCCACACTCTAAAAAGTTGAGTGAAGGTGGGTCTGGCTGAAAACCCTATAAAAACTTAGCGCTTCTTGGGAGGCAACCCAATTTTGATTATTTCATGTTTGTTTTCATTTTCGTTTTTTGTGTGTCGAAATTTGTTGAGTTTTTATTCGAATTGTATCAGTTCAATTGCATCCATTATTTCTTTATATTTCAATGCCTCTATTAATCAATCTTGCTAAAAAAATTGCCGAAAGGAAGTTTTGAAAAATTCTATTTCCGGTTACATCACGGCTCATTACCCTGTAATGGACCATTACAAAATAAAGACCTAACGGCCCGGCCCGTGTTCCAAATACAGCTCGTTACCCGACTTAAATTCAAAACTTATATATAGAATTTTCCAGATGGCTTTTCAAAAGCCTAAATCGCATTGGACGGTCCCTGGGGCATCTTTGATCAATCTAAGGTACAAAATTCAATGTTCTTCATTGTTTATCTTCTTTACCAAGAAAGATTCAATCGAATAATCTCTTGTTCAAATTTCTTTTGCTACTAAGAACATAATGGTTTCCTTACCCCTGTTATGTTCTTCATTCCATTAATTTTAACGATCATCACACTTAATTCTTAAATCTTGAATTGCGATCATTGTAAAGGATTAAGTGTGGGGATGGCAACAAGTTTCCATCCCCAATTCGCACTTAATGGCTAATTTTTTAGCATGCATGGTTCTGGTCAGAATAAAAACTTTTCGAAAATTAGCCTGATACGACCCGTTACCATGCCGTGACGATGTCCTTTACAGAATACTTGGTCGAACAGTTTGTTAGCCTGTAACGAGCCATGACGCCATGTAAATTTTTAATCTTTTTTATTTTATTGTCTCGCTGTTTTATTGTAGATGAAAGGCAAGCGTCCTATGATTGAAGTCACCAATGTGAGGTGTTATGATCATGAGGTTGGTCCTTCAAAAAGAAGGAGAGGAAGACCAAGAAAGGTGCAACCTCTAGAGAAAAAAGATAAAATTTTCCAAGTATCTCTAGAATTCATCAATTTGTGCCATCATCTTGACAAGATGGAGACGGACATGACCAATAACTACAGGAAATTGACCAACAGTATGCTAGATGTCCAGGACAGGCTGGATTTGGTTGGTTTTCACTTGTGAAGTCTAAAGCATCGAGCCGATGACTTGATGGTCTCCACGCCAAATGTTATTGTCACTCCACCTCCTTTTGTCTATCATAATGTGCCAGTCAATGAAGCGATGGAGAATCTTCGTCACCCAAACAACACTGAATCTAAAAGTGAACTAGAAGAAGACCCGCGATCATCGTGATAGCTCAAGTCTATATTTTCTATATGATTATTTATCTTATTATTACTATCTAGACTTCATATGTGACTTGGATTTATGTTTCATGTGCTTTGGTTTGTTTTGACTATGGCATGACAATAAGATTATGATTGATTGAATAAATGAAATGTTTTGTCTTTAATTTTATTTTGGGTAATGTTTTTTATTTTCCGTTTGCGTGTAATGTTTTTTTTTTTTTGAGTCTTGTAAGTAGCAAAGGAATCAAAGACTGAAGTTCTCGTAGGCAAATGAACGGAAAAGCAATCAATAGGGTTAATGAAGAAGCCATACTCCACAATCTTCTAGTAGTCAGGCTCGTCTTTTCCCTTTTCTTTTATCTTATGTTTTGAAGTGTTCTCAAGTACATTGAGGAAAATGTACGATTTTATGTGGGGGGATGGGAGACTCGCCTGTAGTTTGCATGTTTTATTGTGAAATCATTTAAAAATAGTCAACATTTTTTAACTTTTTGCATGCTTAACTTTTTACACCGCTAAATCTTAAGCTATCAACTGATTTTTTGAATCCTAAAGTAGACTTATTAACTCTGTATGCTAGACCAAAGCAAAGATTTTTCCACTTTCCATTCATTGTTATTTAACTCTAAGCATGTATTTTAGACCCTTATGCATAGTTAAGTCCTAAGTTGCTTTTTAGGATAAATTAGACCTGATAAAACTTAGACGACAATTATAGTGTGTGAGTACGAGGGAGGAAGCCTAGATAATCAACCAGACTTAAGCCTTGTTTCCATTCCATTTCCATGGTGAGATTTTTTTAGGCTTAAACTAGATTTCCACTCACTAGGAGCTTGAGTTTTATTTTTGTATAACAATAGAGAGTGCCACTATGACCTACTTCTAGAACTTGACATTTGTATACGTTACGAGACTATGCTTACGAAACAAGCAAACATGACAGAGGCAAACCCTAGGATAAACCTTTTTTTTTTCTTTTGAACTTTAATTTGTTCTCATATATATTTCTATACCCAGTTACCCAAATTTCTTTTGGTTTACCCATGTTGAGCCTCATTTCCGTTTCATTTGATCACCCTATTAAACCCAACAGCCTTAGCCCATTTTTCTTTTTACCTTTTTGTTCGGGTAGCTATCTATTTGGTATGTTAGTAGATTAATCCCAACGAAAAGAAAAGAAAGGATATGATATGCCGATGCATAAAAAAATAAAAATAAATCAATAAATGTTTTGTGCAATTATTAGAAGAGAATTATGAGTTTAAAGATTCTTCTTCATAAGTTTAGAATAAAAGAAGAAAATCTATGTGTTTAAATATTTTCTTTCGTTTGAATTATTTAGTTGATTCTGTAACCATCAGGTTTGCTCAGGAACGAGCAAAGTCTAAATGGGGGGATGTTTGATATGCTTTAAATTAAACATCTTTATAGTAGTTAAACATCCACGAATGTTGATGGTTTATGTATTATTTTGGTCCATTTTACCCTTTGTTTGGTATGAAATGTCACAAACAGGTAAATAGAGGGGGCCAAAGTGATTTTTGAAGATTTTACAAGGATTTGAAGAGAAATTGCTCAAGATTCGGAGGATTTGCTTTTTCTCCACGTCAAGAAAGGATATGATTTGCCGATGCATAAAAAAAATGCTTTGTGAATTTATTAGAAGAGAATCTATGAGTTTAAAGATTCTTCTTCATAAGTTTAGGATAAAAGAAGAAAATCTATGTGTTTAAAGATTTTATTTCGTGACCCGTTACTATCTTTTTGGTATGTTAGTTGATTCTGTAACCATCAGATATTGTGCACCAAGTTTGTACCCTTATGAATCCAATTCCATTCCCTACACCAACTACAACCTTATCCCTAAAGTCCTCTTGATTTGCAATTTAGTTAGAATGTTAGTTGAATTATAATCGATTGTCAAGTTTATGGTAAGGAAAGTCCATGGTGATGCAAATTGAGAGCACTATAAAGCCCAGTACATTATTTACTAGTCATCCATATATAAAGCTTGAGCGGAGTGTACATTGTGAGTTAGTCTGGTTGATTGTTAAGGAATAGTCCTAAGGAAAGAAGTCAAGTGTTTGTTGTCCATGCTTTTCATTGTAAAAATTTATTTTGCTTGATTGAAGTATGTCTCTATGTTTGGTCATGAATCTTAGCTTCCATGTCTTAGGTAAAAGGGATAGTGAAATGACTAGATGTAATGCGTATGTTATGGTATATAATTAGGTTATAATTTATTAGTCCATCATGGTTAATTAGAGTAGGACTGGTCTATGGTCCTAGGTCTTAGATCATGTGTTTGGTGCCCTATAGCTAGGTCATTAATTTGTGGATATGTCATTATGGTTGTGGTTATAATTTCTGATTCATTGTCTAGCGACTTTGTTTCTATTAGACAGTTAATATATGAATGTCAATGTCAGGTCTAGGTAACGCAAGAATAGTGATCAGTCTTAGATGATATCTGTTTTTTTATTCTGATTTCATATCTATTTCATTATTGCTACTACTTTCTTTCATAATTGCTTTCTAATAGTCATTAGGAATTATGATAGAATCCTAATGATAATAATTAGGTTTAGTATGATTACACCGTTGCTTCCTTAGGTCGACCCTAAGTTGTTCTTAATGCTACCATACGATAGGTCCGCTTTCCTATATGTGCATGCATAGTTATAAGATGATTTAGGTCTTATAAATTTAAAGGTCATATTTGCATATATATTTATATATATACTCGTGTGCATCAGCAGAGTTTATCAAACCCAGTATATCTACTAAATATTTCCCCGTTATCAAACCCGATATTCATGGTACTATGTAGAAGGACTTTTATGAATTGGCTAATTGAACTTCACTATGATCACAATGTAGTATTTTAACTAAAAGAGTGTTTATGAAAATGAAAACGTTACTGCATGTCTTCTCCCCCAAAAGTAAAACAAGTAAAAGTGGGGCCATGAACTCACCTTAGGGTGCAATTTAGTAATCCAATAATCAATGCTTAAACAACCGATGGTGAATCTTCCTAGACTTCACCTATGACACATAACAGTGTGAGTGTTGACTGTGTTGACTAACCGTCCCGACAACATGCAGACAATAGACAAGTGGACTCGAGTACACATTGGTGATTGATTTAGGTTTTCTAACATGTTTCTTAACACATATATCACATATAACACGTTACGTCACAACAGTTGTTAAAACGTCACGATTCATTACGACGTTATCCCGCTTTTACGATGTACGATCGACGGGACAATCGTACAAAGTCTTCTCATTCCCACCGAGGTAGAAGACTTAGGACTTGTACACTCGTATAACTCATATTCAATTTGACTTATGAAATGCAAACACATAGCCAAGTACCCTCATGCTCATAATCATGTGATTTCCTAATTTATTTATTTACCGATAAATATATATTTATCACATGTAGAATAATTCCATGTTTACACAACATCATCATCACATGGAAATCACATAGATCATCATTTGACACATTTCAAACTATGTCATAGATTCCTAGCAACATGCATGAAAGCTATCTTGCCCTAATAGGCTATTTTCATCATATTTTCATGTAAATAATTTTATTAAATAATCAACATGCATTTGATCATCAAGTTCACGACTTTATTCATCATCATGCATCTAATAACCTAGATTACATACTCACATAATAGATCTAATACCAATCAGTTCCTTTATTCAAGATCTTGCATGCATGGCAACCGAAGTTATGTTTCCATCGTAGATCTCACACAAAGTCTATACATCATCAACCCTAGATCTATCATTATCAAGTCATTACAACAAAGATCTAGCACAAATTATTAACCTTCATCCATATTCATGCCTGATTTTCCATGAAAAACCCTAATCTAGCTCATATCATAATATCATGCATAAGAGCCATATTTTTTTTTTATCAAAAGATGCATTATTTTCTATCCAAATCACTAGATCTATATTAGATATCATCAAACAATCATAGATCAGACCTAGATCCATCAAAAAGCTTGGATCTTAACAACTTAAACATAAGAAAACACATACCGAATGATGTAGGATGAGAAAGGATGCAATCGGGGCTTGAAACTTGTAATAAAGCTCAAATCTTGATGAAGAACGAGTATGAAGATGATATAGGACGTAAATGGGGCAGAAAATTCTTCGGGAGCTGAAGAAATGAAGTGGTGGTGGCTAATGAAGCTTAAATAAGGAAAAATTAGGGTTTTGCTGAAAATTCACGTATCAGCTTGCACATAATTCACTATACTTAGTAGTTTTCAGTTTATCACCAATGTTTCGAGACTCCGACTTGTGTGTGATGTTTATGAAGTGTTTTAAGGCTACTAGACTCTTCTAATACCTTAATTGACATACTAAGCCTATATACGCAACTCCCAGTTTGCCGATTTTATCAGTTTTTATCCGTTTCTAAGCCTCGGGTCCCACCCGAAGGTCGGATTATCACACATGCCATAGACGAGGTCACTGCACTAAATATAAAAAATCGAGGCTCTTACGAGCCAGGTTAATCGTCTAACCACAAAATCCAATGGTTGTGATGCATGCGGTTGTGCACACACATTGGATAAATGCCCAGTTTTCGCAGCTACACTCACTGAACAGGTTGAATCGACGCACAACTTCTATGGTCGGTTGTCAGACCAATTTATCACCAACCTTTCAATTCTGACAACAGAAACCAACCTGGTATCTACTGGAGAAACTCGAATTCTAATTTAAACAATTCCAACCAACCCTACTGACCGCCCTACCTCAATCGAGGCGAGTCATCCAAGTTGGACAAGTTGAAAAAGTTAGTCCAGAATCTGGTCAATGCTGATAATAAGCATGATACTGAAATCAAAAATCAGCAAGCTAGCATTCAAAATATAGAGAGACACTTAGGGCAGATAACCAATCTACTATCAGAAAGGAATAAGGGTGAGTTTCCTAGCAATACAGAGGTTAACCCTAATGCCAATGTCAACATGATCTCCATCGTTGATGAAGAGAAAGATCCACTCGAGAAGAAGCATGCCCAACTGAGACTACAGAAGAAATAGTTGGAAGAGTATTATGAAGATCACAAGGAAGACATAGAAGAGGAGCAGAAGTACCAACAATTCCTCGATCTCATCCTTGAATGCGACGCTAATGGAGAAGACATATCGCCTTCCTATGAAGGTTATGTTCTAATCCACTCCTTTCTTGAACTTCTTTACTCTAAGCAAAGAAACCATCTTCGGTCACTTCGACCAAGATAACTCTTGAACTACCGGAAAAACGAAAGGATCCGGGAAGTTTTATTATGCCCTGCGGTTTTGGATCTTTACCAACCGTAGATGCGTTGGCAAACTTAGGCTCGAATATTAGTATTATGCCATACTCTACTTAAAAGGAGCTTACGCTAGCTCTTCTACAGCCTACAAGTCTTAGTATTCAACTGGCCGATTAGTCTTATATTAGTTCCAAAGAAACTTCTAAAGATGTTCTGGTTGATATTGAGAATCTAGAATTTCCTGCCGATTTTATGGTCCTTGATGTTCCTGTTAATAAATATAATCCCATAATCTTAGAATGCCCGTTCTTGGCAACTTCCAAGGCGTTAATCGACTTGGAAACAAACCACGTCACTTAAAGGAGTGGTAGTAATGAAGTTTCATTCGCGCCAACAAAGTTGGATCTTAAAGGATTGATTTACAGAGACAAGAAGGAGCTTGTATGTTACATACGATCTGAAAATCCAAACAAATCAATTCCTTCTTTGAGCATATCCGTGATACCTCAAGGGAACATATTTGAGCCAGCAATGCTAGTTCCTAGCTTATTGAACCCTGAATTTGTCAATCTGTCCCTTGATGTCAAAAATCTAAAGATTGAGCCACCTAATGAAGAGGTGAGTTCAAACCTTCACTTTCCAAAAATCTAAGTGGAGGTGGGTCTGGCTGAAGACCCTATAAAAACTTAGCACTTCTTCGGAGACAACCCAACTCAATTTGTTTCGTTTCCATTTTTATTTTTCATTTATTGAAATTTGTTTAAGTTTTATATTCGAATTTCATCATTTCATTTGACTATTTCAATTGAAGTACTCTTTCTCCGTACTTTTGAACCTCAATTGGTCACCGTGGCTTAAAAATTGTACGAAAACAGCTTCTGTAAAGAATTTGCGTCCGGAAGACGTAACGGATCATGAGCCCATAACGGCCTGTTATGATTAGTTGGCAAACAGGTCGTTTTACTGAAATGGATCGTTACCGACCTAGTTATACAACTTATAAATAGAATCTTTCAAAAGGCTTTTTCACAAAACCTAAGTCACACAGACGATTTCTGGGGCAATCTTAGTCGACTTGAGGAGCAGAAATCACTTTTCTTCATTGCTTAATCCGTAATACCAAGAAAGGTACGATTCGGTTATCAATTTTTTAAATTTTTGGAAAGCATGTTTGTTTCTTTACCCCTTCTAGGCTCTCCTATCCATTCAAGCACATCGACCATCATATTTAATTCTTCAAAGTTCAATTATGATCGTTGAAAAGGATTTAGTGTGGGGATGGCAACAAGTTCCCATCACCAATTCATACTTAACCTGCTAATTTTACGACCACACCCATGTTCTGGTTAGTTTCAAAAGAATCAAAAAATTTTGGGAAAATTAGCCCTAACGGCCCGTTAGGCCATTACGGCTCGTTAACTATCCTTTACAGAAAAGTTGCAAGATGCTTCGTAAACCAGTAACTAGTTATTACGCACTGAAATTTCAATTTGTCGTAATTTTTATCTTTTTGCTACTTTTCTGTTAGATGTCCAGTAAATGTCCGATGACTGATGTCACACCTTTGAAGAGCTTTGACCATGAGGCTGGTCCATCAAAGAGAAAAAAGAGGGAGGCCACATAAGGTGTAAGCAATGGAGACAACAGACAAAATCTTTGCAGTATCACCCGCAATTAATATACCCTTAGATACCTAATACAAACCCAATAGCGCTCTGTACCCACTACTTGACTTAGTGAACTACCTTACCTCTCATGCCTTTGCCGAGCAATGAGTGAAAATCATTAGGACAATATAATACCCGTCTCCACTTCCTAGGTGGAAAGTGGGGCTAGAGCGACTTGCCGAGGCAGGTGATGTGCTTTAAATTACACATTTTTTTAGTAGTTAAATACCCACAAATGTCGATGGTTTATGTATTATTTTGGTCCATTTTACCCTTTGTTTGGTATGAAATGTCATAAACAAGTAAATAAAGGGGGCTAAAGTGATATTTGAAGATTTTACAAGGATTTAAAGAGAAATTGCTCAAGATTCGGAGGATTTGCTTTTTCTCTACGTCATGACCTGTTACAGGAGCATTTCCAGAAACCCTAATCCGTTAATTTATGGCGGCACTCATGGCCCGTTACCTCGTCACGAGTTGTTATGCCCTGTTTCCGAAACCCTAAATGAAAACTATAAATACCAAATCATTTCAATGTTTAAGGAGGTTAGAGAGTTCAGACCTGTTACTCACGGTTACAGAGAGATTCCATAAGATAAAGTTCGAGATTCCAAGCCTTAATAGATCAAGGAGGTGTCCAATCGTTAATGAATTTAAAGTATTTGAAGATTTGGCCATCGATCGATTTTGGTTTGCATTACAATGTTGTTTTCATTTGATATTGATGTTTTCATTAGTTTATCTATGAGAGGCTAACTCTCTTGATATCGTCTAAGGCAATGTGATCTATTTAGTGTTTTACCTATGATTTGACGTTGACAATGTTTTACAATGATTTGAGTATTATATTTAAGATTCCTCTTGCATATTAAAGATGTGTTGTTGAATGATGTGTTTGATCCTTTCCTAGAAGTTCTTGATTTGGTTGGTAGGATAGATGTATTCTGCTTATTGAATTGATGCTATAAAATGTGTTTAGGAACTCTAGCGAGCCAAGATAGGAAATGGTGATTATACATGTTTAGTAATCTATCTTGATTGAAGTATGTCTCTATGTTTGGTCATGAATCTTAGCTTCCATGTCTTGGGTAAAAGGGATAGTGAAATGACTAGATGTAATGCGTATATTATGGTATGTAATTGGGTTATAATTTATTAGTCCATCATGGTTAATCAGGGTAGGACTGGTCTATGGTCCTAGGTCTTAGATTATGTGTTTAGTGCCCTATAGCTAGGTCATTAATTTGTGGATACTTCATTATGGTTGTGGTTATAATTGCTGATTCATTGTATAGCAACCTTGTTTCTATTAGATAGTTAAAATATAAATGTCAATGTCATGTCTATGTAATGCATGAATAGTGATAAGTCTTAGATGATATGTGTTTCTTTATTCTGATTTCATATCTATTTCATTATTGCTACTACTTGCTTTCATAATTGCTTTCTAATAGTTATTAGGAACTAGGTTAGAACCCGTGTATTACACGGGTTTAAATAATAAAAAATTAATATAATATTTATATATTATTATGACCTTAAACTTTGTATCATAATAATATTTATATATTTCTTATAATTCAAATTAAACATAATAATTATAATGAAAAAAAAAATGAGAAGTTATGATTAGGATTTACAAATACTTTTTTATGCTACATTTTAATGTTATATTAGTAAAAACTATTAATATTGAACATTTACCATCACATATAAAGCCTTGTACATATTGAAAATTTTAATTATAATTGAACAAATATGGAGTAAGAGATAATTTGGCCTTCATAATGTTCGTAACCGTCATAATTTAAATTTGGAATTTTACAAAACAGATATATTAGTATTCATTTGTCTGTTCTACTATTGTACACTTCCATGTACAAGTACAACAATGCCTCATCACATATCAATAATTTAACAAACAACAAAAGCTTACAGATTCAACACTCATACACAACCCATACAAGAAACCTAAAACTAATACCTTGGACTCAACGCCAACACCCCAAACCTACGATGAAAGAAAAAAGAAAAATGACATTAGTATAATTATAAGAAAATTAAGCAAGAACAGAAGTAGAGGCGGTGTTGTGCAATGATAGAATAGTGAAAATGATAAACGAAGGAATAAAGGTAAACAAACATTAAAAAACCAAAAATACTCCAAGGGAATTCACAACCAAAGAGTACAATCTCATATATTAGTTGGTTACACTTAACATAGATGTAAATCTAATATAAATTTGCAGTTGCTATATAGCAATTTGTATTGCCAACTACAGTATAATATCTGTCAATTTCATATCCACTCATCAAACATCAAAACAAACTTTTATGCTTTCACATGAGTTAACTTCAAAAATCTCATGAGAACTTTGCAAGATGCCAATTGCCTTAGGTCTATTCATTCCAAACACAACATAGCACGTGTAAAAATACCGCTCTTAATCCACTCTCTGTTATTTTTTCTGGACATTAACACCTCAACACAAATCAAATCTTGTATTTTATTTTCCAATTCTTTAATATGAAAGAAACCATCATGATTTTAAACATATTTTGTCATCCCTCCGTTATCCATCTTGACCATATTAAACAGACCTTATAAAATATAAGTTTGTACAAGTAAAACAACTTGGACACTTAACTACCTCAACTCCTTTTAAAGAAGGATTTTACTACCCATTACCCAATTCTATCCATAGTCAAAATGATATTCTTAAATTCAAACTGATCTCGTTAAATAACAAATTGATATATGTAAGGGTACTTACCTTAATCAAGAGACATTCGCACTTGATAATCTTCCTCCTTGATAGGCTGATAGCTTGACTTCCTATAACCAACCAATCTTTGATGTCAATACAACTAACACATCCAATAACACATTTTAAATATAACAAAAAGGTCCAATTTTTAATAATTAAGTTGCAAATTGTCAATGAACATGAAAAATGTAACACATAGAGTGGATGCAAATATAAATATGTGCACATAGAATTATATCTTCCAAGAGCTTGGAATATATATAGTTCCATGGCTTGATCTTATTTAGATGCTTATACACAAACGTAAGTCTGTAGTGTTTGCAAGCACTCTCGTTTGATTAAAATAAAATTAGTCACCCAACTTGCACAAATAGGCCCCTTTTGTATATAATAATGCTATGATTAGGAGCTAAGCCTTAATTACTCCAACCAAAGTAATGAGCCTGCCTCACAGCAGCTATGAAAACTCCTGAGTCATGTCCAAATATCCTCTAATACATAATTACTCCAACCAAACCTTTATTACAGATTATGCCCATACAAAGAACAACAACCAAAGTTGAATGACGCAATTGTGAACCACACAGTTTTATAACCAGAGAAGTTGAAGTCCACGCAACAAATTGACTGAAAAAAAGATTTTAGAGACATAAAAATAACATAAGATGGATGAATTGAATATTAAACAATCGATTCTAGTCCTAATCGAATTGCAAACCCATAATAAATTGTTCGATAGGGATGGATCAGATGTATGAATCAATATATTAAACACTGCAAAATTTAGAACATAAAACATTAACGATCGAATTGTTTTGGATGGATAAATCAAATATTAAACATGTGATTCTATACAAAGCTGAATCAAAATTGAACATACACGTTTGTAATCAAATCTTCAATTTAGCCTTAGTGTTGAAGATCGCTCAATTGAAGTGATCGCGGGGAGACCTGCGTTGGAAGGGAGATGAACAGGCGGATGAAATTAGGGTTAGAGGTTATTTGCAAATGGGGTTATGCAAGAAAAGTATGGTCCAAGAATTGTTCGTGGGTTGGGTTAAGTCCGCGTTCTTCGACAAACGGGTCGGTTTTCTTTTGAGCGGGAAAACTTTTTATCTAGTGTTGACATGTGTCAACAAATGTAATTGTTTATTAGAATAGGAAGATTGTGACAGAATCCTAATGATAATAATTAGGTTTAGTATGATTACACTGTTGCTTCCTTAGGTCGACCCTGAGTTAGTCTTAATGCTACCATACGATAGGTCCGCTTTCCTATATGTGCATGCGTAATTATAAGATGATTTAGGTCTTATAAATTTAAAGGTCATATTTAAATATATTATTTATATATACTCGTGTACATCAAAGGCTTTTTGGTGCCGTTGCCAGGGAAACAAGTCGTCATTCTGGACCTCGTTAGATTAGTTAGCTTAGGTAGTCTTTCAATTTTGTTTTGCATTTCTTAATTCAAAATTCTAGAAAAACCAAAATAAATCTAAAAACCCAAAAAAAAAAATCCAAAAAAATTAAAAAATTCTTATGCTATTTCCACTCGTGCGAATCGCCCACTTGTTATTCAAGCTTTCGAAGATCCTGAACACGTCATACACCAAGCAAGAAGGATGGGGGATGCAGCGCAGCGTACGATCGCTGATTACGCGAAGCCAACACTCGAAGGAGGGAAATCAAGCATCACAAGGCCCACCGTTCAAGGCAAGTTCGAGATCAAGCCTGGAGTCATCCAGATGTTTCAGAACACTTCGCAGTTCCACGGGTTAGCAGATGGGTGTCCACACGCGCATATTGACACATTTCTCGAAATGTGTGACACATTCAAGCTCGATGGTCTTACTAACGATGTAGTCTTGCTTCGTTTATTTCCATTCACTCTGGTATGCAATGCCAAAACTTGGCTTGAGACCTTACCAGCAGGTTCCATCACTATATGAGATCAGTTGGCTAAGAAGTTCTTAGTCAAATACTTCCCTCTCTCGAAAACTACTCGTCTTCGAAATATCACTACCATATTTTTCCAAGACGAGGCTAATTCCATCACGTTAATCGAGAGTCTAGCAGCCACATGCTATGACTGGCAACCTTCAAGAAGTCACCAAATCTCTAATTCCAAATAGCCTGGCGTTCATGCCATAGACGATGCCATTGCATTAACTGCAAAGATCAAAGCTCTCACGAGCTAAGTGAATCGTCTGACCACTAAATCCAATGGTTGTGATGCCTGTGGTAGTGCTCATACCTTGGATAAGTGTATAGAAATGAAATACTGAATCACACACTATTTTTGTATTTTGCGAGAAAGATCACAACTTGGGATCATATTGGTCATGACATGCTGAACTACAATTCAATTTCAATTACTTCAGCACACAATCCATGTCGATTACTGGCATAATTTGTCCATCTTAAACTCAGGCATAATCAATACTCATAACATCTGGATATGTTATTGAATTGATTAGGTTTGCTTTGACCAGTGTATCCCACACTATCAGACATACTCAGATATGCTTTTGCTTTTTATATAACACTTTGTGATTTCATTTATGATTTAATCACATAATGATTGTATTCATGAATCAGTCAACTGTGTTTCATGCAAAAAGAAATAAGAACGTTAAATCGTCTACCTTAAGATCGATCTTTCGATACGCAGATAAGGCCTCGGATTTAACAATATAAGAAAATAAAAAACAAGTTGAAAATGTATAACCCAACAACAATCAGGTTGGTACTCCCGTACACGCAGAGAAAGTCCGATGAGTTATACAAAACACCAAAGAAAATAAAGCGGAACATCAAACGAACAACAATCAGGTCGATCTTTCGATACGCAAAGAAAGTCCGATCGTTTGACAAAATAAAGAAAATCAAACAAGTTTAAATCTTTGCAAAATGAACACATGTATACACAGTGACTTCTCATTTTCTCTTTCACATATTTGTTTCTTGATATCATGAGATATGCATCAAGATGTTGTCCACTTGGTCAAGCATTAGTATTTTAATGTGTTTATCACATCTGAATACTTTCTGATTAAATGCCGAGCCTACCAAGTACATCGAACAGTGATATTATGACTTTTTCATCTAATTTATCCATGAGCCAGGCACGTAAGCCAATGTACCATCAATTCCCAATCATGTCGGATCAATTTCTCATTTTTCAATGTTTTTATATTTTTCCATTTTTTGATTCTAAGTTAAGCAGGAAACTCCACTATCAGTAACTGCTTGAAGCTTGAACTTCACAATCACCAATAGGTCTTCTTGAAGAAACCCGCACACTGGTTTAAATGATTAGTATTCAAAAGACCCGAAGCACATAGCTACTGGTCGACCAGTGTCTTCCACAAAATCAGTTGCAGCTTTGCTGACCATCTTAGGTCGCCACTGCATTTTTGTTTTTTTTTCATTTTTAACTGAGTCATCATCATATGATGAACCACCCACACTCGAATCAAATTTAAAAAGAAAATCATTTTCGACTTAGTGTTGGACGGTGTTGACTCAGTAAAAATTCTGCCTGATTCATCAATAATTGTGGCAGATTTGTTTGAAAAAGAACGTTTTGCAATTTCAGGACAATCTTGTGCCATATGTCCCTTTCGGCGATAGTGATAGCACAAACGATATGATCGTTTAAATTGTGGCTTGACCTGAACTGGATGACTTTTAACAGAAAATTCAGACTCATCAGAAATATCATCAAAAACTGGAAGTCGATTAGAATGTACCCATTTCGATGTAGGACTTTGAAGCGTAGCGTTACAACCCGATGAAGACAATTCGTTCGGGGAACTTTCAGATGAACCTTTCTTCTTTTGCTTTCCCCCAAACCCTTTCTCCATCGTTGAAATGAATACTTGAGCCAGATGATATATTTGATTCAAGTTTGTATCTTTCTTTGCTTTCTTTGGCATGTTCTTTTGCTTTGTAACCTTCTTGCCTTCACTTCCCAACCCAGCTTGTTTGTAACAAGGTAACTTAGATAGATCTATTTGAGAACTTGAAGGACCAGATTTAGCAACTTGGTTAAATGAAGCTTTAATGTCTTTTAATTTGTTAGCTTGAACCAACTTTGCAGCAACTTTGGCTTCATTCAACTCTTTTCCATCTTGTTCAATTATTTTGCTAGCGGAAAGAATTCCCTCTTCTGACATAAACCAACGAGAAATAAACGATTGTGGTGTTTTATCATCCAAACTTTCTTCTGCTTCTATCACCTTCTTTGATTTCTTTGATGCCTTCAAAGCAAAAGTTTCAGTAACTAATTCAGAATAATCTTGCTTTGTAGTCGAAGGACTCAAATCAACAATAGACTCTGTTTGAATCACTAGATGTGGAAGTTGGTTGAAATCATCACCTCCAAACACCTTCTTGAAATTATCGTCTTGACACAAATAACTTGTAAAAGAATGAGAATTCTTCAAGTTATGCAATTGACGATGTAGATCCAAGATTTCAACATTCAAATCGGTAATGGTTTTTTGAGCTTCAGCAAGAACCTTTTCTGATTGAATCAGTTTCTCAAATGTGCTGTTAACTAATGATTTTTCTCTTTTCATACCATCATGAGCAGCAAGCACTTCTTTTGTAATTTTATCCACTCTTTCCTTATAGATCTCAACATTTCTGGTTAACAAGCGTTTGTCTTTCTTCAGAGTAAAGATTGTGTCTGTCAGTTCTGACTGAACAATTTGATATTGAGTTCTGTTAGCAATAACTTCATCCAATGTTTGTTGAAGCTCAGCATTAGATGTCGTAAGTGCTTCCACCCGTTTTGTGGATTTTTGAAACAAATTTTCAAAATCTTCACCAACATCCTTAGCTTGAGACTTATATTCTTCAACCTCTTTTAACAATTTTTCATTTGTAGAAGTTAACTTGACAATTTTCGTCATGAACTCATCATTCTCATGTTGAAGTTGAGACTTTTGTTGATCATGTTGTATACTCCCTTCTGACAATTGTTTCCGAAAGTCCTCTAATTCTTCCAATAATACACTCTTCTCTTGAAGTAACTTCTCATTCATCTTGAAAATGCCATCAGAAATTTCACACTTCTGTTTATAACTTTCTAACTCTACTTCAAGCTTCACCCTATCAACTACTAACTTTTCCTTTTCTTGAACCAATTCCCGAAGTTTTCTATCTTTCTGATTACAAAATTCACAAGTCTATTCATACCCACTAACTTCAGAATCACATATTTCAGATGTAGTTGTCTCAGATGCATATCCACTCGATTCATCCTCAATACATGCTAAAAATGCAGATTCATCTGGACAATCTTTAGCCCAGTCATAATCTTCATTTGTTTGAGAGATCATAGCTTTAACTTCTTTATTGTGATCCTGCTTATCCGAAGTACTTGGTTTAGAAGAAGATAGCTTGCATTCTCGAGCAAAATGTCCCAAACTAGAACATTTGTAACATTTTAGTTTAGACTTGTCTAAACCCAGTTTTGTGCCTCTAAATTCACCCATGATAGAATCCTTTCCATGTTTGCCTATAAACCATCTTCCTTTTTCAGCAATCATAGCCAACTGCCAAACCAAATCTAATTTGTTTAGCTGATCATCATCCATCTATTTTAGATCGTCCAGAACCAAACCAGAATTACCAATTTGACTAAATATGGAGCCAGATGAAGATGATACGAAAGCACTCAACAAAGCAGCTAGATCTTCAATTGCTTGATTAGAAGTAGACTTGCTTGATGATTTATCAGGAATAGTAAAACTGCAGCCTGAAGAATAACCAGTATTTTATGACTTTCCAGCAAGAAAAGCTGTTACCGGTGGATTACTGCTTGAGATAGAATGTGATTTAGTTTTAGCATGCACCGTAGCAGAATTCTCTCCAATATATATTTCAGGATTCTGAACTGTTGGAGTTGCTGACTTTTTCACAAGTAATTCCATTTCCCGAGCTTGTAATTTGCTTAACACTTGATTGAATGACCAACTAGAGTAATTTGGATCATTAGTAAGCATCATAACAAAGTTCTCCCACTTTTCGGGTAGAGATTCCAGAAATTTTTCTTTCAATTCCTCTTTTTCTTTCTTGACTCCAACAACCTCAAGTTCATTGATCAGATGTGAAAACCTAGAAATCAATTCGGCAATACTTTCTTTGTCACAATGTTGAAAGTTGTCCAATTCTTTTAACAAAACTTTCTTTTGACTTTTCTTATATTGCTCGTTTCCTGCACACCTATCTTTCAATGCATCCCACAAAGTTTTTGATGTTGTGCAATTTTTGAATTGATGTAAGAGCTCTCTTGGTAGTGCCATTGTGAGATTTCCATAACATTTCTTTTCTCAGGCATAAACTTTTCTTTGATCTTCATCAAGATCACTTCGTGCAATCGGTTGTCCATTTATCTGAGGATATGTATAATCTTGTTCAATGGAAATCCATAAATCAATGTCAAGAGCATTAATGAACGATTCAAATCGTTGCTTCCAATTCTCATAATCCTCCAACCTAAGCAACTTAGGAACTTTCTGAGTTGTCCCTATCTCGTTATCATAGTTCAATATGGCTTGCATTGAAGATTGAACAGCTGAAAATGCGTGAAAATCGCTCACTTTGAAATTACAATACCGAGCGCAAAAACTTCAAACTGAAAAACTGGTGTCTTCCAAGCGGATTTTGGGGGTAAAACTGGGAGGTACAGACCTTTCAGGTGAGTACACGTCTAGATCTCGGAAAGACGAACGTTTTGGCTGGTATTAGCTCCCGTAACTCTTTACGGTTCTCAAGTGAAGGTCACTTTTCTGCCAGCGGACCAAACCAAATTTAGCGGACCAAATTTGCACTTAACGGACCAGTTCCGGATCAATTTACCTAGCGGACCAGATTTGTACCTGCGGACCACTTCCGGATCAAATTCACCAGCGGACCAGATGCGGACCAGATATCCTCAGCGGATTAAATTTGGTACGGCGGACCAAATGCAGATTAAATGTGGTACGGCGGACCAATAAACCAGCGGACAAGATGTGGTACGCCAAAACCGCCACGGACCAGTTCGTTGAAGCTTTCCTGCTGGACCAGTCAGCGGACCAGTTGTTCTACCAGCGGACCAGACGCGTTTCACGCGGATTTCGATGGATTTTTTGAATTTTTTACGTTTTGAGCTAGAAAATGGATCAGTAAGGTGCGAAATCACTTCAGAAACACTCAGAAATCATTTTTTATCACAGAAACACTCGGAATTGCGGAAATTTGATGAAAAACAAAGAAAACCCAAACTTTCTCACTCTAGAATTCGAAAATTTACCAAAATCACAGCAGTAGAGCAACCTATTGCTCTGATACCACTTGTAAAACCACTAAACGATCTTACTACTGCATGATTTGGTAATCGTATAAGCAACAAGAAGTAAATAAAGCTTCGCTTTATTGATTCACAAAGAGAATTACACAAAGTCTAGAGAGAGAGTGTTACACACTCAGTTACACACACTTAAGAGATGTAGAATGACAGAACTAACTCTAAGCTCTCTCTAACATAACCTATTTATAGTGCACATATACTGAAGAGCGGACCATCCGACGGACCATTTGGTCCGCCCGGACCAAATAACCAGAGGACTATTTGGTCCAGCCACCTCAGCATATAGTCACTAACTCACTCAGAAGCTCTAGATTAGATACAATACACGAGACACACGTTATCGTAGGAATATGCTCTAACATGTCCGGTTTTCGCAGCTACATTAACTGAGCAGGTTGAGTCCACTCATAACTTCTATGGTCGCTCGTCAGACCAATCTAACCGTCAACCTTTTAACTAAGATAACAGGAATAAATCCAGTAGCTCCTGGTTAAACTCAAATTCCACTTTTAATAACCCCAATGAACCTTATGGACAACCTCACTTCAAGCAAGGTGAGCTATCTAAATTGGACAAATTGGAAAAGTTAGTCCAAAGTCTAGTGAATGCTAAGAGTAAACACGATACTGAAATAAAAAATCAGCAAGCTAGTATCCAAAATATGGATAGACACTTAGGGCAAATTGCAAATCTTTTTTCTGATAGGAATAAGGGTGAGTTGCCTAGCAACACTAAAGTGAACCCTAACGGTGGTGTCAATATGATCTCCATCGTGGATTTAGAAAAAAACTCACTTGAGAAGAAGCATGCCCAACTGAGAGACCACACTCGTGCACTTAAGAAGAAGCAGTTGGAGGAATATTATGAAGATCACAAGGAGGATATAGAAGAAGGGCGGAAATATCAACTATTCCTCGATATCATCCTTGAACGCGACGCTAATGGAGAATACATCTCACCTTCCCGTGAAGGTTATATTCTAATAAACTCCTTTCTCAAGTTTCTTTCTTCCAATCGCAAGAAATCATCTTTGGCCACTTCGACCAAGACTACCTTAGAACTACCGGAAAAGAAAAAGGATCTGGGAAATTTCATTATCCCCTACGGGTTTGGATCTTCATTCACCGTAGATGCATTGGTAGACTTAGGCTCTAGCATAAGCATCATGCCTTATTCCACACATAAAGAGCTTGAGCTAGGTCTATTGCAGCCAATAAGTCTTAGTATTTAACTGGATGACCAATCTTATATCAATCCCAAGGGAATTATCAAAGATGTGTTGATTAATATTGAGAATCTAAAGTTTCCTGCATATTTTATCGTGCTTGACATTCCGGTTAATAAATTTCATCCTATCATTCTTGGACGTCCGTTTTTTTGCTACTGCCAAAGAAGTGATTGATCTGGAAGCTGATCGTATCACCCTGAGAAGTGGTAAAATAGAAGTCTCATTTGCGCCAACACACACCAATCTCAAGACGCTAATTTTCAAAGATAATGAGAAGACTGTGTGCTTTATGTAGTCCACTGACCCGAAAGAGTCAATTCCTCCTCTAATTCTATCTGAAATCCCTCAAGGGGTGCCATTTGAACCAACAATGCTTGTTCCTAGCTTGTTGAGTCTTGAACATGTCAACCCACTCCTTGATTTCAAAAACCCAAAGATTAAGCCACCTGACGAGAAGGTGCGTTCACAGCTCCACACTCTAAAAAGTTGAGTGAAGGTGGGTCTGGCTGAAAACCCTATAAAAACTTAGCGCTTCTTGGGAGGCAACCCAATTTTGATTATTTCATGTTTGTTTTCATTTTCGTTTTTTATGTTTCGAAATTTGTTGAGTTTTTATTCGAATTCTATCAGTTCAATTGACTTGTTTAATTGCATCCATTATTTCTTTATATTTCAATCCTCTATTAATCAATCTTGCTAAAAAAAAGGAAGTTTTGAAAAATTCTATTTCCGGTTACATCACGGCTCATTACCCTGTAATGGACCATTACAAAATAAAGACCTAACGGCCCGGCCCGTGTTCCAAATACAGCTCGTTACCCGACTTAAATTCAAAACTTATATATATCCAGATGGCTTTTCAAAAGCCTAAATCGCATTGGACGGTCCCTGGGGCATCTTTGATCAATCTAAGGTACAAAATTCAATGTTCTTCATTGTTTATCTTCTTTACCAAGAAAGATTCAATCGAATAATCTCTTGTTCAAATTTCTTTTGCTACTGAGAACATAATGGTTTCCTTACCCCTGTTATGTTCTTCATTCCATTAATTTTAACGATCATCACACTTAATTCTTAAATCTTGAAATGCGATCATTGTAAAGGATTAAGTGTGGGGATGGCAACAAGTTTCCATCCCCAATTCGCACTTAATGGCTAATTTTTTAGCATGCATGGTTCTGGTCAGAATAAAAACTTTTCGAAAATTAGCCTGATACGTCTCGTTACCATGCCGTGACGATGTCCTTTACAGAATACTTGGTCGAACAGTTTGTTAGCCTGTAACGAGCCATGACGCCATGTAAATTTTTAATCTTTTTTATTTTATTGTCTCGCTGTTTTATTGTAGATGAAAGGCAAGCGTCCTATGATTGAAGTCACCAATGTGAGGTGTTATGATCATGAGGTTGGTCCTTCAAAAAGAAGGAGAGGAAGACCAAGAAAGGTGCAACCTCTGGAGAAAAAAGATAAAATTTTCCAAATATCTCCAGAATTCATCAATTTGTGCCATCATCTTGACAAGATGGAGACGGACATGACCAATAACTACAGGAAATTGACCAACAGTATGCTAGATGTCTAGGACAGGCTGGATTTGGTTGGTTTTCACTTTTGAAGTCTAAAGCATCGAGCCGATGACTTGATGGTCTCCACGCCAAATGTTATTGTCACTCCACCTCCTTTTGTCTATCACAATATGCCAGTCAATGAAGCGATGGAGAATCTTCGTCACCCAAACAACACTGAATCTAAAAGTGAACCAGAAGAAGACCCGCCATCATCTTGATAGCTCAAGTCTATATTTTCTATATGATTATTTATCTTATTATTACTATCTAGACTTCGTATGTGACTTGGATTTATGTTTCATGTGCTTTGGTTTGATTTGACTATGGCATGACAATAAGATTATGATTGATTGAATAAATGGAATGTTTTGTTTTTAATTTTATTTTGGGTAATGCTTTATTTTCCGTTTGCGTGTAATGTTTTTTTTTTTAGTCTTGTAAGTAGCAAAGGAATCAAAGACTGAAGTTCTCGTAGGCAAATGAACGGAAAAGCAATCAAGAGGGTGTATGAAGAAGCCATACTCCACAATCTTCTAGCAGCCAGGCTCGTCTTTTCCCTTTTCTTTTATCTTATGTTTTGCAGTGTTCTCAAGTACATTGATGACAATGTACGATTTTAAGTGGGGGGATGGGAGACTCGCCTGTAGTTTGCATGTTTTATTGTGAAATCATTTAAAAATAGTCAACATTTTTTAATTTTTTGCATGCTTAACTTTTTACACTGCTAAAACTTAAGCTATCAACTGATTTTTGAGTCCTAAAGTAGACTTATTAACTCTGTATGCTAGACCAAAGCAAAGATTTTTCCACTTTCCATTCATTGTTATTTAACGCTAAGCATGTATTTTAGACCCTTATGCATAGCTAAGTCCTAAGTTGCTTTTTAGGATAGATTAGACCTGATAAAACTTAGACGACAATTATAGTGTGTGAGTACGAGGGAGGAAGCCTAGATAATCAACCAGACTTAAGCCTTTTTTCCATTCCATTTCCATGGTGAGATTTTTTGAGGCTTAAACTAGATTTCTAGTCACTAGGAGCTTGAGTTTTATTTTTGTATAACAATAGAGAGTGCCACTATAACCTACTTCTAGAACTTGACATTTGTATACGTTACGAGACTATGCTTACGAAACAAGCAAACATGACAGAGGCAAACCCTAGGATAAACCTTTTTTTTTTCTTTTGAACTTTAATTTGTTCTCATATATATTTCTATACCCAGTTACCGAAATTTCTTTTGGTTTACCCATGTTGAGCCTCATTTCCGTTTCATTTGATCACCCTATTAAACCCAACAGCCTTAGCCCATTTTTCTTTTTACCTTTTTGTTCGGGTAGCTATCTATTTGGTATGTGAGTAGATTAATCCCAACGAAAAGAAAAAAAAGGATATGATATGCCGATGCATAAAAAAATAAAAATAAATCAATAAATGTTTTGTGCAATTATTAGAAGAGAATTATGAGTTTAAAGATTCTTCTTTATAAGTTTAGAATAAAAGAAGAAAATCTATGTGTTTAAATATATTTTCTTTCGCTTGAATTATTTAGTTGATTCTGTAACCATCAGATTTTGTGCACCCAAGTTTGTACCCTTATGAATCCAATTCCATTCCCTACACCAACTACAACCTTAGCCCTAAATTCCTCTTGATTTGCAAATTAGTTAGAATGTTAGTTGAATTATGATCGATTGTCAAACCTATGGTAATGAAAGTCCATGGTGATGAAAATTGAGAGCACTATAAACTCTAGTACATTATTTACTAGTTATCTATATATATAGCTTGAGTGGAGTGTACATTGTGAGTTAGTCTGGTTAATTGTTAAAGAATAGTCCTAAGGAAAGAAGTCCAGTGTTACTTATCCATGCTTTTCATTGTTAAATTTATTTTGTTTGGTCAATTATGAGAATGTTAACCCATGTGACTAACTATGCCCTTTGTGGTTATAATCGTTTAGAGTTGTAACCACCATCCATCACTTCATTTTAAAAAAAGCTTTGTTAGGGAAGGTAATGTTGTAGTTAGAGGTTTGCTCAGGCGCGAGCAAAGTCTAAGTAGGGGGATGTTTGATGTGCTTAAATTAAACATCTTTATAGTAGTTAAACATCCACGAATGTTGATGGTTTATGTATTATTTTGGTCTATTTTACCCTTTGTTTGGTATGAAATGTCACAGACAGGTAAATAGAGGGGGCCAAAGTGATTTTTGAAGATTTTACAAGGATTTGAAGAGAAATTGCTCAAGATTCAGAGGATTTGCTTCTTCTCCACGTCATGACCCGTTACTATCTGTTTGGTATGTTAGTAGAATAACTCCGGCGAAAAGAAAAGAAAGGATATGATATGCCGATGCATAAAAAAAATGCTTTGTGAATTTATTAGAAAAGAGTCTATGAGTTTAAAGATTCTTCTTCATAAGTTTAGGATAAAAGAAGAAAATCTATGTGTTTAAAGATTTTATTTCGTTTGAATTAGTTAGTTGATTCTGTAACCATCAGATATTGTCACCAAGTTTGTACCCTTATGAATCCAATTCCATTCCCTACACCAACTACAACCTTATCCCTAAAGTCCTCTTGATTTGCAATTTAGTTAGAATGTTAGTTGAATTATAATCGATTGTCAAGTTTATGGTAAGGAAAGTCCATGGTGATGCAAATTGAGAGCACTATAAAGCCCAGTACATTATTTACTAGTTATCCATATATAAAGCTTGAGCAGAGTGTACATTGTGAGTTAGTCTGTTTGATTGTTAAGGAATAGTCCTAAGGAAGGAAGTCAAGTGTTTTTTGTCCATGCTTTTCATTGTAAAAATTTATTTTGCTTGATTGAAGTATGTCTCTATGTTTGGTCATGAACCTTAGCTTCCATGTCTTAGGTAAAAGGGATAGTGAAATGACTAGATGTAATGCGTATATTATGGTATATAATTAGGTTATAATTTATTAGTCCATCATGGTTAATTAGAGTAGGACTGGTCTATGGTCCTAGGTCTTAGATCATGTGTTTGGTGCCCTATAGCTAGGTCATTAATTTGTGGATACTTCATTATGGTTGTGGTTATAATTTCTGATTCATTGTCTAGCGACTTTGTTTCTATTAGACAGTTAATATATGAATGTCAATGTCAGGTCTAGGTAATGCAAGAATAGTGATCAGTCTTAGATGATATTTGTTGTTTTATTCTGATTTCATATCTATTTCATTATTGCTACTACTTGCTTTCATAATTGCTTTCTAATAGTCATTAGGAATTATGACAGAATCCTAATGATAATAATTAGATTTAGTATGATTACACCGTTGCTTCCTTAGGTCGACCCTAAGTTGTTCTTAATGCTACCATACGATAGGTCCGCTTTCCTATATGTGCATGCATAGTTATAAGATGATTTAGGTCTTATAAATTTAAAGGTCATATTTGCATATATATATTTATATATATACTCGTGTGCATCAGCAGAGTTTATCAAACCCAGTATATCTACTAAATATTTCCCCGATATCAAACCCGATATTCATGGTACTATGTAGAAGGACTTTTATGAATTGGCAAATTGAACTTCACTATGATCACAATGTAGTATTTTAACTAAAAGAGTGTTTATGAAAATGAAAACGTTATTGCATCTCTTCTCCCCCAAAAGTAAAACAAGTAAAAGTGGGGTCATGAACTCACCTTAGGGTGAAATTTAGTAATCCAATAATCAATGCTTGAACAACCGACGGTGAATCTTCCTAGACTTCACCTATGACACATAGCAGTGTGAGTGTTGACTAACCGTCCCGACAACGTGCAAACAATAGACAAGTGGACTCGAGTACACATTGGTGATTGATTTAGGTTTGCTAACATGTTTCTTAACACATATATCACATATAACACGTTACGTCACAACAATTGTTAAAACGTCATGATTCATTACGACGTTATCCCGCGTTTACGATGTACGATTGACGGGACAATCGTACAAAGTCTTCTCATTCCCACTCGAGGTAGGAGACTTAGGACTTGTACACTCGTATAACTCGTATTCAATTTGACTTATGAAATGCAAACACATAGCCAAGTACCCTCATGCTCATAATCATGTGTTTTCCTAATTTATTTATTTACCGATAAATATATATTTATCACATGTAGAATAATTCCACGTTTACACAACATCATCATCGCATGGAAATCACATAGATCATCATTTGACACATTTCAAACTATGTCATAGATTCCTAACAACATGCATGAAAGCTATCTTGCCCTAATAGGCCATTTTCATCATATTTTCACGTAAATAGTTTTTATTAAATAATCAACATGCATTTGATCATCAATGTCACACGCCGGTCAACGGTTTTGGGTGTGAGCGAGACGGAATCATAGTCGTAGATATACAGAACAACTTCTACTAAATTCAAACGTCATTTAAAACATAATACCATTCATGTTGCAGCGGAAAGTCATGGTGAAATGATATTGTCTTACATTTGAATGAAAGTCTTAGTTTGATATTGAAATCATAAAGCAGTTTATTTAAGATAGGTCGGGACTACGACTCCGGTGAAGCAGGGTCGAAAGTTACAGTGAAGCCCCATTTGCACGTCTTCCATGATAAGCTTAGATACCTGAGAAATCATGAGTTTAAAAGGTCAACATAAAGTTGGTGAGGTTCATAGGTTTATGATTCTAGGGTAAGTTTCTGAAAACAGTTTACAGTATGTTGGAATAACAGTTTACGGTATACTTAAATGTTACGTTGGTTTACTGTCGTGGTTGTAAGATCTCCCATGAACCTCAAATTCGAATACTAACGGATTACCCACTCATGGCATTCTATCCCAAGAATACCGAACAGGCGAGAATAACTGACGTGTACCCCTTGACAATGCACGAATTCAGGATTGGAGCTACCAATCTAGGCAGGGTTGTCAACCCAAATAGATCTATTCACTAGTTATCGTTTCGAGCAGAACTAATCGAATTCAATTAATAGTGGGATTCAGTTATACTAACGTTGATAACGATAAAGTACCAGTTGTTTGGGATACAGAATGGAACATATAGTCATACGGCTAACAGGTAAACCATAACATTAAGTAAAAAGCATTTTATCAGTTCATGATTTCTTCCCCATAAGTGTAAAACAGTTGTAAAGAAAAGAGGCCGTGAAACTCACTTGTTCAAGGTGAATGGTCGTGACTGCTGATACGAGCAACAAGTAACCGACGTCCTAATATCAATAATAATAATAGAACACGTCTTAAGTCTTGTTTCAATTGAAAAACGTTTTGGTTACCCAACGATCCTGGTCGAGTCTTGACACTTTATTCCCGTTTGTAACGTTTGGAAAACCCGTTCGTAATATTTATCGTTCAAATAAATGTTTAAGTTAATGAATATATTTATAGTCAAATAAATATATATAGCTTTGTAGAAATAATTATAATCAAATAATTATTTAAGATTACGAAAATATATATTTAATCAAGTTCTGAACATTGAGGCAAACAATAAAGTATTTATTATTTGAAGTTCACGCTATATATTTAAGTTGAAGTTCATAATTATAGACAAATAATTATATATGTATAAGTCATTTTTGTCTGATTATATAGATACAAGTATCTGACCATTGATCGTTATGATAATAAATTATTGTTATGTTTATGACGAGATATTTGTGTGAAGTGGTGTCGATATATTTGTAACAATATATGAGTTTCACGTCGTGACAGTCTAAAAGATAATACCTTATATTTTAGATCCCAAGTACGGAATTAATATAATATATATACTATTTATTCCGACAAATAATATGATACGAAAAACTAATATTTAAGTCTTTAAATATTATTGGGTTAATAACTTTAAATAAAATTTCAAGTTATTAAAAGTGAGATCTAAAAATATGAGCACTTAGTTGTAGATTATGAGTCCAAACGCTCGGTATTTAGAAATATATATGTTTTATAAAAAAATAAAAGTATTTTTATAATCAACATAGTCAATAATATATTTATTATATTTTATGTCTAAAATATATCCGTTTAAATATTTTTAGTCCAATGTGTAATTTTGATGGTTTTTGAGTCAGTTTTTATATCGCGTGGCCTATAATCCTTTTAGTCTTCACAACGATTGTCAAATGTATCTTGTGACACAAGTTTTTAAATATTAACGTTAATTTAATATTTACGATGGTTTGTTTAGTTTATATATTTAGTGGGTGGAGTGTCAAGACTCGGTTTGGGGTGATTATAAACATCAACAACGAAAAATAAAAATGATCAAATTGAAAAGTTTAGACTTTTACCTCTAGCACTAGGCTAGGTGATGAACCGAAAGAGGCGAGAATATCTCCGTATACTTGATCGAAAAAATATCGACTTTAAAGTTGTCGACCCGAAAGGTAAAGCGGCCTTTTACGAGCTAGTTTTCGGTGGTTTACGGTGATCGTTAGGGACAACCGTTAAGTCCGTTTGGGAGGTGGCTGGGTGGACTTCCGTTGGTGGTGACAGAGTGGCGCTGCGGTGGTCCGATGGTGGTGTTATGGTGGTGTAAAGTTGGCTGTTGGGTTGTTTTGCATCCAAACGAAAGAGAAAAAAAAAAGGGAAAGAATCTGATCGCGACTTTTGCCGGGACTGTTTTGGTTTCTTTCATTAAATATTCTATATATATATATAAATATATATATACACATATACATATATGTGTCTCTCGTTTGAATAGAAAGAAAAAAGAGAAATGAGGGACGAGAGGTTCGACCGGTTCTTCGAGGTGGGGAGGTGACCGTGATGGTGGTGGCGGTTGATAACGACGATCACGGAGATGGTCGATGATGATGATGGTGATTGGGATGGCAGTGAAGGGTGAATGTGGCAGCGCCCAGCGGTAGTGATGGCTGGCTCGTGGTGGTTCATGGCTGCAGCAGCAGCGCCACAGCAGGAGCTCCGGCAGCAGCTCGCAGCAGCAACAGTCCAGTAGGTCAGTGACGATGGTGTTGGGTTGCCGAGAAGAAGAAGGGAAGGAAGACCAAGGTAGCGGTGGTGGCTTGTTCTTGTTGTTAATCACCGAGCAGAAAATAAAAGGAAAAAGGAAAGGGATGGAGGGTGTGTTGCTTGAGGGTAACATGAAGAAGAAATATGGAGGGGTGGTTGTGGTTGCATGCTCTCGACAGACAAAAAAGAGAGGAGGGAGAGGTGAGGTTGGAGAGGTGAGGTTGGTGAGGTGTGTGGTGCGAGGGAGTGTTGTGTCATGAGGGATTAATTAGGAGGAGGTAGCCTTGACATTCATCACATCTTTTTACTAACTAATTTTTTTTAGTTAAGTTTTTATTAAAAAAAAATAAACATGTAGGTGACTTTTTTTTTTTAAACAATGTCATGTTTTTATAAAAGTAGAATATGCATTGTAGGGGTTTTATAAAGATAGATAAAGAATGGTGATGACTAAGGTCACAACTCTTATAATTCTCAAGGTATAAAAGTTATAAAAGGTGGTGGCTAATTTTTATAAAAATAAAAGGTGTTAATCCATTTTATAAAAATTAATGCAAAGTTAACGGGCTTAAATTATAAAAATAAACCCATTCGAATTGGGCCAAAACATTTCATAGAAGATTAGTTGGGTCGGTTCGTCGGTTATGGGCCGTACGAGTCCAAACGGGGCGCCGGTTCGCAGCCCGGGCCCGTTGTACATCGGTTGAGGATTTGGCTTAAGTCTTGACATCGTTTTCAGTTTGTGATGTTTTTATTTCGTGAAATAATTGTTCGAGTCAGTTACATCAGTTTTTCAGAAATTAGTTTCGGTTTTCAGTTTTACCAGTTTGTGACAGTTTTAAGCTCGTCCGTCCAGAATGTTTAAAACCGAATAGTTTTAAACATATGATCGCTTATCAGTTTGATGTGTCGGTTATACAAGTGTACGACACCAGTTCCGGATAAAATATAAAAATACATTTTACATTTATTTTTCTTGTTATTGAAATTCCATGATTAATCCATGGAAATCTCTATGCATTTTACGGGTATACGCTTCAAATACAAACGCGGGATTAGGTTTACGTCATCAGTTAACGGTCAGACACAGTAATTAACAGTTTAAACAGTAATCAGATCGGTTAAAGCACATTAATACTTAATTAATAAGTCAAAGTAAAAGGGTTTGACCTATGTTTTCGGACGAGGTGTCACATTCTCCCCTAGTTAGAAGAATTTCGTCCCGAAATTCAGTTCTTGATCACTGGTTGAATGCGACGTTTCCGAAAGACGAGGGTACTTAAGACGCATTTGGTCTTTGCGTTCCCAAGTGTACTCTAGACCTCGACGTGAGTTCCAGCATACTTTAACAATGGTAATGCGGCTATGCCTTGTTCTCTTAAGGTCTCGGTCAAGTATCTCGACCGGTTCCTCAATAAAGTGAAGTGTTCCGTCAACTTGAATTTCGTCAAGTGGGACGACAACTGCTTAATTAGACAAGCATTTCTTAAGATTGCTAACATGAAAGACATCATGCAAACTGCTAATCTCTACGGGTAGACGTAGACGGTAAGCTACTGGTCCAATTGTCTTAGTGATTTCAATTGGACCAATGTAATCGAGGGTTAAGCTTTCCTCGTTTGCCGAAACTGATGACACCTTTCCAAGGTGACACTTTTAACATGACGCGGTCACCCTTTTTAAGGGATAAGGGTTTGCGACGATTGTCGGCAGATAAATCTCAATAGTCTGATAAAAGAATGAAGATCGACACACGGATGAACGAGGTTTTCAGTATGAAGGTTTCTGGACAAGTCAGGATTTCTCATGAATGGGCTTTACCAGGATTTTCATGCATTTCAAATTACAATTATGTGTGCACCCACAATTGTGATTTGCCTTACATGATAAGCCTAAGCTTTGCTCATACTTGAGTTTTTGGTTTGTCGAAAGATGAAATGTATCGGGGACAAGATGGCTTATGAAAAAAAAGTTTAGATTGATTAGCTACCGGACAGGATCTTCCTTGATTACCTGGATTTCTGATGATAACAAAGATGGAAATGCGGTTTGGCTCCAGTCTGTTGGTCTGTCAGTCTAGGATCTTAATAGGTTCTAGACAAGATGGGTGTGTAGGCCATTGGTCCAATCCGTTCCAGGATTTCAAGGGACCGATGGGGTTTAAGCATACCTAGCTTTCCAGGCCTAGTTACCACCATCTGAGACATAATCCATTATAAGGTTTTGAACCCCTTATAGATTCTAAGGGTTCGCGTCAAGTGTTAACGTAGTTCTCCTGGGGATAACCTATGGCTTTTGGAAGGTTCAGAAATTGAAAACTCTCCTTAGTAGTTTCATGAACTATCACTGGACCAGTCAGTTGACTGTTACTGGCTTCGGTCCAGCGAAGGGGCGAATGAAACTCTCTTCCATACAAGCCTTCGAAAAGGGCGGCTTGAATATTCGAGTAATATCTATTGTTATAATGAAACTCGGCGAGTGGAAAATAGGTGTCGCAACCATTGCCTAGGTTTGTCTTGCGTGATGACAATCTGTCACATAACTACGCAACGTACCTTTTTAAGGTCTGGATTTTTCCTTCTGAGTTGGTCATCAGTATAACTCCTTCATACATACATTTTGTTGGATCCCTGGGTGGATGAAATATCTTGATTTGTGGACTTCATCAAACACTAGCCTTCCAAAGTTTCTAAAGCTAGGTACCCATAGTCTATCCAAAAAGTTCATGGTTCCATCAGGCTTTTCAGTCAGTTGTTTCTCCATGTCATACATGCATTCATTTTCCAGATTCTCCGGCTTAAAAGCTTCGATTTGAACGTCACGAACTTGTGACGTGAGGTTCAAGCGTGTGGTCATACTTAATGCTCAGACACGACGCGGTTTGGCATGTTCTTTCATGCTTAAAGCATCAGCTACAACGTTAGCCTTGCCCGGGTGATAACGAATCTCACATTCGTAATCGTTAAGCAGTCCAACCATCGTCGTTGTCTCATATTTTAGCTCCTTCTGGTTAAAGATGTGCTGGAGGCTCTTGTGATCGGTGAATATAACGCACCGAGTCCCATAGAGGTGATGCTTCCAGATTTTGAGGGCAAAGACGATGACTCCAAGTTCTAAGTCATGAGTCGTGTAATTCTTCTCGTGAATCTTCAGTTGTCGAGGGGCGTAAGCGATGACTTTCTCTTGTTGCATCAGTACGCAGCCCAAGCCTTTATGCAAAGCATCACAGTATAAAACGAAATCGTCGATTCCGTCTGGTAAAGATAGGATTGGGGCGTTGCAAAGTTTTTGCTTCAACAACTGGAAACCAGTGTCAGTTTTATCACCCCAGATATACTTCTTGTCTTTCTGGGTCAGGGTGGTAAGAGGCTGGGCTATCTTGGAAAAATTTTCAATGAATCGGCGATAATAGCCAGCGAGACCTAAGAATTTGTCAAATCCCGGTTGGGGTCGTGGGAATATTCCAATCCTTGATTGCTTCAATCCTAGACGGACCAACGTGAATATCTTGGTTGTTGATCACATGACCCAAAAAGTGTACTTTGCGAATCCAAAAGTCACATTTGGAGAACTTCGCGTAAAGCTCTTCTTTCTTCAGCAGTTCCAAGATGAGTCTCAGAAGTTCTTCTTGCTCTTTTTTATTACGTGAGTAGATAAGAATATCATCGATGAAAATGATAACAAATTTGTCCAAGTATGGTTTGCACACGCGATTCATTAAGTCCATGAATACGGCCGGTGCGTTAGTTAAACCAAATGGCATAACGAGGAACTCGTAATGACCATAACGCGTTCTAAACGCCGTCTTTGAGACATATTTATCTCTAACTCGAAGTTGATGGTACCCCGACCTTAGATCGATCTTGGAATAGGAGCATGATCCTTGAAGTTGATCAAATAGGTCATCGATCCTTGGAACCGGGTAATGGTTCTTCACAGTCAGTTTGTTCAACTCTCGGTAGTTGATACACATCCTGAATGTTTCATCTTTCTTTTTCAGGATTAACACGGGAGCACCCCATGGGGAGTGGTTCGGACGAATAAAGCCCTTATCTAGAAACTATTGCAGTTGGCTAGATAGCTCTTGCATTTCAGATGGTGCCAGTCGGTAAGGGGACCTGGCAACGGGGCGGTTCCGGGTGTTAGGTCGATGCGAAACTCCACTTGTCGTGTTGGAGGGAATCCTGGCAAGTCTTCTGGGAATACTTCCAGGTATTCGCAGACAACAGGAACGTCTTCGATACGCTTCTCCTTTGGTTTCTTTCCAGTGACAAGAGCTAGAATTGCATGGCATTTGTTGCGGAGGAACTTCTATGCCTTCATACAAGACAGGATATCTAGTTCGGCTCCACTATTTTCGCCTTGTACGTCCAGAGTGTTGCCGTATGCTAATGGCACTCCAACAATTTTCTCATGACACATAATTTCGGTATGGCTCTTTGCTAACAATCCATTCCAATGCCTATATTGAAACTTCCCAAATCAACGGGCATTAAGTCGATGCTGAAAGAATGGTTAGCAGGTAGTCTGGGTAGATTACTCCGGTCTCTATCAAATCTCCATTCGCTAATTTTATTGCAAACTTAGCGTCTAGGGCAACAGGGGTGATGTCAAGTAATTGACTAAAATCGTTAGACACAAGGCTTCTATCGACACATGTACCGAATAAAACAGAGGTATAACTGCTATTTAGCAGAAACGTATCCATCACCGTGTTGGGGTCACGACGGGTGTCTCCGGCATTGATCACGAAAGTTCTTCCTCTAGCATGACCAGCATCTTGATTCTTCACCTTTGGGCATTCCTTTGTAATAGCGAGTTTCCCCGCAACCGTAGCAAGTGCGATTTGGGCAATCGCGTGCTACATGTCTTTTAACCTTGCAGATGTTACAGTAGATATTACCACAATCGAGAGTGTGGTGTAGGTTGCATTTGGAGCATAGGGGTGTTGTACCGGTGTAACCGGTCCTTCGGACAGGGTGAATAGTTCATGGAACCTCTAAAATGTGTAGGCTTTAATTCATAAAGTCCCTTTATAAACATTCACGAGGGCTTACGATGTTAGGTTAAAACATCAAACACAATTTGGTGAAATTGTAGTCTAGTGTTTTCTAACCTTGGTTAATTCGTTCATACCGCGCACCTCATCATCCGCGTGACGTTGGGTTGCAGTAGTAGCGATGGTTTCAGCAACGCGTTAGGCAGTCGATTTGTCGATCCCATCAGCGCTTAAGGGTGGAGAAGGTGAAGCGTTTCTGGTGGCTCGGCGTCTAGGCGGCATACTTTCGCTTTAAATTACTAATGTTAACATAAAGGAAAGTCTAGATTATATGTGAATGGCGTTATTACATGCGCGAGAATAATTGTCACGTCATACATCCATGATACCCAAAACATGACGCGCGTAAGCACAACCAAGAAACAGGAAGCAGAGGGTAACAACATACGCGAATAAGTAACACGATTTATGACAGCAACAGTAGTAACATCCATACTAAACATGAAAATCATAATAATAATCATGATACTAGTTTCCATCCACCGTATTAACTGGTAGAATATACGATAGTCAAAAGAGGATAAGTCTTCGTTCTGGGCCCGCATTCCTATCACAACAAAATATATAAATATTTTTCATTGATAAAATGAGGGATCAAAAGTCTAGCTTCTTAGCCAAGCTATCTAGAGTGGCTGCAGTCCATAGGGCATAGTTAAGGTGGTCGTGATCTGAGCAATGAGGTTCATGTAACAGAACACTCGTCCAGGGAATTCCTCCAGGTAAGCGACTCTCGTCTGGAAGGACGAGTTGGCCAACCGTAGATCGGTGTAGGCCATGTTGACTCCATGCATGTGAGCGTGCAGCGACTCCATAGCGCCTAGTGTGGCAATCTGGTGGTGCTCTACGGCGGCTAGACGGGTCTCTAGTGTCGCCAGATCGATCTAGGTGGGGAGTCTAGTAATCTCATCATTGATTACCCCAAAGGCTTGTTCGTGACATCTCAGGCATGTCACCAGTGGTAGTGGCCGCACTGCCAGTGGCAACGGTGGGAATCGGGTGGGTCGAGGAGCCGTTTGAGAGACAGGGTCACAATGGTCTCAGGAATCTCGATGGTAATGAGGACTGTCGGACAATACCGATGGTGAGAATGTCCTGCTCTAGGCTGGACAGTTCATGGTCCTCAGGGGAAGTTGTGTACTCAGGCACGACTGTGTCTTTTCCAGAGGAATCAGATATGCAGATGACCTTTTTGAGAGTCATCTCTGCGATAATATTCCAGGAGAGAACATAGTTGGTAACACGATAACAGTATCGAGAATAAAGATATAAATGTACCAGTTGCAGTAATAATGACTCGTATATGTAAAGTATAAGTTAACGTAACCAATATGATAAGGAATTGGTCTTGCGTGCAAACGGTAGCTTCGGAGCGGGTTATAGTCCAGGTTTGGTTTTTGTTTATTTGTTTAACCTAGTTCGCTATAACCACAGCTCTGATACCAATCTGTCACACCCCGGTCAACGGTTTTGGGTGTGAGCGAGACGGAATCATAGTCGTAGATATACAGAACAACTTCTACTAAATTCAAACGTCATTTAAAACATAATACCATTCATGTTGCAGCGGAAAGTCATGGTGAAATGATATTGTCTTACATTTGAACAAAAGTATTAGTTTAATATTGAAATCATAGAGCATTTTATTTATGATAGGTCAGGACTACGACTCCGGTGAAGCAGGGTCGAAAGTTACAGTGAAGCCCCATTTGCACGTCTTCCATGATAAGCTTAGATACCTGAGAAATCATGAGTTTAAAAGGTCAACATAAAGTTGGTGAGGTTCACAGGCTTATGATTCTATGGTAAGTTTGTGAAAACAGTTAACAGTATGTCGGAATAACAGTTTACGGTATACTTAAATGTTACGTTGGTTTACTGTCGTGGTTGTAAGATCTCCCATGAACCTCAAATTCGAATACTAACGGATTACCCACTCATGGCATTCCATCCCAAGAATAGCGAACAGGCGAGAATAACTGACGTGTACCCCTTCACAATGTACGAAGTCAGGATTGGAGCTACCAATCTGGGCAGGGTTGTCAACCCAAATAAATCTATTCACTAGTTATCGTTTCGAGCAGAACTAATCAAATTCGAAGACGGGTGAAGCAGTTATTGTTTTGAAGGAAGAGAATCGGGTTGTAAAGATATACAATCCTATGTGGCTGATCAACTTGTCGAAGGCTGATATTGATGAGTTGTATCACAATCCTATCCTGTATCATCCTGATTTTATAGATCAAGCGCTGAAGTTCCAGAGGGTGATAAGGGTTTGCTTTGCGTTCAACATTTTTGCTGGAAACAACCATGATTTGGTTTGGAAAGGTGATGAGTCTACTACAGATGCTCGAGGCTGATGAAGAACGGTCCAGCTGTTGCCAAGGGGGAGTTTGTTGATACACGAAATGGCAATGAGCTGGATCGAACGAAGACACAAAGTTTTGATTTAGGCCTGTCGGCTGAACTCCGGCCGAACCTTGGCCGAGCCTTGGCCGAACCTGGGGTTCGGACAAGCTATGGAGTTCGGACGTCCGTAGGTCTATATATATGTTTGTGTCTTTGTAAGTTGCAAGTTTTTGAGAGAGTTTTGAGCGAACTTTGTCTGTGAGTTGTCTCTGTGTAATTCTCTGTAACTCTGATTCTCTATCAATAAGAGATTGAGTTTTATTTACGTTTTATGTGTTGATTCTCACTTGATTACGTTTGCATTCGATCAATTCGTCCAAACCGATCCGTATCCAGTCACTTTTAAAGATTTTATTTCTTATTTGTTTTCGACGGATCGACATGTGATACGAAATCAAATTTCAAAAACCTATCTTGGATTCTCGAAGAGAAATTTTGCGCTAAGATTAAATTAGTTTTCAAAAGAAAAGGGAAACCGCGTTTCTGTCTTCTGAAATTGCAGGTTATGTGTGTCAAGACTCAAGCATGGTGAAAGGGGGAGTTTGAAGTATCTTTCACAAGTGGATCTTGAAGACCAAAGATGATTAAAGAGTGATCCAGCCATGAAAGCTCTATATCTGACAAGATTTCTAGTTGAAGATCGGATGCAGCAATGTTAAAGATTGAAGACTGAAGTTTAGTTAGAATATAAATACACTACACATTAAGGGGGAGTTTGTTAGAGCATATACCTATGCTATGATGTATCTCGTGTATTGTATCTAGATTAGAGCGAGTCTGTGAGTTGTAGTGGCAACATTCTAGGTGACATACCATCTGGTACGCCAATTGGTACGTAGGCTAGTATGTCACTAAGTAGAAATAGGTTTTTTTAGAATGACTTTGTAACACTCTAAGTCATTCTACACTTTCTGTGTGTGTTTTCTAGAGAGAGAAATTAGAGAGAACTTCTTTGTATCTTCAAGTGATCAATAAGAATTCTCTTATTTACATCCGTGTTTACTATGATTGATTGATACACACAGTAGTAAGATCGTATCTCGGTTTTACGGAGACAGGTATGATGAGATAAGGAAGGATCAATCAAGGATATCTAAAAGAACAAAAATTCCTAGACCTCCAGGAGTTTTCTCAGGTACACCTTCTCTTCCTCCTAAACCTATGAGTCTTATTGACTTACTTCTTGGCAATTTACCCTCTATTTCACACACTACTACACAAATCTCCACCATTCCCACTAAAAGAAACCCACCTAGGGCCAGCAGACCTCAAACCAAAAATCCACCCACCAAAAAGTCCAAACCAATCAAACCCATTCCACCAAAATACAAAGCAGACAATTTCACACCAATTGAACCTCTCACCAAACCCAAACCAAAACCCACAACAAAATCATTTCAATTCAATCTAAAAATCAACTCACCCCATCTCACAACAACCTTCTGCACAACCAACTTCAACACCCACTGAACCTACCAACCCTGTGAACCCACCAGAACTAATGATGAGGATGGTAAAAATAATCAAAGAAATTGTGTTGATACGTGTTGCACTCTTTTTTCCTTAGTCTTGGTTTTTTCCTATAAGGTTTTCCAGGCAAGGTTTTTAATGAGGCAACATCCTTAAGCGTATGGAGATTATATAAATCTCGAAAGTACGAAACATCTTTAGGACATAGTCCATCATTATTGTATAAATAATTAATGGACTAGGGGGACTTGATGAGGATGGGTCAAAATCAGATGCACTTGGACTCGGAAGTGCACATGAAGGATCAGCGGATGCTGATGAGTGAAGCCCAAGTGGAAGTGCAAGTGATATAACTCCGAAAACGCAAGCGCAAGTGTCGGGAGGCAGTTACAGCTGAGACTCTATAAATAGACATTTATAGGCTCATAATAGGGGATCCTGGATTTTACACCTTTAACTATGTGTTTTACCTAGACCTCCTGTATCAATCTCTTTCACTTATAACCTTGATTCAATCAATGAAAGATAACATGATCTCACTCTTTCCTCTCCAATTCTCTTAATCTCTCTCTAATCCTTGAAGCACCGAATCTTACCTCTACGGTGGGATTTTGTTCTTCATCAATTGGCGCCATCCGGTAGTTGACACGAGCTTTGCTTTTCCTTTCGAGATTTAAGACGATTTTGGTGATGGATGGAGCTAAGATGTTTCTAAAGAAGATTTGTTGAAATTTAATTGATTCATTTTATGGTGATTTCTGGAAGGTAAGTTTCAGATTTATAATAATGGAGCTTCTTTCAGGTATGAATTCTTATGCTTAATCAAAATTTCTTCATATTATTCTCTGAATCTAGTTTTTAGATGAGAACTTCTGCTAGAATTTGATCGAACTTCTTAAAACTTTGAAGTATCATTTTAGAACACACATTTAATTCAAATATGTGTTTAGTTATTCATGATTATCATCTTCATTTTTATTTAAAAAAAAAGAAAGAGATATATATCTGTTGTACGTATGTATGAATGTACAATTAAAAAAGAACTTCAAATCATTATAACTTTTTCAGTTTTTCATGAAATTTAAATCTGAAAGTATCCTCATGATCGAAATGGAATTTCGATCAAAATGAGATATGGATTGAAGTTGTTTTATGACGATCTGGAAAATTGATGATGAACACGGTATGACGGAAACGAGATTTGAGATTTTCAAATCTATCAAGTAAGATTGAAACTTAAATCTCAATGTAGCAACGAGCTCGTAATTAAATGTTGAGTAAGAAGAGATCAATTCTGAGTTGCTGCTAAGAGTTTTGATAGATCTGTTATTGATGAACACTTACAAGCTCGAGAGAAAGCGATGTCGGCGATTTCATGATTCAACAAAACTCAACAGAAATTTGAAATTGAGAATAGGAATGATCTAAAAAATCAAAAAATAAGTAGAATGTGAGGATTATATATAGGTCACTTTGAGTTTTGTGGATTCCGATCAAACTCAGTGATGGAAAACGAAGGTGAACCAGGTGGGCTTAATTGAGCATAACTTGTTCAGAGCTAAGCAAAACACGAAATTGAAAGTACCGGTGCGTGCGAAATCGAATGACGATTTGGAAGAGATATGGTTTGAGACAGTTTAGTGAAATTTTGGAAAAACCGAGATCGAACACGAAACGAGCAATGATGAACTGTGATTTTGGGTACAATCTGAACTCTATCAAATCACAAAATTAACGATGTGTATATCCTCGGAATTCAAAACCGAGTATAGTGAAACCAGAATTGATGTGTAAGTTGGAGATTTTGAAGATTCGAAAGTTGAATAACCAATGGTGCACGATGAGGACGAAGAACTGAGATCGTGATTTTGATTTTTAATTCATTAGAACCAGAAATTTGTAAGGGAAATGATTGGAACAAGGAAAATAAAGTAGTTGAGATCAGTTATGCATACAATGATTACAGTATGCGAAAGCTGCCATGGATGAGCCTAAAAGATAATGAACCGTGATTTTCGTGACTTTTGCTCCAAATTTGAAATGGATAGCAGCACTACATGTGAAACAAAGACCTGAATCGATTAGAATTAGATTTCTTATTAAATCAAGATGTATTGCTGGTTAAATTGCAATCACAAAGTAACAAAGAACACGATCAAGGCAGAGGTGAGTTTATCAAGCTGACTGATGAGGATGGGTCAAAATCAGATGCACTTGGACTTGGAAGTGCACATGAAGAATCAGCAGATGCTTCATCTTCAGATACCGAAGGGGTTACAACAGGTTTTTATGCAATTAATGGTGGATTTTGAATTAAAGCAGATGACGGTGGTCAGATTCTGACATCAAGGACGGGGTATCGTCCATAAGTATACAATGCACGGCGAAAATATAAGACATCTATCATGCAAGTAAATCAGGTATGTTTGCTACTCGGAAGGTACAAAAAAAGGTGGGAATTTTATGGATAATGGTGGTTTACATGTAAATTTTATTCATCGCTTTCGCTCGAAAAGAGATTGCAACGATGGTATAGTTAAATGTGTTGCATATTTCTCCTTACCATTAATGTTATCTTTAGCTTTTATGGTGGAAATTTTTTGAAAGATGTATCAGGAAAAATTGAATTATAAAGAATTGCAGTTAGTGCCAACATTAACCCAAAGAGAGCACTGTATGTGGATCTTTGGATGTTAGCATGTGGAATTTTGGATGTTAGAAAGAGCAGTGGGTGCCAATATTGACTCAAAGAGGGTAGTGGATGTGCATTTGTTTAAAGAAGCTTTCACATGCATCTGCCGAAGCCCTCCTAAGATGCACGGAGACCCACTTCTGAAGTATCGGAAGTGGTAAAAGAGATCTCAAATGATATCATCTATGAATAGAATAAAAAGCCCTCGTAAGGTGCCCAAAGACCCACTTCCGAAGTGTCAGAAGTAGTAAACGAAATCTCGAATGAGATTGTTAACAATGTTATTCAGAGTTTGACGGATGAAGATATAATTGGAGATCCTTTAAAAATGCATTGGATGAATACTTGAACATTCAAAGAAACTCTTATGAGTTTTTGCCTTCTAGATCTGGAGAAATTCCCAGTATCAAATTGGAGCGGGAAAGTGATCTTTTCAAAATATTCTCGCATCAAGCCAGTATCAATGGCTCACTCACATGCTGAGTGTTTGATAAAAAAAAATATACATAGTAAATAAAATATATGAGCACCTACCTGTGCTCATGCATATGATCGCTTCAGCACCTGATTGTGCTCATGCATATGATTGTTTCAGCACCTGATTGTGCTTATGCATGTGTTTGTTTCAGCACTCAAATGTGCTTATGCATATTAGACGAAGACTTCCGAGTAAGTTAACACTTGCGTTGGAAGTGTCATTGTGAGATCTTTTAAAGATGATACCGATCGAAGGTTTTCGAATGAGTTATACTCGCATCGAAAGTGTTACAACAAGATTTATCAAAAGAGATACTAATTGAAGACTTCTGAGCTAGTTGCACTTGCGTCGGAAGTATCATTATAAATACCTCAAATAAGAGGCTGATATGATCGTTTCCGAGTAAGCTATGCTTGCTGCGGCTGTAATACACTATTAAGACCTTTCTTCAGAAAAGGCATTGGTGATCTCATTTTGATCTAAGATCTATCTTCAGAAAAGGCATTGGTGATCTCATTTTGATCTATGGTCCTCGTGTTTTCAAGAACACCGGACGCGCTTGTGCTCTACTTTCCTGCCTCCATGTGAGAACACTCCAAATTTGAAGACTGGATCGCAAATGCTAAACTACTGGTGAAGCTAAAAATGATCACATCTTCCTATGCATATGCACTTCCGAGTAGCATACATTTGCCCCGGAAGTGCTTCGACCAAAGCCTACATAAGAGGCCTCGCATATGCATTTCCGGATAATGTGCATTTGCATCAGAAGTTCTATGATAAAAGATCTAGATGAAGTATAATCTTCAGAAAGCCCTCTTGATAAGAGGCATATGATCATGAATTACTTTGCCCTGTGCAAGCAACATATCCATTTTGGATTTTTACTACTATAGAAAGAAGCCCTCGATAGAGGTATGAAGATACGCTTTCAAAGAGTCGGAAGTGATAAATGAGATCTCAAACGAGATCATTTGCGAATAAAAAGCCCTCGCAAGAGGTATGATGATTCACTTCCAAGAGATGGATACAAACGCCAGAAGTGGTCAGCAAGTCTCAATGAGACATTGCTTATGAATAAAAATCCCTCGAAAAGAGGTACGAAAGTTCAACTTCCAAAGGGCGGAAATGAATGCCGGAAGTGATAATTCAAGCCTAAGACCTTAATGAGACGTTGCTTGTGAACAAAAAGTCCTTAAAAAGACATGCAAATTCATTGTGACAAGAAGAATCTTTGCTACTACAAGTATTTCGGAAGTAGTTATGCCTTATTTCCCAGTATCAATGCAAAAGCATTTAAAGCTTATCAAATTGAATCACCAATCAAGGTAGAATCCTTATGAAGGATGAACTAGCATTCTCAAGTGCATACCTAAAAAAAAATTAAAAAAAAAATGAAAGAGTATGAGCATATGCATATGCTCATGCATCTGTTGACGAAGAGAAACGAGTATGTGCATATACATGTGCACATGCATCTGTTTAAAAGATCTTCACATGCACTTACTAAAGCCCTCATGAGAGGTTAGTATATGCACTTCCGAGTAATGTACATGTGCATCGGAAGTGCTATGATGAAAGATTGAAGAGAAATCTAATGCTTTTGAAAAGCCCTCTTAATTAGAGGCATGACAACGAATTCCTTTGCCTTACATGAATTATGTGAAAGCCCTTTCTTGGAAAGGCATAGAAAGTCTCATTATAACAAGTGGTCCTCGTGTTTTCAAAAACACCGGACGAGTCTGTGACTTACTTTCTGATCCTAATTCAAGGACAATACAAAGTAGAAGTGAGATTTCATACGGATCGCAACTGCCACATTTCCGAAAAAGTTGAAGATACCAGCATATGTAAAGAAATATTGTGGATTACCAGATCCTGATATTCACATCTTCAAAGCTGCAAGATTGGACCGATGGTCTGAAAAAACTTGATGCCACATGCTAGTGCAAAATTTTACCAGACCTGCCAAAGACTGGTACGGTTCACTTCCGAACACACAAATCAGCAACTTTGAGGATCTAAGAACCAAGTTTCTGAGATGGTTCAGCCAACAACGGAAGTGTACCATGGAAATGACGGAAGTGTACAGCATCCAAAGAAGATGTGATGAAAGCCTTGAAAATTTCGTGATACGCTTTAATAACGAGACTATGAAGATAACTGAAGCTCAAGACCAGCTGCGAATATCTAGATTCTGCCATGGTGTTCAAATACACACTTTGTTGAAAAATTACATGAAGAACTATCGAAAACCATGAAAGTGCTCATGGACCGTGTAAGAATGTATGTCAAAGTGAAAAGCGCATTTGAAAATATCCAAGGTGTTAACACCCAGAAGCCGCCTCATGGAGGTGCCAACTCAAGAAGCGCAAATGCAAGTGTCCATCCCGCTCCCTCCAGGAATCAATCTTGAGGAAGGTTCAGATCTTAACCCTATGATCAAAGAAGGGATGAAAAATTTGGAGGCTACAAAAAGACTTAGGAGCCAAGAACAGAATAATACACATCACTCACCAAAACCCCAAGTGAAATCTTGGTCACTAAAAATGTGCAATTTGCAAAGCCTCAAACGCCACGTTTAGCAACAAGCCTTAACACGAACAAATATTGTGACTTCTACAAAGATAAGAGTCATGACACTGATGATTGCGGACACTTGCGAAGGAAAAATCGAGAGAGCCATAAAACCAGGCAAATTGCCTCAACTAGTGAAGAACATCAAAGAAGGCTATCCACTAGCGATCTAAAGAATGTTATTGACATGATAAAAAGGGGTTCTAATACTTGGTATTGAAGTGCAAAAACAAAGGTGGAAGAAGAACTATGAAAAAGGAAAGAAATAACCTTTCCAAACCTAACCGAAAAAATATCAAGAAAAGACCGTGTGATTATAACCATTGGTATATGCATTTGCTTCACATATGAAAAGAGTATGAGCACTTGCATGTGCTCATGCATCTGTTGAAGTTCAAAGAGGCAAAGTATGTACACAAACAAAGTACACATGCATTCGTCTCGCAAGTGATCAAGCAAACATGCTTAGAAACCCAAAAGTACACCCAAAATTATGTACGAGTCTTGTTTCAGAAAAATGGGATCGAAAGTGCAACAACGATTAAAGCCTCACATTCCCACACTTATAGGCTTTTCCGGTGAAATAGTATATCCGATTGGAGGAATCATCCTCCCGGTGATCCTCGGAGACGACAAATTCTTCCGAGAAGAAATAATAACATTCATCGTAATTGCAACTCTATCTCCTCATAATATAATCATTGGGAGACCAGGACTTAAGGTTCTAGGTGCCATCATCTTAACCGCACATGGTCTGGTCTAACTTCCAACTCCCAAGGGAAATAGCAACTGTCAAGACGGATGCGGATACACAAATTGCGCTGGTTGATAAACCAACAGCACCAAAAGAGGCATTCATATGCATTTCTAATATGCAAATGCAAATGACAGCAATGCCAAAATATCATGTGCTTGGTGGATGATGTATTAAAAAATGTGAACATTCACATGTCAGAAAGACCGCATGTGCAAGCATTTGCACATGCGGGGACAACAAAGTAAAACCCTCCTAAAAAACATACGCCAACTGAATTCTTACATCTACAAGCCAATGGGAAACTTGAGCAAGCTAACCAAATCCTGGTGCATTTCTGCAAAGCTACATGTGACGTCGTAAATGAATATTGCAAGGAGAAATAGAAAGTGAAACTTTGTGATCTTATCTTTATATTCATGATCAATAATAAGTTCTACGAAAGAACAAGTGCATTTTTTCTCTTTGCCTATTAAGATCAATGCAAGTGCTTATTTCCTTTCCATGAGAAAGCTGAATAGAAAATGTTTGTTTGAATAAGCTATGTACACACGTGTACACATGCACATGCAACGAAAAACGATAAGACTCCTTGTCTAAGGGAGCATCTATGCCGAATAAATGAAAATTTCCTTTCTAAAGGAATTCACATGCGAAACATTTCGCTTCCTACAACATGGTTCATGAGTCACTAGCGGGTGCATCCGGAAAAAGATCACATGCCGATTCCTGATGCAGTATCGCTGTTACTTCTTTATTCATAAAGGGTAACCCAAGATAAAGCAAAAGCTTTTCTTGTCCTCAACTGTCTCATTGGTAACTAAAGAGTGCATGTTGGGAAGAGGTGATCAGGTCGGACACCTTGTTAGTACAATGGTTGCTAACAGAAGCCCAAAAGAGAGATGGCCAAACTTAAGTGGACAAAGGCATGTTATGATTATTAATAAAAGATCCAACTTAAGCTCTCTGAGGGTCGCAAGTGCTACTGAATAGCTAATGTTATGAAGTGGTCTTGTGAGTTGATCATTCAAGAAATGATTCAACTAAGCCTTACCAAAGACTGTAAGGACTTTTTATACCATAAGGAAAAGATTTGAATTCAAAATAAAATAACTTGACTCTTAAAGTGGTATTGACATCGTGTAGTTAAAACCCTTTGAAGGTGGACGCATCTGATAGGGGGGAAACACATGTGTCAGCTTTCTTTAAAGTTTTGTTCATTTTATTAAGTATCTTATCAAAAGTACTTGTGAAGGAGAACTCATGAAGTTTCTCAGAAATTCTAAAAAATATTTGCAAGAGTTAAGCAAAGATCAATGTCAATAGCAACATCATAAAAAGCCCTACATGGCAAAGGTAGTGTACAACCGCTTCGCAACTGCAAGTGTAAAAACAGTGCACTTCGACTGCAAGTGATCTACCTTAGGCATATCAATATGACTCATCTTATGTGAACCATGAGAAAAATAATATCAAAACATGGCAAGGAAAGAAGAAATTCAAACAAACATCCATAAGCATACATAAGCATTTATGTACTCAAGGTTGCAACATATGTAGTTCCAACAAAGTCAAAGTTAAAGTATCATCAACCATAAACAAAAGTAAACTGTTTAATGCCACAACATAAGTGGACTTTGGGGAAAGACTGTTAATAATTGTTTCATAAGGCTTTAAAGCAATTACTTACTAGATTGATTGGGGACAACTGCTTTTGAAGCTGAAGGAGCATCTGGCTTTGATGAAGGAGTTGACGCCTTAAGAAGCAGAACTGGCTTCAGCATTTCCTTCATCGCTTCTGTGTCAAAAGAGGCTCAACTTAGTAATTTGATCAATAGTATCAAAAGCCATTGTCTTCAAAGCAGTTAGATTGTTCAGAAGCTTGTCCCCGACATCCTTATCAAATTCTTTAAAAGCGGTAAAGTTGGCTTCTCCTTTAGTCGCATGTGCTAGATCGCATTTGATGCCTTCATTATAACCAACATCATTTGTGGCTGAATTCACTTTCAAGGCCACGGGGATCACTTCCAAATGAACTCTCTTGGAAACCATACTCAGGCATTCCTCTATCAGCCATTTGCTCTTTTCATCCAACATCGCATTCCTATTCATCAACGTTGCATTCTCAGTTTGCATCTGCTCACGTTCTTCAGCCATAGCTTTAATGGTCTCCTCCAACCTCTTCACTTTCGATTCTGCAACTTCGGTTTCTGAAAACTCAGAAACGCAAATGACGTAGCACATCAGAAATGAAAATGAAAGAATAAAATAAAGAATACAAGTCAAACCTCTTTTGACATTGTTACACAGATCTTCACAACATCAACCAATGAAATATACTTACCAGAAGGGCAGCTGCACTTTCAATTGTGCATTTGTGAAATCAGAAGTGTTAGTCCGATATCATTTTACAAATGATTACCGGACTAGGGGGACTATGACGAGGATGAGTTAAAGTCAGTGATTGAAAAGCCCTCAAAAGAGGTATGCACATGCACTTCCGAAGTATCGAAAGAGGTAAATGAAATCTCAAGTGAGATTGTTTTTGAAGAAAAAGCCCTTGAAAGAGGCATGAAGTTCCACTTCCGAAGTGTTGGAAGTGGCAAGTAAAATCTCAAATGAGATTGTTTGTGAATAAAAAACCCTCGAAAGAGACATGAAGTTCCACTTCCGGGACATCGGAGGTGAGGGGTGCAAACACCGGAAATGTCAAGACATAGTTTCAGATGAGATTGCCTAAGCCAGAAAAGCCTTCAGAAGAGGCACGCATATGTACTTCCGAAAGATGAATATAAATATCGGAAGTATTAAATATCCAGAAAGATCTCAAGATAAGAAGCATAACAACACACTTCCGAATGGTGCACATGCACATTGGAAGTTGTCAGTGAAATTATGAAGAATGTTATCTGCGAATAAAAGACCTAGTAAAGGTGGGAAAAAATTTCTAATGAGAAGACATTTTGCTATCGCAATGACTCTTGGACCTACACTTATAAATGCGACTTTCGAAAGCTGACAAAACGTCGCAAATGCATAATCAAAGAAATTGTGTTGATACGTGTTGCACTCTTTTTTCCTTAGTCTTGGTTTTTTCCTATAAGGTTTTCCAGGCAAGGTTTTTAATGAGGCAACATCCTTAAGCGTATGGAGATTATATAAATCTCGAAAGTACGAAACATCTTTAGGACATAGTCCATCATTATTGTATAAATAATTAATGGACTAGGGGGACTTGATGAGGATGGGTCAAAATCAGATGCACTTGGACTCAGAAGTGCACATGAAGGATCAGCAGATGCTGATGAGTGAAGCCCAAGTGGAAGTGCAAGTGATATAACTCCGAGAACGCAAGCGCAAGTGTCGGGAGGCAGTTACAGCTGAGACTCTATAAATAGACATTTATAGGCTCATAATAGGGGATCCTGGATTTTACACCTTTTACTATGTGTTTTACCTAGACCTCTTGTATCAATCCCTTTCACTTGTAACCTTGATTCAATCAATGAAAGATAACATGATCTCACTCTTTCCTCTCCAATTCTCTTAATCTCTCTCTAATCCTTGAAGCACCGAATCTTACCTCTACGGTGGGATTTTGTTCTTCATCAACTAACAACAGGTACTTCAAGGAGAAAGAAAACAATGGAAAAAAGAAAAAGATCTCAAGTCATTTCCTCCATCTCTAAATCATCCTCAGACAAGAAAGAACTTGAAGATCAACATGCTGAAAGAAGAAGAATTATCTCTAGGAAATTTGATGAAGACACAAGTGTTTACTTGTTCACCACAAACACCAATGAAGTTCAAAGAATCAGTAGCAATGAAGCTCTCACAACTATGTCTGACTTTGAGCTTGGTGATGTGAGAAACATGGCTCGTGATAGCAAAAGACTAAGTGCCTAAGAGCAGTCCTTAATGATGAAGATAAGGATGCACTTTGACACAACAACAAGGAAACCTCATCTGCTGAACCGATCAAAACTCACTATCCTATCACTCATGTAGAAGTGGATCTAGCTACTGATCGATACATTGTATACAGAGCTCATGGATCATTCACAAGAACAGTGAGATAACTCCAGTTGAATGGAACTTTAATGATCAGAAAACAATATTGGATTGCATGCTCCAAACAGACTGTTCAGATTTGATATGGGAAAGAATTGATAGAAGAAACCAGTTTTGTTGAACAAGTTAGTTGTTTGCTCAAGATATTCTGCAACCGTTTTTTTTTTTCATCTAGTATGTTATTCGGAAAATTTTGGAAGCATCATCTTAGGGGGGGGGGGGGGGGGCTTGTAAGGAATTATTTCTCCTAAAGAATTAGTGTTGATCAGCTAAAGATATGTTATCTAGGAAGGAATTGAACACCCGAGATAAGTTATCTTGGAAGAGCAAAAGACCCAACATAAGTTATCTCGGAAGGAAAAATTACCCGATATAACTTTTAGTTATCTCAGAAAGTCTTATTACCTCGGAAGCACAATTTATCTCGGTCATTGGACACGCCCTAGATAATTCAAGTTACCTTGGTAAGGCGAGTTATCTCGGACATCAACTTGACCAGCTCCACTTGTCTCTGACACATCTGATCCAGTTTCCCACCCTTCTCCTGACATGAAGCTGATACTTTTATCTTCTAGACTAGTTTAATATTATTCTAGTTCATGTATCTTTACTCGACGGTCTAGATGATCGTTACAGGAATCGAGGGTTCTTGTAGGATCGTTATTAGTTATGAACAAACTAAAACTAAGCCCTTTACTTGCAAATATAACCCTGCGGAATTAAAGTTATATTTCACTTTACTTAAGCGATATTAAACTCTTGTATAATGTAAATGCTTGATTTGCAGAATAGTAGAGACAACGAAATATCGAATATTCGGCACTATTTGCATTAACTTAAAGCTACACTATTACGAGTGATAATGGTGCTTGTAAACTAAGAGATAACATGCTATATATAGTGCTGATGAGATCAATGACAGCCATTGATCTCATGCGATCTAATCTAGACCGTAAACATGAAAGTCAAATACAAACTACCAAAAGAATAAACATCGACAATCGGAATGACTTGCGTGTTGGCAGCAACAATCTACTTTAGGAGAGCGGCTTGAATCTGATTTAAAAGCATACGAGAAGCTTTTGCAGGATTGGACTTGCTGAAAAGACATCTCAGGAAAAGTCAGGTTGAACTCTTTATCTGGTGGATAAACGAGTTCACCCAGAATATTCGCTAAGTACTAAAATTGCTTCTTTCCGCTTGAACTGCCTGTTCCGCTTGAAGTGTGAATTCCGCTTCAACTTCAACTTCAGCCAGGACTAGTAAAATTGGCATTTCAGCCGGAAATCTTCCAAGCTCTATTTTTCCTTACAATCTCCCCCTAAGCTGATGCTGTCAAATTATTCATTGTCTTCAATGTTTATCTTCAAAACTGACTTGTACCCAAAAATTTTCTTCTCCACAACCTACTTGTCAGAAGATCTGATGCTGGCATCAAGACTTTGAGAAAGCTCTTTGGTGTTTGTTTTGGTCACCTTTACATGTTTAATTGAATCCCAGTCCATTTCGTTCCATTCTTCTTGAACAGAAATAGACTCATGGATTGTAAAGGTGCCATCAGCTCTATGAACATAGAATAGCTTCTCCTCTTCTTCCCAAATGATAAATTTGATCTCACTGGTAGGCTCTTCTTCTTCTCCTGTTGATTCATCATCTAAATTGCTTCGATAGAGCATTCCACATTCCAGCACAGAAGGCTTAATTAAAAGCCTTAACATGTGCTCCGCTCTTGAAGGGTTTATAATTTCTCTGAGCTTTAGAATGATGTCTGTCATTTGCTGCAGGGTGAGTTGGGAAGTTGCCTTGCGAGCATTTACCACCTGAGTTATGCCGCTGACCATAGTGAAAGTGAAATCAAGTGTGGCTTCATCCACTGTCTAACTAGCAATTCGTCTTTTGCTGGGAGGGCCTCTTCTCATTTGTTTTTTAATTCTTTTATTTCTGGCATGCATCAACTTTCTCTTCTTAATTTCCCTTTCTTCATCAGAATTACCAGCAGATTCTTGCACAATAGGCCTTTTGCCTTTGGCAGATGATGAAGAGGGACCTGGTTGGGTTTCAGTAGGTTTGGTGGTGGTGGAAGAAGGTTCTCTTATGGTGAGTGGAGGTAGAGTGGTTTTTGGAGGTGGTTCATTGGCTTCAGGAGTTGGGCTTGAGGGTGGAGTAGGTGGAAAGATGTCAGAGAAGTCCATGGTTGGTGGAGGCTTCTTTTTGAAGGGAATGATGGGTGTAAAGTTGTCTGATCTAAACTTGGGATTGGCAAGTTTAGCAGCAAGCTTCTTGGGGATATGTGGAAGCTTGTAAGGTATGATGGGAAGTGACTGTAGAATGGATGAAGCTGTTGTAGGCATTGGGTTTGGATTGTAGATAAATGAAGGTGGAGGTGGTATATCTGCAATATCATCAATTTCAGGTTTAACATTAGCAGTTATTGTACCTGAGATTAGCTCTGATGGTGAAGGCATCACCAGGTTAGGATTGACAGCAGCAATGTCTCCTTTTAGCTCATAAAATACTTTGTCAATCAAGCTGCAAAGTCCTTTAACCTGCATCTGAGCTACCTCTTCCTCTTTCTTCAAGTTTCTAATCACAAAAGCCCTCTTAATCTTTTTCAACAGACGGTAATTTTCATCATTCTTTGTTAGCTTGGTAGGCAATTGAGAGGCAATAGCAATTAACCTCTGCCTATTGGCTTCAGACATTGTATCCAAGTCATAGTCCTTTAACCTCCAGTTGAAAGACCTGGTCTTCGCTTCTTCAAGAAGGTTTTCAAACACGTTGTTTTGCATGTATAGATCAAATTCTTCTTGGAGCTCTCTGGCTATTCTCTCATCCTCAGCTACCCTTCTGGCATCTTCAACCATTTTCACTATAGCCTCAGCTTCAGGAGTTTGAGTTACCTGTTGAAGGGTTCTAGCTATATCAGTTTGAACAGTTTCCTCAGTTAGAACTGTCTCTGAACTCCTTAAGGCTATCAGTGATTTAGCTACATCCTCAGCTTCTTCATTTCTTTGTTCTTCCGGTTGAACCACAGGTGTTTCATCAGTCCCAAATATTGAGGAGCTAGGACCTTGAACATCCACCTGGGTTGGAATTTGTTGTTCCGGTTGAACATTCAGATCTCCATCACCTGGAACTACCGGTTGAACTTCCGGTTGAAGTTCCGCTTGAACTTCCGCTTGAACCAGTAATTGACCATCAGTCACCACCTGAGGTTGGGTGACTTCAGGTTCTTTATCAGTTATCTCCAGTACCTCAGTTCCTTCATCTTCACCAATCAAACTCTCACCTTCTCCTTCAGTCATAGTACCAACTGCTGCAGTTGCAGTACTTTCTTCCATATCAGCTGCTGCCTTGCTGGTGGAGGCAATATTGCCTACAACATGACTGGCTCTTTCAGCCGGAAAAATAACATCTGTCAGAAGTGTTGTGATCATGTTGATGTGCTCAGGGAGAGCACCAGCAATCAGCATGGACGATTGAACAAGCTCGGTGAGGTTGGGGTCCTCAAAAGGAGAAATAGCAATCAGTTGACTGCATCTCATATTCACCCAACTCTCTTCAACAGAAAAAGGCTCTATGCCAATCTTTTGGCAAGCTGTGGCTCTTACTTCAGCCGGTATCCTTTCTTCCTCTTCGATTTCAGTGATAACAGGTTTTGACAGTAACTTCTCCCCCAATTTGACAGTATTAGCTTCATCAGTTGCAATAACTTCTTCAGCATCTCTTGTAGGGTTTGAAGGACCTGCTTCAGTTGGAGTGGGATCAGCTTGAACCAATTTGGCAACAGTTGAGTTAAGAGCTTTAACCTGTGCTTGCAGAGAAAGGTACAGTTTCGTCAATTCAGGTAGTGTAAGACTATCCTCAACTGGCTTTTTGCCAGTATCCTTGGAAATAACCAAACTATCAATCCTAGATTGATCAGCATTGGTACCCATGGCTTCTTGGCACCTGGGATTCTCTTCTGCTGTTTCAACAACCCTTGGTTCCAATGAAGGACTTTCGGGTGCTGATTCAGAGAAGATTGCCGCAGATTGGGTCTTATTGATTTTACTGCTGACACCAAGCTCCAGTTGGGATACTTGAGCAGCAGCAGCCCTTTCTGCATGAATCTCTTCAGAACTCCTGAGATTCACCTCCGGTGAGGAGTGGGGTTGCAGTGCTACAGTGTCCTGGCTTATCAGGATGTTCTCATGTAATGTGGTAGGTGAGTTAATAACACCTTCATTTAAGCCAAGAATGAGAGCACTGTCACTCCTAGGTGACAGGGGTTGCAGGGGTGAAAAATGTTCAGATGGGGAAGCTACATCTTCTTCTAATGACTCCCCCTCAACAGAAGGTTCATCCCTAAGAGAGAATCCCAAATTTACCAGTTTCCGTTTAGGCTTTTTGCCTTGAACGGGGTTTGAAGCTTCAAGTTGGTTGGTGGTGCTAGGTGGAGGAGACCTAGTAACCACATTTCTCTGTCTCTTAAAAATGACAGGAGGTGAGTTTGATGAGGAGGTGGCAGTGGAAGTGTTTGTGGAAGCTTTCCTCTTTTTGGATTGAAAAACTATGAGTGAAGAGGAAGCTGGGACAGATGTGGGATCAGAAACTGTTAGGTCTACAGCTCTGTCATCATGAGCAGGGAGCTCAGTTACTCCTACAATTTCCGGTTGAACCTCTACTGTAGCAGGTTCATCAGGAAATTGCCTTGGAATTGGTAAGGGGTGGTCAGTATCCCTTCCAAGAAATAGAGATTTGTTTAAAGCAAGGTTTGAAAAAGTTTTCTCATTCAGAAGTTTTTGGTGCAAAATTGTACCAAGCCATACTATATGGGGGTACTCTTCTTTGAGAATATAGGTCAAAAATCTAGGATACAGGTAAACGTATTCAGAATGAACATTGGATTTTAGGGCTTGAAAAATTTGTTTGGAAAAATTAAAGTTCTCACCCTTGACCACAGCATAGAAGGCAGAGGCTTGCTCACCGTAGAGCTCATCAAAACCTCCCTTCTTTGGAGATAAACACACCAGAAGTGTGTGTGCAAGAAATCTCCACTTGTATGGTAACTGCCCCTTCTTGATAGTTTTGCTGTGCAGGGAGCCACCATAACCAATGCTTCTGAATAGGCGGAGATATCTTTTGTGATCTAGCTCTCCGTATCCACCTTCATCCCTCAGTTTCAACAACCTTCGAACCTTCGCTTCATCAATTTCAACTTCCTTCCCTTGGACAGTTGACACGATTTTATCACTTCCGCTAGCCTCGTCGGTAACCCTAGCGTGAACCCAAAAGTCTTCCATCACCTCTTCGAAGATTTCTGCTTCGACAGTAAGCGCATGATGGAGGTGAGAACTTTTGATGAACTCGATCATTCCATTGTAGATATCAGTCTTGGATGGTGGTTCAAGATATGCCATCAGGTTGTGTTCTACCGGAAATTTTGAGTCACCAACTGGCTTTTTGCCACTTGCCTTTCCCTTCGGAGCCATTGTTGACGGAATTCGAGAATGTCGACGGTTTTGTGGAAGTTAATCGGAGATGGTTTGAGAGGGTTTTGGGAGTAATTTCTGTGTCGTGTTGCGAGAAATGGGGAAAATGACGGTAATTTAGGGCTTTTTACCTTTTCGGAGATGACATGGAGGAGAGAGGTTGTAAATCGACGGTTCATTGACGGATGGGACAGGTGCTTTAGGGGTTATACAGTACAACTGGTTAAAGCATGACCTTATCCAAAAGTTAATTTACTGAAACCTCGGAATTAAACAGTTAAAAAATCAATGGGTAAAATAAATGAGCATCCGCTTAGAAAATTGTGCATTCCGGGTAATTAAATGATTCCTTGACTTTTGTTGACCCGGAAGTTCAAGCGGAACCCATTTTCTCCTTTATTTTAAAAACCAAATTTCTTCTGTCTGAACTTCAAGCGGACAAGTTTTCCGCTTGGAAGAATTGTTTTCAAAAATAAGTTTCCACGTCAAATTTAAAGCATTTTTCCGGTTGAAGTTCACCCGGTGAATTTCAAAAGTTGTTCTTTCAGGTTGAACCTGAACTTGAACCGGAAAATCCAAAACACATAAATTTTGAAAATTTGTGTCGATTTTTCATAGTTTTAACAGCAGTTATTGACTATGAACTGAAATATTCTTCAATTAACACAAGAGATTTTCTTTTTCTTTTTCCTTTTGTATCAAGAGACGGGCTCTTGAACACATCTCTTTCTTTTATTAAAGTTATGAAAAGTTTTATTCAAAGTTCATCATCCCAATGGCTGTGATGAGGTAGAAAAATCTTGCCTCATCGAAAGCTTTTGTAAACAAATCTGCCAGTTGATGATCAGTGTGAACTTTAAATAATTTGATTAAATTCTTTTCAGCACAATCTCTAATAAAGTGATACCTTATGTCAATGTGTTTGGTCTTGGAGTGCTTCACTGGATTGTTGATGATGGAAATGGCACTGTTGTTGTCTGCAAGAATAGGAGTTTCCATGAATGTGATCCCATAATCACGCATCTGATTTTGGATCCAAAGGACTTGGCTGCAACAACTTGAGGCAGCTATGTACTCAGCCTCTGCAGTTGAAGTAGAAACACATGTCTGCTTCTTACATTGCCAAGAGACAAGCCTTTCTCCTAGAAATTGACATCCTCCTGATGTTGATTTCTTATCTATATCACATCCTCCATAATCACTGTCTGTGTATGCTTTGAAAGAGAAGTCAGAGTTCTTGGGATACCACAAACCCAGTTTGGGTTGCCCCTTTAGGTACTTGAAAATTCTCTTAACAGCAAGCATGTGTGACTCTTTTGGAGAAGATTGATATCTAGCACATAGGCAAACACTGAACATGATGTCAGGTCTACTAGCTGTGAGATACATCAGAGAGCCTATCATTGCTCTATACATGTGCACATCCACTGGCTTTCCACTTAAGTCATTAGTTAACTTGTGGGAAGTGGAGATGGGAGTCTTGGCACTTGAGCATGATAACATGTCGAATCTTTTCAGCATGTCTTGAATGTACTTTGATTGATTCAGAAATATTCCATCTGCAGTTTGCTTTACTTGAAGCCCTAGGAAGAAGGTTAGTTATCCCATGGAGCTCATTTCAAATTTTGACTGCATCAAAGTTTCAAACTCTTTGCACAACACAGTGTTAGATGAACCAAAAATAATATCATCAACATAAATTTGTACCATTAGCATGTCATTACCAACAGTTTTAACAAAAAGAGTTTTGTCAATTGCTCCTCTCCTGTAGCCATTCACTAGAAGGTAATTAGAAAGAGTTTCATACCAGGTTCTAGGAGCTTGTTTGAGACCATACAAAGCTTTGATCAGCTTGCATACCTTGTTCGAATGGTGAGGGTCTTCAAAACCAGGAGGTTGATTGACATAAACTTCTTGTTCCAGGAGGCCATACAGGAAAGCACTTTTCACATCCATTTGATACACTTGGAAGTCTTTAAATGCAGCATAGGCTAGGAAGATTCTAATTGCTTCCAACCTGGCTACTGGTGCAAAAACTTCATCATAAGCAATGCCTTCTTCCTGTACATAGCCTTGCACAACCAGTCTTGCTTTATTCTTGATAACAATTCCCCTATCATCTTTCTTGTTTCTGAACACCCATTTTGTTCCAATTGGTTCTGCTCCATCAGGCAGATCTACCAATTCCCAAACCTTTTGCTTGTTTATCTGAAATAGTTCTTCTTGCATTGCCTCTACCCAGCTGTTGTCTTCTAAGGCATCTGCTACCTTCTTGGGTACTTCTTGAGACAAAAATGCAGCATGCAAACAGATATTTGCATTTGCAGATCTACTTCTTGTCAGCACTGGAGCTGAAGCTTCTCCAATAATATTTCCCGCTGGATGATCTCTGTTGATTCTTCTATCAATGAACATAGGAAATTCATGGCTTCTTCCATTTGAGGGTATGTTGAGCTGAGGAAGTCTGTGATCAAGCTCAACATTTTCAAATTGTGACATAGGATCTGAAACTCCAACTGATTCAAGAGAATTGGTATCTGAATTGTAGATCAGATGATCTAAATTGAGCTCATTTGATGTGTTATCATGTGAGTTTCCAGCTTCATTTGACTCTGATTCAGTATTCTCTTCAGTTTCTGAAATTTGATTTTCCGGTTGAACTTGAACCGGAGAAATATGTTCAGCTTGAACTTCAAGCGGAACAATTTCTTCTTCAATTTGAATTATTTCAGTCAGTTTCTTGTCATTCCTTGGGAAAACAGGTTGAGAACTCATTGAAGAGAAGAAGATTGACTTCTCACTATCAGTTTAATTTTCCTTCCAATGCTCATCAGCAGACCTGTTAAAGTTTTGTTCCTGCACTAGAGAGCTCACAGGCTTATCAACAGTTATGTTGAAAGCAGTGGTTAGTGCATCAATATTAAATAACCAGCTTGGCTGAGACTTAAAATTGTTGGCAGATTTCTCATTGAAAGATACGTTTATGGTTTCCTCAACAATTTTAGTTCTCTTGGTGTATACTCTAAATGCCTTTGACACACCAGAGTAGCCAACAAAATAACCCTCATCTGCCTTTTCAGCAAACTTAGGCAAAGACTCATTGGTTATTAAAATAGTGACAGAACAACCAAATGGCTTAAAGAAATAAATGTTTGGCTTCTTTTTTCTCCAAAGCTCATAAGGTGTTTTATTCTATCCCTTGACAATTAAGATCCTGTTTTGGACATAGCAGGCAGTGTTCACTGCTTCAGCCCAAAATATCACAGGGAGCTTAGAGTCTGCCAACATTGACCTGGCAGCTTCAATCAATGTCCTATTTCTCCTTTCAGCAACACCGTTTTGCTGTGGAGTTCTAGGAGCACTAAATTGCCTCAATATTCCCTTTTCCTCACAAAATGAATTTAGAACATGATTTTTGAATTCTGTGCCATTGTCACATCTGATTGTTTTGACTTTAAGATTGGATTGATTTTCTAAATTAATGACAAGAGTTTTCAACAATTCAGCAGTTTCATCTTTTGTTTTGAGAAAGAAAACCCAAGTATATCTAGAAAAATCATCAATTATAACAAAGCAGTATGACCTTTTTCCTAAACTCATTACTCTAGTTGGACCAAATAAGTCCATGTGCAAAAGCTCTAGAGGTTTTGAGATTGAAGATTCAACTTTTGGCTTAAAAGAGGTTCTGTGTTGCTTGCCTTTGAGACATGGCACACAGTTTTTAGAACATATAAAGTGCTTGTTAGGAAGACCCTTAACCAAGCCTAAATTTACAATTCTGTTCATGTTTTTGTAGTTCACATGACCTAACCTCCTATGCCAAAGATCAGATTCGTCAACTGAGGCTTTGGATACAAAGCAAGCAGTGCCACATGAAGGTGTAGCCACTGACATATCCAAAATGTATAGTCCATCTCTCCTGGGTGCCTTAAGCATTATCAACTCATCAGGAATTTTAACACCAGGTTTGAGAACTATTTCCTCTCTCTCATTAAACATTAAATTTAAATTCTTGTCACACATTTGTGAGACACTAAGCAAATTAAAATTCAATGTATCAACAAAATTGACTCTGTCAAATTTTACCAGTCTGTTTGTCACATCACCTTGTGCTGTGATATGGCCTTTTGTGCTTCCAAAGGCAACTGGTCCTCCATTGATTCTTTTTGTATTTTCCAGAATGTGCTTATTCCCTGTCATGTGGCAAGTGCAACCACTGTCAACTACCCATAGGCTATTCTGGCCTTTAGTTTGCACCTGCACATATCAGAATTGATTAATTTCTATAGGGGACCCAAGCCTGAGTGGTCTTGGGTCTGCCATAAGCATCATTATACTTGTGCTCTTTGAGTACTAGAGTATTTACTACTGGAGCTTCATTTAGCAGATCATCATTGTCCAAACTGAAGTTCTCATACTGAGCACTTGTTTGACTAGACCTTTCATCTTTGGTGTTCCTTTTTGCAGCAATTTTCCTATCCCTATATTCTTTAAACTTTCTTTGCTTGTTGGTTAGTTTCTTGAGTTTTTCACTTTCTTGATTAACCAACTTAGTCCTTTCAGGTGATTTTGAAAATCTTTGAGGAAAATGTTTGTTTTGATTTAAACTCCCCCCCCCCCCCCCTGAAGTGGAACATAATGATTTCCACTTGAACCATTAGCAAATACAGTTTCAAATTGATTGAGTTTGCTGTTTCTTGAAAAGTTTTCTCTAGAGGTGACTTTTCCTCTGGAGGGGTTTCTTCTTCCTTGAGCTTCAAAATGTTCAAACCCATCAGCAAAATGAACTTGAGGTCTCTGCTTTGGAGCAGTAGCTGATCTGGGTTGAAATTTATTTTCCGGTTGAACATGAGTTCGAGCGGAAAAATGTTCCGCTTGAACTTCAACCCGAAAACGATTTTGCTTTAAAACAGTGAAACTACCATTTCTATCATTACCAACTAAAACTCTGTTGGATTCAGATCCAAAATGCTTCAAAGTGTGGTTTTTCACAGGTGAGATTCTTCCTGTGAGCTTCTTTTGAAAATCAGCCTTTGGTTTCAAAACAGGTTTTGGTTATTGAAATGGTTTAACTTTACTCATTGGGTTAAACTGACAGACAGCAGCTAGGTGACCTTGTTCACCACAGCACATGCACTCAACAATTTTGGTTTCAAATTTCCTGGGAGACTCAATTTTGGTTACTTGTTTAAAGTTCATTTGACCAAACCTTTGAGTTTGACTTCCCTTTGGTTGCTCAGGTTGCTTTCCTCCAACTTTTGAATCCTTAGGTTCATAAACAGTTGGTGGAGGAACAGCAATTGATGGTCTCAAAATGTTTAATTGGTCAGCTGAAGCAGATGTGCTAGCAGCAGTGACATCAATTTTCTTAGACTCAACAGTGTTTTCAGAACTGGATTGTGATGAAATGTCATCAACTGTGAGACTAACTTTACATTCTGATATTAAAGCTTCAATTGGTTTGATTACAGGTGAGTATTCAATTGGTGGCTCAACAGAGTTATAGCCAACACCTGCTTTACCATACATCCCTCCCATCCACAGTTTTTCAGCCTTTTTGTTTGCTGTTTGAAATTTATCACAAGTAAACAAAGCATCTTTCAGCTTGATCTCAAGAACGTCAACCTCAGCCTTAGCATCTTTGGTTTCATTTCTTGATTTTTCAAGTTTTGACAGCAAGTCATCAAGCTGTGTTTCAAGCACTGAGTTGGTTTGTTTTAACTGTTCATACTCTTTGGTTAAGTTTTCAATCTTTGAAATGTATGATGATTCAGTTTTCTTAAAACATTCCTTTAACTCATTTAAGTTTGAAACTTCATCAATCAAATCAGTGTTGTGATTTTGATATTTTGCCACTTGTTCTATGCAGGCAGGGCTACATAGGTTCTCTAAGACTTTCTCAGGGATGGAGTTTACCTGATCTGAGATGGAGTCCTGTTTGGCCATTAAAGCATGGTTAATGGGTTCAAACTCAGCAACGAAATCTTCCCATTCAACACATGATGTTTGATTTGCAACAGTAGCTACCACGTTCTGGTGGTTTTGACTTCCGGTTGGCTTTGGTGGGGTGGGGTATGAACCTGAGTTGTTTCCAGAATTGTTGTTGTTTGAGTTGCTTCATCCATGATTTTTCCCTTGAGCATGGTTCTGATTCTGTCCTTCACTTCGTGGTTGAGAGCATTCCCTTGCAAAATGACCAAGTTGGTGACAGTTGTAGCATTTGACTTTGCTTTTGTCAAGGCCTATATGAGCACCTTTTGCTCCCTTGTAGGTTCTACCTGTCCTTTTGTAAAACCTTTGAGCTCTTACAGAAACCATGGCAAGTTGGGTCATTATATCCATTTCTTCTAAATCATCAGCACCTATGCATTCAAGATCTTCAGGTATGAAGCCTTGATAAGAGTCAGCTGCTACATGAGCATTGTGAGAACTTTCAAAGGAGTTTGAAAAGTTCTCTTGACACCTTGGTGTCTCAGGGAAGCTGACTATAGGTGAGGAATATGATGATGAGTTAGATGACCTTTGACTGTTAAAATCAGTGGTTACTAGTGCAGATGAGAACAGATGAGTTGATTCAGAAGATGAGCTTTGTTTAAGATCTAGTTCCATTTCATAAGCACTGAGTATGCCGTGAAGTTCACTAAGTCTCATCTTTTTCAAATTCTTGCATTCCCTGATGCTTACTGTGTAAACTGTCCACACAGAAGGCAGGGAACGTAGGAATTTTCTGTTCACATCTACTTGTTCTAGTTTAACATCCACTTTTTGGAGTTCATCAAGCAATGAAACAAATCTTAAGTACTGGTTTGTCATTGTTTCACCAGATTTAAAAGTAAAGTTTTCATACTTTTGTTTTAAAACATCTTTCTTGTTTTCTTTTACTTCACTGGTCCCTTCATACATTTCACTTAAGGCATTCCACAGGTCAAATGCAGTTTTTATATCCTTTAAACCCACTTAAAATGGAATTAGGAAGTGCAGCCTGTAGAGTCCAATATGCCTTATGGTCAAATTCAAGAGCAGTGTAGTCAGATTCAACATATTTATCTAATGGCTTAGGTATCTTGACTTCTGCATCATCAGCAGATGAAACCATTGGTGAGTAGGGTCCTTCAGTGAAAGATTTCCAAATACGACGGTCCAAAATCCTAACAAAACCTTCCATCCAGAGTTTCCATGTACCAAAGTCATCAGGAGTGAACATTGGTGGTTTGTTGGAGGAGCCATTTGGGCAACTTAAAATGAAATCACTCATTTTGAAAAACCTTTAGAAAGATAAAACAACGAAGCTTGTAAAGTAAGCAAGTAAAGTATCGACTTTGAAGCACAAAAAGTCTTCAAAGTGAGAGCCAAAGCTCTGATACCACTTGTAGGATCGTTATTAGTTATGAACAAACTAAAACTAAGCCCTTTACTTGCAAATATAACCCTGCGGAATTAAAGTTATATTTCACTTTACTTAAGCGATATTAAACGCTTGTATAATGTAAATGCTTGATTTGCGGAATAGTAGAGACAACGAAATATCGAATATTCGGCACTATTTGCATTAACTCAAAGCTACACTATTACAAGTGATAACGGTGCTTGTAAACTAAGAGATAACATGCTATATATAGTGCTGATGAGATCAATGACAGCCATTGATCTCATGCGATCTAATCTAGACCGTAAACATGAAAGTCAAATACAAACTACCAAAAGAATAAACATCGACAATCGGAATGACTTGCGTGTTGGCAACAACAATCTACTTTAGGAGAGCGGCTTGAATCTGATTTAGAAGCATACGAGAAGCTTTTGCAGGATTGGACTTGCTGAAAAGACATCTCAGGAAAAGTCACGTTGAACTCTTTATCTGGTGGATAAACGAGTTCACCCGGAATATTCGCTAAGTACTAAAATTGCTTCTTTCCGCTTGAACTGCCTGTTCCGCTTGAAGTGTGAATTCCGCTTCAACTTCAACTTCAGCCGGGACTAGTAAAATTGGCATTTCAGCCGGAAATCTTCCAAGCTCTATTTTTCCTTACAGTTCTCCCTGATTCCTTGAGGCACTATAAATAGACACTTGTAATTTGCTTATGATAGTAAGTGTGTGTAAATCACTCATGATGATATATTATAGGTGTCGGATGTGATACACATCCGACACCACCGAAATTAAGTCCCTTTCTGTCTTGAGTATTTCAGGAAAGGTAAGGCGGTACTTGCTTGGAGGATGGTACTTAAAGGCTGGCACTTGCGGAGCAAGTGATGGATCTGCTTATTGGAAGAGCGAGAGCCTGAAGTTCCTAGAAATAGAGCATTTAATAACAGAAATAGGTTGTTGCATTTTTACACCTTAACTATGTGTAATCGCATGTGACATAATCAATAAAATTCTCTCAACTTTTATATTCATTTTACTTGTTCCTATTCATCAATTCGATCTTCATTTAGTTCGATTACGGCAATTCGATCCGAGGAATCTTTGTTTCTTCAGTGGCGCCATCCGTTCGTGGACTATTTTCTTTTAGCACGATCTAGATGGAGTTATCGATGGAGAAAATCGGTGATCGGAAAAATGTTGAGGAGCTTGGACGTGAAATCGACAAGGATACTGGCGAATTTCTTATTGAGTTCCAGTTGCAGAGCTCAGTTCCTTCGTTTTCAGTGGCAGGATCGAAGTTTGGGGATTATGTAACTCCGAGTTCCAAATTTTCGATTCTGGCGGTGCTGTTAGACAAATCTGCTCGGTATGATGGGACGAGTAAGAGTAGTGCAGATGAGGTAATTGAGGTAGAGGAATTTGATCGTGAATTCCTGTTGCGTAATCGATAATTGTTACGATCATTGAAGAAGCAGCAGGCGTCAAGTAAAGGTCAACTCGTTGATGTCGAAGGAAAGCTGTTAATTATGTACAAAAATGGTGAGGAACTTGAGAAAAAAGACTCTAAAGGGGTCGATGAAGAATACGAGCGGCGTCGGGATTGTGAAACTTATCATAATAGATTTACGGCCAAACAGCAGTACTCGGAGAAAGAAAAAGGTTGAGGTATGTTTTTAATAAAACTTTTTGATCATAATTCAGTGGTTAATCGTGTGATTTCGTATACTTGATAAGATGTTTACGTGCTCAAAGTAGTTAACATGTTGTGCTGATTGTTTATTTCATAAAGTAATCTTTGACAAAATTATTTGTTTCATGTGATAACTTTTGTGAGAATTCGTTGGCAGATTTAATATTTTCGTATAAACCGGTGTCTATGACATCACAGTCTAAGTTTGTTAAGTGGATCGGTGATGCTAAATTTCCAAAAAAGTTAAGAATGCCATCAACAGTTAATAAGTATGGGGGTTTAGCCGATCCGTATGATCAAGTGTTTGAATTTTATACGGTGGCAAGGTTGGAAGGATGGGCAGAAGAAACGTGGTGCCATATGTTTGTACAAACATTAACAGGTTTGGCTAGGGTGTGGTTTGATGCACTACCATCTGGTGGAATTGAGAGTTTTAAGGACTTGCGGATTAAGTTTTTGCGCCAATTCAACCAGCAAAAACGATGTATAAAGGATACCACGGAAGTGCATAACATCCGGTGGAAGGATAATGAGAGTATTGAGGATTTTGTGTCACGTTTTAATAAAGAAAGTATGAGGATTGTTGGAGTTGGGGATCAGCTAAGGATATCTGGTTTTTGTCATGGGGTGCGAAACTCTCAGTTAGTGTAGAAATTACATGAGAATCTACCAACATCCATGGAGTCGCTAATGGATCGGGTAAGAGCTTTCGTGAGGGGAAAGAATGCATGTAGTAATATGTGGGAGATGGAAAATCGGAAGTCCTAGGTAAAGACAGGTGGGACAGGTCAAAATGTTAAAAATGGTGGTCCCATGCTAGGTAACCAAAGAAGTGGCATATGGAATAAATGGAATAGAACATCTGGTGTAAGGGATAGTCAATATGGTTATCAGCAGAGGAGTGGTTTTTACAACAACGGTAGGAGCGGAAAGTATGTGGAATTGATAAAAACACCAAGTGAAATCCTGGCAACGGAGCAAGTGGGCCTTCCGGTTCCAGCAAGACAGTGTCCAGCTTCAAATAAAAATTTCAATAAATATTGTGCCTATCATAAAGACAAGGGTCACACTACAGACAGTTTCTTTGTTCGAAAATGAGAGATGGATAAGGCTGTTCGATCAGGAAAGTTAGGGCATTTGGTAAAAGTTATTCAGGGTGGAAAGCAGGATGATAAAACCATGGCAGTCATACATATAGTGCACATGCGGCAAGGTACTTTTATAGAAAGAAACGTTAGAGGAAAAGTGGAGGATGTGCCAGGGTGGATGTGTCAGGAAATAGTTTTACCATCAGTAAGACAAGACGTTGCAACTGAAGAGCCGGTGGTGATAACAGCTCAAATTGGGGGGTTAGGTTCATAGAGTGTATATAGACTGTGGTAGTGCGACGGAGATCGTGTATGAGTCATGTTTCAGGCAGTTTAATGTGGATGTGCAAGGTAGGATGGTTATGTCTAAGACTCAGTTAATTGGGTTTGCAAGGGGAAATGGTTAGGCCTATGGGAGAAATCACTTTGCCGGTAACTTTGGGGCATGGTGGTTGTGTGAGAACTTTGGAGGTTAAATTTTTGGAGGTGAAAGTTGTGTTTGTTCATAATGTAATTTTGGGAAGGCTAGTATTGCGAAAGTTGGGAACAGTTATATCGGTTGTGCATGGTATGATTCAGTTTCCAACACCCAGGGGGTGGCTACGATGCTTTCTGATGCATATGTAAGAATAATGGAAGTGAGGGCTGAAAGAGATAGTACTACAATAGTTTCCGTAGAGGACAAAAGGAAAGAAGAGGAAGTGATATTGTCTGAAAGATGGGTGATAAATGATGCTTTCCCGGATCAAAGAATACAGGTTGGAAATGCTATTCAAGGAAGTGTGTGTAAACAGTTGTTTGATCTTTTAAAAGAAAATGTTAATGTTTTTGCATGGCAGCTGAAAAAGCAAACTATCCCCGAGGATAATTGCCGCCAAATCAGAGATGTTATAGTAATGGAGAAGAAAGAAGATTGCAACAAGAAAGAAGTATTCTATTGATTTTCTAGAGAGAGAAAGTACAGTCGCATGTGTAATATAATTATTACAAATGAAATCGGATCCCCAATCTATACAATTCTTTGGGTATTTATAGGCTTCGGACTTGACTCCTCAGCCTCGCATCTGCATAATCGCATCTTCCTATCACCTGCATCTGCGTACTCGCATCTGCGTATTCGCATCTACCTGTCACCTGCAAGACACCTTAGCGAGAAACATATCTGAAGGACTTGGAAATAAGTGATTGGATGTGTATAACACATCCAAATCATCATTTACTTCATCAAGTCCCCCAAGTCTATTAAGTGAAAAACTGAAGTTAATAGACTTGAAAAATCGAAGTTACTCATCCAACATCTGTGACTGCTTGCATTTGTTGTCCCATATACATGTACCAGTCCAACTTCAAGTTCTGGTCACACATTACTAAAACACATTCAACTTAAAACAAAACGTTTTTAGTTATAGCCGAAGCTTTTAATATCATTGGAACTAATATTAACCATACTGGTTAAAACCTGTCCTCGTCTAGTCCCCTAGTCCATTGGCGAAAGCATTTGCTAGAGCTAATGGACTATAAGAAATCATACCTGATACACATGTGAAACTTTGTCTTGCTAACAACCTCAACATTTCCACCCACTGCTCGCAACTGCATAACTTGTTGTACATCCACTTTTACTTAACACATGCGAACTGTCGATTGTACCTCATCAAGTCCCCAGTCTAGTATGATGTGGTGTCAACTGCATCATGCTAGACTCCTATTCCACATTATAGCCACTAGGAAATTCGCAAATGATAACATTTGGGCCTTAAAGAACATTGAAGAAAGTACAAGCATCTTATTATTCCTAAAGAAGACTCAGAATCCTGCAATATGAAAATCCCTAAGCAATAATGCGAAATCTTGTAAGGAGAATATAACAAACTTTCAGCTATCCATTAAAAACCTCCTTTAGCGTTTGCAACCTGCACATTTCTTCACACTTTTTTTTATAGAGAACGAAAAACACTTGGGAAACCTTTGATGAAGTGAGAACATGATCATGTTCACTTTCACATACGCTTATGTCTCAATGTTGTTCCATAGCACATCCACTTTTCCAAATCACTTGGATGATCCTTCATAAACTTCTTTACAGGAAAAGAGCAAGTGCTTACCCAAGAAGAAGAAAATCCTTCAGTTATGTAATATTCTTAAAGAAAAGAAATCATTCTTTCCAACTCATAGCACATGTGTCTAACTTCTTGCAACCTAAACAATCGCTTCCTCTTCATATGTGCAGCTTAACCTTTTGTTGTTCTTGAAAACACTCCTGCGAACACATTCTTTCCAACTCAGTTATGTATACTACCATCTTCTGCGAACACATTCGCATGTATCTTTTTTTTTTTTTTTGTTGTTGTTGAAAACACTCCTTATCGAATGACACATAGTCATTTAATTGGTCACTTAGACCCATCCGGAGTTAAGATAGCCCTTAGCTTCTTTATCAATGTTCATGTATGACTTCCGGGAATTTGGATAGCGCGTAGCTACCTCTTGTGACCCCATAGGTCGCATCCGTAAGGATGCACAAAAATTGATCAATTTATTTGGTCTCATATGACCACATCTTTCAGAAGATGTATGGTGGCCAGCCATTTTCATGATCCATTGGACCAATTTTTTCGTATACGTATATCTTTTTTTTCTTTTTTTTTTTAACTGGCAACACATGCGTCCATGTGCCTTGCCATTTTTCCGAACATATCAAGAAAAAAGAATATAGTCTATACGACTTAATCCAGAATATGATTACAATAGTAATTTAACTCAACACTATGCTGATCAGGCATGTGTTTGAGTGAAATTATCTTATGCAACTCTGACATTGTCTTTCAAAATTGACTTAATCGAATATTTAAAACACATTTTTATGAATTTAAAAACATACCTGAGAGCATCAGATCCTTCTACATATGAAGCCTTCGCATATGTATTTCATTCGAAAGTGAATATCATTCCATATCTGAGAACCATGTTCATCAGGCCTTCCAACCAAAGTATAAGCTTCTTCATGATTATTTCTTTGCATATGCCACTACCCCAAGTGTAATTTATCTCAAACCTGAAGCACCTTAGCCTGATTTCATTTAAACAACACATGCAACATTTCATGTTTTCTTTACCAGCCTTTGTATCGGAAGACTTTGACATTTCCAATTCACTTTAACTTTCCCCCCATCCGCACCATCTTGCAACACACTCTTGAGAAAGCCCAACTTAACATGAACCATCTACCCTAGCATCATGCAGCCATATCCACTTTATTGCTATCCACACTTCTTCCTTAACACAACATACTTCCTCTTTGAATAAAACCCCCAACAAATTATTTCCTACAACTGTCAACAATAAACAGAAACTTCTTTCCATCTGAACAATACACTTCCTTACAAGCTTCCCATTTATTAACACAAGAAATTTCTTTTTCATCCATTCCTATAAGATAATTAGTAATTACTAATAGAAAATTTTTCACGATAGCATGTGTTGATCATTTATCACGAACCACGACCCTTCCATCTTCATTCTCGAATCATATTACTAACTTAGTTCCCAACCAAATGCCACATAGCATGTGTTGATCCTTTATCACGAACCAAAAGCATCACATGCTAAAGGAACCGCGAACTTTGTCTAATTATTAGGACCGCCTCCAAAGAAGTTGCTCATGCATATGCTAATTCGCCCTACTTGAAGTCATTAATATTTCCTCAGAACCATCATAGAAACCCCAGCTCACAAGCATCATAAATCACCACATCCACTTAACTCTTCAGATAATATCACCACATCTACCTTAAGCCCCCATATGCGTGAATCAGTACCACAACCAACTTTCCATTTTATCACCATAACTTTATCAAATCTCATAAAAGTTTCCAAATACCACCAAAATGTCCCATATCACCCATACCATTGAAACATAAAATGCTACCAGAAACTACCAGGAACTTGTATTTGCTTCTTATATCATCAAAAACTTTCCTATCCTTCACTGCACTTCCAAGACCACCACAAAAGCAAATGCATGTATCCAAACTTCCTATTTATCAAATGTTGCCTTGGGACCCAAAAATCACACATCCTTATAATCATGAAACTTTCCATTTTTACACGTCCACATCTGACCCACTTTCATGATTATGTCGTCTTCCTTATTCACAAAAATTCTCTCAACCTGTCCTTTACATGCCCATTCACCAACTGCCTATACATTTCTTATAACTACATAACTATCGAAAACCCCTTTATACTTGACTACACCTCCAGAAACACACTTGCAAAAATTATATTATCATACCCCAATTCATATTTTAGTGAGACGTCGTAAGAATCCCATGTTGATAGCCTTACCAGCCTAAAATTCATCAGACCAGAACACACCCGAAATTTTTCCCAAAATGACCAAATCATCGCACATCCAAAAACTATTCCAAAAAGCCATCAAATCAATGCACATGCAAAACTGTCCCAAAAAACCATCAGATCAGCGCACATCCTAACTATAAGAAAAATGAGCAGATTGACACACATCTGAAATAACCACCAAAACCACCACTTTCTAACCTTTGCAACTGCCACCTAATGCCATAGCCACTTCCTTACCTTGAATCTTCCCATAGATTGCATCAAAATCTCAAAAATAAAAGTCACACATCCCACTAAATAAACCTCTTATATACGTAAATATTCACTGCCACATCCATAATACTTCACACTTCCCACGGAAATTTAACAACCCCATAATCTTCATCCTAAGACTTTCTCTTACCATACTTGCCTTCTAATTAAAACTAGCCACCAAGCACCACCATGCTTTTCTAAAACCAAAATCCATAATTCTCAACACTCCCATTTCTTCCCATATCGACCATACTGATTGACGGACCAAGTATTAAAACAGATCAAGCCAAGCTAATCGATTTGCGAATTCATTTTACTTCCCACGATATCACAAATAATGATATTAACAACCAAACTTTTAAAGATAAAAAACACTAATCTAGATTTTCTAAGTATCAATCTCTTCATTATTCTATCATGTATACCCCCATACTCCTTATTCAATCATATGCATATGCACTTCTCCCTCATTTTTGAATTATTTCAAAATCAAAAATTACTTAATAATTTCATTTTGTACTAATACTTTTAAATTTTATAATTAAAATCCATCTTCCTTTACTTTTTTTTTTTTTTTACAAAACGCATGAAAGGAACATTAAGTTCAAATTTGGTTTATCTTTAGATAAGGAACAACCGTTTCATCCAAGCAAGCTTGATGGACTAACAGTTTTAATCATAAACTTCATAATAAAGCAAAACATAACCAGATTTGATAAAGAAAAAAGAGAATTACCTCATTTAGAAAATTGATAGTTTGCACCGCAAGTGAAAAATTGACGCTGATGCGATGACAACTATGGTCAGAACACATCCGATCCAGCATAGCTCCTTCATTTACTCATAGAAAGATAAACCCCTTTCACCAGCTGGTGCTTTCATGAATGTAATTGTCTAACTTATTATAACCCTTTAAAGTACTCTGGAAATGCAAATGAATATAGTCTTGGTGACGCACTCTCTTGGTGGAATCACATCGAACCACGCGCAAGCGTAAACAATCCTTCTCACCCGCACATGCTTTCGCACGTGTAGTTTTTACTTCCATTCTAAAGCCATTGCTCACCACATAACTTCTTCTTTGTTCGCATCTGCATACTAGATCCTTACACCAAACCTTATCAACCACCAGCAAATCCAGCACTTGGGATCTAAAAGAAACATTTTTTGCACTTGCCAGTGGCAAACATATTAGAATAAATATATAAAGTAAAACTTTAACAAAACTTTATTTCTAATGAAATTCTAATCAAATTTATAGGTTACCAATTCAAAAACTAGAACACACATCTTCATTTATTCAAAGCACCCTGAAACCATAAAAATTGTTACAAATCCCCTTGACAATTTCCAGAAATAAATTTTCACATGCTAACCCCAAAGTTAGCCCTATCATCTTCATTCTTATAAAATACCCCGTCATATCCAAACCCCCTTAACCATGTTCATTGCCATATGGAAACGTCTGAACCCCGCATGAGCGAGAAAAACCCCGTCAACCCATACCGCAGTTGAAAGGTAAGTCCACAGATGGGACCATGTCCAAATCCCAACATGTCCAATAATTATCAAATCAAAAGCCACTTTTGAGAAACAGAACGTTCCCCAAAGTTTAAAATAACACTTGCCGAAATTAAACAACTTGTGCAAGATAATTTTTCACAAAAATTCCAAGTTCTTCCCCTTAATTTTTTTTAATCGAAAACAATCTCAAAGTTGTTGATTAACAAAAGGTCAAACCAAAAAGTACTTCCCAAAATATACTTCAAGCCCCAATTATTGTCCAAAAACATTTGTAAAATTAAAATACCAAAAATAAGCATACGTGAATTTTAAATCCTATCTTCGGAGAACATAGCTAGATAATGCAGTTATGAAATAACTTCTGTCTTCTGAAACGTCTAAATTGTCTTAAAATTCACCAAATAGACTTGGCTATCGCCATTCTAAAAATTCCATATGTAACACATGCACCTCTAGAGTCTAGACCCTGCGCAATCATATACAATAAGAACTTCAACACCAGTTAATTAGAATGGTTCTCATGCGCCTCTAACCAAGTGATTGAAACACTTCCTATAAACTTTCCCATATTACGCCATCACTGAACTTTGCCTCTACCACAAACCACAACAATTAATAGACTAATCTATGATCGCGAACAAAGAATATAATCCTCTTCCGTCCAAAATATACACAAAACTATATTCCTCCCAAATTCAAAGGCCTTGGCAGAACCCAAAACAATACCCCAAACGAAACTGAAACGTGATTTTGATCTTATAATACGTCTTCTTCTCCCATTAATTTCAATCAATTGAAGCCCGAGCAGAATCAAAATGATATTTAGATGAAAAACATACCATTGTTTTATACCGATCGTTTGGAACCTCTCCGACTTTCAAAAATACTCACTAACTGTGTTCGAAACGAAAAACATATTCTTATCCATATAAAAATCTGAATCACCATCCTCGGGTTTGATAAATCGCCATTCGAATTACGTCCTTACTGAGTACCAACCCCAAAAACTAGCTTACAATTTCTAAACAAAGCTTACCTTGTTAAATTTCTTTTGGAATTCAACCAAAGATTCATGACAGCTCGAAATTTCTATCAGCTGACTTTTAAGAAGTCAAATTGATCAAATTCTTCATACTTCACCAAATAAACCATGGCTTATGAAGCTTAAATCCTCCTTTTACCAATAGCATAACTAATCAGCTTGATAACTACCCCAAAAAGCCTTTATCTCCAACCGATCATGAGAATGAACTCAAACAGATTTGGCAACAGAGATCCAAGCTTGAACATTGATAATTCTTGGAACGAATAATATAATCATCGAAAAGAAAACCCATAGGTGCTTTGTGTTCTTCATCAGACGCATAATACCCCATATCCACCCTTAAGTTGAAGTAACAAACCACACCATCTCAACTAAAAAGAACTTCCAGCATCAAAGCCGTACCAAAACTAGGATATAACTAGGTTGAAAACTATACTGAATTGGATCGGAATATGACGCCAACTGAATATCACATTACCAATACCATAGCCTGTGATAAAAAATTATTTTCGGATAACCCTTAGTATCCACAACCGACTCTAGGCCCTCCATCAATAAAGTCCTTGTAACCTTGAGACCTAACCTTCATCAAATCAACTAATTCCCAATGAATCCAAAACTGTCATGTTGTCTTATCATGCCACACATTCGACCGCCAAAACAACCGGATCAAAAATAAACTTGAAATGAAACCATAATTCTTCCTTTGACAAAATTCATGCTAATAAACGTAAAAAATCATGTGATCTTGAGAATCCATGCCTTAATTCATTCAGAGCTTCCAACCTTATGTTATAACCTAAACATTACAACTAAAAGGAAACACTAAATTGATTCCATTAAACACCGAAAACCAATGATAATCAATAATGAACAGCCATCGCTTGCAATCCAGAAAAATCATAGCCGCTATGTTCCTCCAAATTCATTGAAACTATGATACGAATATGCTAGCAAAATCACACCGAACTGGATCAAGATGTATCTCCGACCTAACCCATTAGCAATTCCGATTACCGGAGCCCAAAGACCAATCAATTTGCAACCAGAGACAATGTTTTTGGCTTTTGAAAAAAGTCAAAATTGACAAGATCTTACAGTAACCCACTAATCTCATCAGTCATCAATTTAGGCCTCCAAATCCACCAAAATATATTGTACGAAGCATAAACACTCACCGATTTGAAGTTTCTTCCGGACCTTCCCTCTTCTAAAATTCAATTAATATGATTCTGAGCCTTCACCCTCGATCTTTGGACATAAACACCAAATGTGTGTTCTATAAATTCCAAAAAAACTTCCCAATAATCGGTCCTCTTAATTGTTTTAAACATAATCTCAACACAATTTTGTTCGAGCACATATCCCGAGTAAAATCAAACTGGGATCGCGATTAAGATTATGCATTCATCTCACACCGACTCATTCGACCGAACACCGAATCTCAATAGTTAAAATGCGTGTGTAAAGTAGAAGAAACTAACATCAAAATCAACAGATACTCTCCAACATGCCAAAACTTAATTGTCTTACCTGAAAAACTTATGTCCCGAGATATCCAGATGATATCGAACCAAATCGAATCTTGATTTGAAGATTAAAATGAATTCAAATATATCCAGATCTAGATTACACATGGTAAGCACTCTTTAAATTTAGGTGGAACGAAAAAGTCTTCCGACCTCAAATTTAAGTTCCAGACCGGATTTTAAATGAATCAGCATAATTTAAAGAAAAAGTTTATTTGAGACCGCAACAACTACAAAAACGGTTTTAGATCTAGAAAACTCCATTTTGTTTCACAGAAAACGACTATAATGATCACAATCAGACAAAAGAACTCAAATCTGGATTGAAATTTGATTCACTTTCTCTTACACACTCATATCATTATGTGTGCCACTAACCAAAAATCTTCTGACATCATAAAATTTTAAAAAATTTAATCAGGTTTCAAAAAAGAAATTATTTAAATTCATATGTTTTTTATCCAAAAAATCATAAAAAACTTAAACGTTCCCTTACCTGTAAGTTAAAATTGAGATTTCATACCTGAACTTGTTGCTCGAAAACTCAAATATTCATAGATATAAAAGTTGTAATCATTTCCGAAATCCTTCGTAGAACTTGAGCCAAATCATATTTGAACAAAAATTGTCTCATAAGCATCTTAGGTCCTTCCATCTCTGAAATCTTCTTAAATCTCCAAAATAAAAGTAAAATTCGTGTCAACTACCGGATGGCGCCACTGAAAAAGCAAAGTATCCCCGAGGATAATTGCCGCCAAATCAGAGATGTTATAGTAATGGAGAAGAAAGAAGATTGTAACAAGAAAGAAGTATTCTATTGATTTTCTAGAGAGAGAAAGTACAGTCGCATGTGTAATATAATTATTACAAATGAAATCGGATCCCCAATCTATACAATTCTTTGGGTATTTATAGGCTTCGGACTTGACTCCTCAGCCTCGCATCTGCATAATCGCATCTTCCTATCACCTGCATCTACGTACTCGCATCTGCGTATTCACATCTACCTGTCACCTGCAAGACACCTTAGCGAGAAACATATCTGAAGGACTTGGAAATAAATGATTGGATGTGTATAACACATCCAAATCATCATTTACTTCATCAGCAGCCTTCAGATATGACGGGGGTTCCAAGGGAGTTATCATAACATTGTTTGAATGTATACCCAGATAGAAAACCATATCATCAACGCAAAAGGGGGATGGATGCTGAGAGGGCAGCAATAGTAAATGAGGAAGTTGATAAGTTGGTCGAAGCAGGAATTTTAAGGGAAGTGCAATATCCAGCCTGGTTGGCTAATCTGGTATTGGTTAAAAAGCCGGATGGGTCGTGGAGAATGTGTATTGATTTTAAGGATTTAAATAATGTGTCTAAAGATTGTTATCTCCTTCCCGAGATTGATTCAAAAGTAGATGCGTTGGTAGGCTTTGGTTGGAAGTGCTTTCTGGACGCTTATAACGATTATCACCAAATTCAGATGGCGGTGGACAAAACGGCCTTTATAAAGAGGGAAGGGACGTATTGTTATATGAAAATGCCCTTTGGATTGAAGAATGCAGGGGAAACATATCAGCACTTGATGGATAAAACTTTTCAGACACAAGTCGAAAGGAATCTGGAGGCACATGTGGACGACATAGTTATTAAGAGTAAGAAAGAGGAAGAAATGATTTTGGATGTAAAAGAGACATTTGGTAGATTGAGTTCCATCAATATGAAGTTAAACCCGAAGAAATGTTCGTTTGGGATGGACTCTGGAAGGTTTTTAGGGGTTTTTGTATCGAAGGAAGGGATTCAGGCTAGTAAAGATAAAGTTGAAGCAGTGCTAAACATGCGATCTCTAGCTTCTGTTAAAGAGGTTCAGGTGTTAAATGGAAGATTAGTGACCTTGCATAGATATTTGGCAAAAGCTGCTGATATGTCTTTACCATTTATGAAAGTGTTGAAAGATTATTCGGGATAAAGTGAGTTTTGCTGGTCGCAAGAAGCGGAGGATGCATTTTCAAAGTTAAAAGAAGTACTGGTATCCCTTCTGACGCTCACTGCACCTGAGCAAGGGGGACGTCTTTACATGTATATTGCAATCTCTGAGGGGGCTGTAAGTTCAGTATTGTTGGCAGAAAGAAGTAAGAAGCAGGTTCCAATTTACTATGTTAGCAAAGTGTTGAAGGATTGTGAGGGAAGGTATCCTCCATTGTAAGGGTTAGTATTGGCATTGGTGGTGGCAGCACGACATTTGCGTAGGTATTTTCAGGCACATTGTGTAGAGGTGTACACTGCGTTTCCTATAAATCAAATTTTATGGAGGCCGGAAATGTCTGGACGGTTGGCGAAATTGGCTATTGAGCTAGGGTAGTTTGATATTATGATTAGGCCAAGGGTGTCAGTCAAAGGGCAGGTTGTTGCTGATTTTCTGGTAGAAATTTCACAAGCTAAAAAAGGAGAGTTATTATCGCATGAATCGGATAGGGTGGATCCCCTGTGGAGGTTATATACCGACGGATCTGCTAGAAGTGATGGATCTGGTGCAGGTAACTTTAATTTTGTATTAATTATGAAATATTTACTATAAAAATTCTAAATAACGTTGGTGCAGGGTTAATGTTGGTAAGCCCAGAAGGTGATGAGCTAACACATGCGTTGAAGTTTAATTTTAATACTTCAAATAACGAGGCTGAATATGAGGCGTTTTTAGTAGGTTTTATGAGGATGTTAGTTAAACTAACTTTTGTTTGTATAAGATTTTATTAACAGGGAAGTGTTCTTGCAAAACAGCAGGCTTGCGCATGGCTAAGCAGCTAGGGGCTAAGAGGGTTCTGGCACATGTGGATTCTTTACTTGTAGCTAATCAGGTAAATGGGGATTATGAGGCTAAGGGTTCAAACATGGCCCTCTATCTAACACGAGCAAAGAAGATGATGGGGGAATTTTCAAGTTGTGAAGTGATATATGTGCCAAGATCTCAGAACAAAAAAGCGGATGTGCTTAGTAAGTTAGCCTCAACTGCTTTTAAACATTTGGCTAAGGAAGTTCGGGTGGAAGTGTTGGAGAATCCATCTGTTTCAACTTCGGAAGTGTTAGATGTGCAAATTCGCAAGGGACCTGGATGGATACATTGGTTGCCTATTTTAGAGACGAAGTGTTACCAGAAGACAAGGCAGAAGCTAGAAAGGTGTATGTAAATTCTTTTCAGTATCAGTTTCAAAATGGTGTCTTGTACAGGAAAACAAATCTGGGTCCATTGTTGAGGTGCTTAACAATGGAAGAAGCGTTAAGAGTTACGACTGAGATTCATAGTGGCATATGCGGAAGTCATGCAGGGGCACGGTCAGTAGTAACAAAGCTTGTGGGTTTAGGTTACTACTAGCCAGGAATGCACAAAACAGTTACAGAAGAGTTTAAGAAGTGTGACGAATGTCAAAGACATGCTCCTGTAAGTTTAAAGTCCAAACATGCGATGGTTCCAGTCACATCCGCCTGGCCCTTCCAAAACTAGGGTATAGCTATAGTGGGACCTTTCCCAGAGGCTGCTGGAAGGGTCAAATTTTTAGTAGTTGCTGTGGATTACTTTACAATGTGGGTAGAGGCAAAACCATTGGCATCAATTACTGGGCAACAGATAAAGAAATTCGTTTAGGAGCACATAATTTATCGATTTGGTCTACCCCTATGCATTGTATCTAAAAATGGGAAAAAATTTGCTAATAATCCTTTCCGTGATTGGTGTGTGGAATTGTCGATCTTACAAACCTTTACATCTATGGCCCATCCCCAGGCCTACGTGCAGGTGGAAAGGATGAATAGAAGTATTGTGGAGGGGATTAAGATGCGGTTAGACAAGATAGGTGGCGGATGGGTAGACGAACTTTTACATGTGTTATGGTCATTAAGGACCATGCCAAAATCAAGTAATGGAGAGACGCCATTCAGCCTAACCTATGGAACCGAGGCTGTCATTCCAGTTGAAGTGGGAGTTCCGACACGGAGAATAGTAGAGGTAAGTAACAATGAAAGTGGTTTGAGAGAAAATTTGGATGTGCTGGAAGAACGTAGAGAGATAGCGGCCATTAGGGAAGCAAAGTATAAACAAAGCATGGCTTGGTACTACGATAAACATGTGAAAACTTTTCAGTTCAAGGTGGGTGATTTGGTCCTTCGAAACAATGAAGCAAGTAGAGTTCTACCTGGAGGACAATTGTCACCGCACTGGGAAGGGCCTTATCAAATTTTGGAGGTTTTAGACAAGGGATCCTATGTATTAGGTAATTCAGATGGAAGTGCCGTTCCACGAACATGGAATGGAGTGCATTTGCGGAAGTACAACATTTAAAAGAAGATGGACGGAAAGCGGTACTGTGTATGGAGGAAAGTTGGAAGTGTTGAAAATTTTTGTAATTTTGAAGTTAGAGAAATTAATATTGTATGTTTTGTGTTTGAAATCTTGTAGATCGTTGATAAAAGCAAGTGGTCAAATAAAGAGGACGACTTCTTCGCAAGTGATTATTTTTATTTTTGATAAAAAAACTTTAAAAAATAAAAAAATAATAAAAAAAATAAAAAAAAAGAGAGAAAAGGTCATACTTAGTTGTTAAAAGAAACCATGTTAAACCTAAAAAAGTTAAGTCTATAATGTTATAAAAACAATTATATGACCATGCTATAAACTGGCTAAGTCTTTTAGGAAAAAGGCCAAGTCATAATATTTAAACATAGAGATGTTTAAAGATAAGCTAAGTTGTAATATACAACTATGCAAGTGCTCCATTGAGTACAATTCAGGGGTAAGGTTTCCTCCCTAAGAGACTGCCAAGTCTATATGGAAAAAGATGTCAAATACATCCAACCATAAGAATATAGACCTAGGTTATAAATATCCTTTAAAGGAAAGATCAAACCAGGCCTAAAAATTGGAAGGGCCAACATAAACCCTTCTGATGGAAATTGAAAGTTGTAAAACACAACGCTATAAAAGTCTAAAGCATAGTCAATTAAAAACATAAAGCTAAAAGTTGGAAGGGCCAACACAAACCCTTCCAAAAGAACAGAAGTATCAAGTGTTTTTGGGTACATGGCCATTACAGACCAAAAGATTGAATTGTTTTAAGAGAAGGCTTATAGCCTTAACCAGCGATCAAAGAGAGAAATGGTTACTTACCAGTCGAGGGTCCTTCTGAACTTCCCAAGTTTGCTTGGATGACTTCCAGGGGTGCATCTGCTAACTCTGTCCAAGGTTTGACAAAAGGAAAGTTGAGCTCATTAAAGGCAGTAGAGGCCTCAGCAAAGGATGCATCAGCGGAAGGGTCATACCCAGGAACTTTACCATGATCTTTGTCATCACCAGTGGAGAAGTGAAGGCCAGCCTTTATTCCTTCATTATAACCAAAGGCATTAGTAACATTGATCATGTGCCTAATGCCGTCAGTCATGAACCATGTCTTCTCTTTCTTCAAAGCTTCGCAAGTAAGTGCCATTGCAATCTTTTCATCAATCATCATTTTCTCCTTCTGACAAAACTCCTCACAGCTCTTGTTAAGTTTCTCTTGAAGGAACTTCATTTGCTCCGAATGATTTTTCTCTCGAGTTCTTAGTTGGTCCAGTTCTAGGTGAGGAAAAAGGAAGAACAGCAAAGTATGGAAGTGCAGTCTTATGTAAAATAATGTATAAAAAGGAATAGTGATAAAAATTACCATTCAATGAGCTTTGAATCATGCGAGCTTGGGAGGCATTGTCAGCTTTTAATTTTTCAATGGAAGACTGTGAAAATGCTTTTAGATCCGCAAGGGCTTGCTGGGTTTTGCGATGCTCATTCTGCAGGTTCCTTAGTGATGTTTCCATGATAACCTTTTCTTGTGACAGCTTAGAAATGCTGGTCTTGATAGATTCAATAGTCGCTGGGATAGCTGGAAGGGATAAAGGGGTAACAGTAGAGGATGATTGTGGAAGCGATATCTTTTTAGCCTTAGCCTCAGCTAGAATCCAGCGACAATACAGGTCAGGGATCAAATTTGGACTTTCTGCATAATTCATCATCACGCGAGTTGCGAAATCAGGAGCAGGGGTTTCCTGGAGCATCTTTACATCATGGGGGGATGGACTGATGAAGAAACAAACTTTTGGCAATGGATGGGTCAGAGAAGCTATCACGATTAGTTAAATTCCAACTTGGGGTAAACAATTCATCAAGGTGAGATTGAGAAGAGTTCCTGGACAGAACTTCCTTGGTTTCTTTTTTTAACCATTCAGTAAAAGGGTTCACAAAAGGACGGAATGAAGAAGTAGGAATTGGAAATGAAGAAGGAGGAGGTGGTGCTTGAAAAGCTGTTGTTGATAAAATGGTAGACTCGGATGGGATAAGAGTTTGTTTACCTTTACTAGTGATAAGAGGAAATGATGGAAGATCAAATGAGTTGCCATACAGAGAAGTATTGATGTAATCACCGACATTGAAGGTATTTGAGGCAAAGTGAGAAAAGCTTGGGGGACTGGAAGTGTTGATAAGGGGAGACTCCGGATCAGACAGTTCATGGTGCTCGGAAATTTCACCTTCTAGGTGATCAGATAGGGCATCAATAGCTGAGGAATGGGAAGGCACCTTCTGCATGCGAGGAGATTTTGCAGTTTTCTTCGGGTTACCAGCATCGGGTGGGTGACCTGGACCAGTTTTGGTGACACGCTTCTTTCTCTTGTTCTGAACGGGAGCAAGAGTGGCTTCAGGAGTAATCATGGGTAAAACAGTCAAATCGACATCAACAAGAGGGGTTGATGGAGGGATGCTGCTTGAGGTAGCATCAACAACAGGAGAATCAACTGCAGGGGTACTGGATTGGGATGCTGTGTTAGGGTTTCCCAACTGTAAACCTGAGAAGCTCTTCAACTTAAGAACATTTGACAAATTCATTTATGCAAAACAAAAAACCTGGTACACATGTGTTACAATTTTGTAAATGTATATATATAAACATAAAAGGAAGGGAAGTAAGGGCTCACCCACTCAATCCATAAGGAGGATGGGACGTAAGTGAGGGTGAGGGAATTGCTGATTAATTTGGGCAGCAATTAGGATTTCCTCAAGATATTTCCTAATGGGGTGAACGAATTCGCTCAAAAGCAAGTAATGCCGGGAGTTAATCTCCTCTTTCTTGGGAGGATCATCGCGGACCGTATCATCCTTTTTTCGCCATTTTACTTCCTTGGGGAAACAGGAGTCATCAAGGAAAATAAAATTTTGTTTCCAAAAGCGATTTTTAGGAAGTTTCTTATCATAAAGAGAGTCGAGTTTTCTTCTCTTTTCAAAAGTGTACCAATCACCGGACATTGTGATCCGGTAAAAGGCGCGAAATAGAAGGATATTTGGGGTAATGTTTAAAGCACGGCAAGAAATCTTGAAGTGGTTCAAAGTACCGAGACCTAGGGGATTACATTGAGAGATGTGTACCCCGAAAAAATTTAGGGTTTCAATCAGAAAAGGGGAGAATGGAATGCGGTAATTGGCATTGCGGATAGAATCAAGGTAAAGACCTATTTTTCCCTTTGGAAGGGGGTGCATCAGAGTTAAAGGAGAAGGAACAGTAGGGTTGAGATCAGTCGAAATTTGATAATCCTCGACAAATTGATCAAGGGTTTCTTGCAAAACATTGGAAAAACTCAAGTGCATGTTGTGCTTTAAAGGTTTAGGGGCTTTCAAGGGAGGAGCCATGAAGAAAAAAGCAGGAAAAGAACTAACCTGGTGGGAATCAGAGATGTCACCTGAGGAAAATCGAGAGAAATTGCAGAGAGTTTTTTTTGAAAGTTTGTTGATACCTGATATGTGCGTCGTGTGAAGTATCAAACAAAGTATAAGATCATGTCAAACTAGGTCTGGCCGAACTAGGTCCGAACTTGAAGTTCGGACTGACCGAACCTGAGGTTCGGCTGAAGCTCGGACCAGCTAGTATATATAGATGTTGGTCTTTGTAATTGGGAGAGTTCTGAGCATGCGAGATATCTTAAGTGTGTGTTTCTGAGTGTGTATTCTCTGAGTCTATTTCTGAGTGTCTACTGGTTGTAATTGTTCTTCGTTGATCAATAAAACAATCGGTTAATTACGTTTCGAAGTCCGATTAGCTAGATCGAGTAGACGATCCGATGCTCATGCATTTTCAAGTGGTATCAGAGCTTTCTGGTTCACTCTACTGATCTGTGGTTGCTACTTTTGGATTTTTGAAGCGTTTTTCGTGTTTCTCGAGTTAGTTTTTGTGTTTTTCATCATTTCTATCGAGTGTTTGGTGTCAAACTTGCTTGTAAACCACTTTCTATTAGTTTTTCAAATTCACAGTAACAAGATTCGTCAACATCAATCCTTTTTCGTGTGTTTTTGAAAAATGAAGTCGAAGTTCGGAGGTAACTGGTCAAGTTCGGAGTAACTGCTCCGAATTTCGAGTTCGGACAGCTTTTGGTCAGTGTTCGGAGTTGTTTCGGTCGGAGTTCGGTGTGGTTCAAGGTTCGGAGCTAGATCGGTGTTACTTAGGAGTTCGGACTTTTGTGTTTGTTTCGGAGCAAGTTCGGACATAGTTCGGACTTTGGTTTTAGGTTCGGACGGAGTTCGGAGTTCTGTGATAGGTTCGGAGCAGGTTCGGTCATCAGATTCTAAATTTTCAACGATGACGGAATTTCAAGCATTTGCTGCAATGCAAAGTGTGATGCAAACCATGATGAATTTTGATAACGAAATTGGAACAAGTCAGAAAGTTCCCAAATTGTTGAAGCTTGAAGATTATCAAAATTGGAAGAAACTATTTTCTGCTTACATAAGCACAAATGATATTGATTTGTGGATCCCTCTCAAGAAACTTTATCAACACCCAACTGATGCGGGAGATTTCAAAGAAGTTCATACTTTTGATCTTGCTGAAAGAAAATCATATGAGCTTGAACAAAAAACTTATGGTTATCTTATGATGGCATTACCTACTGAGTAATTCATCAATTTAGCACTTGCAAGAAATCTAAGCAATTGTGGGATGCTTTATCAGCAAGGTGTGAAGGTAATGATGATTACAAGAAGAGTCGAAAGAAGGTTTTGAACAAAGAGTTTGATATCTTTCAGAATTATGATAATGAAAATATTACTGCTCTTGTTTTAAGGTTGTCACATTTAATTAGTGAGTTAAAGGTTGTTGGAATTGAGAAAACCGATGCTGATTTGAAAGAAAAGATTTTGGAGGCTTTGCCAGAGAAATGGGAAACTATGTTTTGTTACTCACTCATGACAAGGATTATTCTACAATGACATTTCACGAGCTTACTGGGAAACTTCATGCTCGAGAAATGGAAATGTTAAATTCAAAGAAGTCAACTGCTACTTTGCAAAATCCTGAACTGTATCATGGTGAAAATAGTGCTAGTATGAGTTCAAAGTCTAAATCAAATCAGAATACAGCACCAAGTGTTCCTTTTATAGCTGGAGTTTCAGGAAATTATGATAATAATTCTTCAAGGGGTTGCAATTTCACAATTCCAATTTTTTCAAATCAAAATGCTTTTTCAGTTGAATCAACAGATGATTGTGCCAAAATGATTTTTGCATTGATTTCATCATCCTTTGGATTGATTCTCAAAAATGTTGCTGATGCAAAGTTAACCAGTGAGGATCTTGATGCTCTTGATGATGATCAATTAACCGAATTGGATGTATCTTGGCAATATGCTATGTTGTGTCAAAGATCTAAGAGATTTTTTAAGAAACATGGAAGAAATATTTCTGGTGATAAATTGGGTTTTGACAAGTCCAAATTAAAATGTTACAAATGTTCACAGCTTGGACATTTTGCTAAAGACTGTCAACAGACACATACAAACAAGTCTGGTGTTCCTCTATCACCAAAGCCTGGTTTTACTCAACCATCTACTAGTAATACTAGCAAGTCTACAGCTTTAATGGCTCAAAATGATGGTGTATATGATTGGGGTCAACAGTTTGGGTATGATTCATCTGCTTTGATAGTTACTCATGATCAACAAGAAGATTTTTGTTCAGAAACTAGTTCCGATACTAGTTCAATTCCAAGTTCTTATGAATCTGCTGAGAATCTGGAGAGTTCAATGAAAGAAAATACTTTGTTGGCAAATAAACTTCAACAATTGTGTGAGGAATTTGATGTGATTAATTCGTCTTTCAAGATTTCTAAGGAAAATGAGGAAGAGTTGCTTTTGAAGAATGAGTGTTTGGTTACTGAGATCAAGATGTTGAATGAAATTTTGGAAAGTTCTAAACAATACAAAAGGGATGTTGAAGCTGCTAGAGCAAAGTTTTGTGAAGAAAAGGATGAGTTGGTACAAGAAGTTAAGAAATGGAAGGCTGAAGCAGAGGATACATCTAATGATTTTCAGAATTTATTTGACAAGTCCAAAATCAAACTTGATTTGTTAACAAAGAATGTGGAAGACTCAAATGCTAAAATTGAAGCATATCAGGTTGATATGGAAAAGTTGTCGGATGAGAAGCGTGAGTTGGTAAGTGTTAACAAAGTTCAAGATGCAAATCTGGAAATTCAGAAGCGAAATGAGAATAAATTGAAAAAGGAGTTACATGAAGGACTTGACAATCTTCGTATGCAAAAGTTTGAAACTCACAAAGTTGCGAAGCGTTTGATTGCTAAAGAAAAAGAATTTGCAGAAGCTCAACAGCAAATTTCTGATCTCAAAGTTCAAGTTCTTGATGCTCATAGGTTGCTCAATAATGTTTCAAATTCTCAAGTCTTCACAAGCTTCTTAGCTAATGATGTGAAATTTGAGAAAATGTTTGATAAAACTGCATCACCCCCGACACATATCAAAGAAGTTTTTATAGAAGTAAAGGAACAGGTTGACGATTTTGATTATTCAAAGATTTCATCTTCTACTTCTGAAGGAGTAAAGGTTGGTAAGAAGAAGAACAGGAAGCATACGAAAAAGAAAGAAAAGAAATCTGGGGTTTCTCCTGCACCAAAGTTTGTGACTGGTTCATCTTCTGTTGATAACGAGAAGTCAGCTACTTCTAGTAATAAGATTTTGTCTCAACCTGAGTTTGATGAACAGATCTTTTATGATCAAAATAATGTTACTGAAGTAAAAGCTGAATTTTCTCTATTAGCAAAAAATGGACATTGTTCTTCTGAGGAGAAGATTTCTGGAAAACATGAAGGATTGGGTTTTCACAGGGTGCAAAACAAAGCTGAGAAGGTTCCAGCATCATCATCTCAAGATTTGAAGAAATTAAAGATGAAGCAAGTGAAGAAGGACATTTTTCGAGCTGATAAAATTCAACCCGAGCGGTTTTACAAACTTAAGGGTTCGGATCAGTTATTTTCTGACAAAGAATTTCCACTTCATTGTGTTGACGCTCGGAAGATTGCTGAGGTTAATGTGAAAGCAACCATTTCTTCTGAAAGTTCTCAATCTCTAAGCCCTACGTCTAAATGGGTTCATGATCACAGGCATCAGGTATATGATTCTCATTCTGATCATGTTAGAGATATTCATGTGTGTTCTTCGCAGGTACATCACCGATGGGATAAAAAGACAAGAATTTGTTATATTTGTCGTCGTCCAAGGCATATGGCAAAAGATTGTCCATCACTTGCTGATTCATCCCAAAGGTTTCACAAGAAATCAGTTTTTGGCAAACCTGCCACACCAAAGTTCTTTGATGAACAAGGCAGAGTTTTTGATGAAATTAAACCTACATTCTTTCATAAACAAAAACGTTTTGTTCCTATGTTCTCAAAGGTTCAAAATGTGGGTTCATCATCACAGTCACCTGTGTCTGCTTCATCAAAAGCTGAATTACCAAAACAACAACAATGGAAACCTAAGGTGGTTTCTAAGCAAAACAAGGACACTGGTCGACCAGAAGCAATTCGCTTCGGGTCATTTATGGACTAATTAGTTTAACCAGTGTGCAGGTACTTCTAGAAGACCTATTGACGATTACAAAAATTGTTGATGGAGGAGTATTCTGCTTAAGTTAAATTTCATGATAAATCTTTCTAACCTGCAAATTTTCTGAATTCTAAAATTGCATCGTATTTGTGTTGATTGATCACTTTTCTTTATTTCTAATTTTTCTCAAAACAAAACCCAAAAATAGAGTCATGTTTTTGTGTAAAATGAAAATACAAACATAGAGTTTTCATTTTAAGGGGGAGAATTGTAAGTAAGGGGGAGTAATTGAGAAAAAGCATGTTATGGGGAGAAGGTGAATACATGCTAAATATATAATGAAGAAAGGTGGATACATGCGAAATATATAAAATTGTGAGAAATTGATCATTGGGAAATGATGGTACATTGGCTTACGTATCTGACTCATGGATAGAGTAGATGAAAGAGCCATAAGATCATTGTTTGTTATGCTTGGTAGGCTCGGCAAATCAGAAAGTATTCAGATGTGATATACATTAAATACTAATGCTTGACCTAGTGGATAACATCTTGATGCATATTTCATGACACAAAAAGAAAAATAAGTGTGAAATTCAAAATGAGAAGTCACTGTGTATACATGTGTTCATTTTGCAAAGATTTAAACTTGTTTGATTTTCTTTATTTTGTCAAACGATCAGACTTTCTCTGCGTATCGAAAGATCGACCTGATCGTTGTTCGTTTGACGTTCTGCTTTATTTTCTTTGGTGTTTCGTATAACTCATCGGACTTTCTCTGCGTGTACGGGAGTACCGGCCTGATTGTTGTTGGGTTATACAATTTCAACTTGTTTTATTTTCTTATTTTGTTAAATCCGAGGCCTTATCTGCGTATCGAAAGATCGACCTTAAGGTAGACGATTTAACGTTCTTATTTCTTTTTGCATGGATGACAGTTGACTATATCATGAAAATATTATGCTTTGTGAAAAATCACAAGTGCTGTCACACAAAAGGGAAAAAGAAAAGAAAAGATGAAAATGTCTGATTATGTCTGATAGTATGGGATACACTGGTCAATGCAAATCTAATCAATACCTTAAACATATCCAGATGTTATGAGTATGATTCTGCCTGAGTTTAAGTTGGACAAATTATACCAGCAATCAGCTTGACTTATGTGCTTCGATTAATTGAAATTGAAGTGTAGTTCAGTGCGATATATTCAATATGATCCCATAAAGTGATCTTTCTCATACCAAAAATAGTGTCTGATTTTGTATTGCAAGTTCATTTCAGAAAAGAACAAAAAGATTTTCGGTGTGTTTTAGCATAAACTTTGAAAAATCAAAAAGATTTTGTTTCTGCTTTATTTTCGATCTGATCAACACGTGATACAAATCATTTTAAAAAAAATCATATCTTGGAGTCTCGAAGAGACATTTTGCGCCAGGAATATTTTAACTGTTTGAACAGGTTGCTATGTGCATGTTATTACAACTTCAAGTCTTCTGAAGATGTTGATGAAAGATCAGAGATACAACTAAAATGACATCAAGTATTCAAGATCAAGCTACGATCGAGTTGAGGAGGAGTTTGTTTGAATATTCATTTCATTGAATGAACGCATTCTACACTTGAGGGGGAGCTTGATTGAAGATACAAAGTTCATGATGTTGAAGAGATACTGCACACGACGAGGGGGAGTTTGTTGATACCTGATATGTGCGTCGTGTGAAGTATCAAACAAAGTATAAGATCATGTCAAACTAGGTCTGGCCGAACTAGGTCCGAACTTGAAGTTCGGACTGACCGAACCTGAGGTTCGGCTGAAGCTCGGACCAGCTAGCATATATAGATGTTGGTCTTTGTAATTGGGAGAGTTCTGAGCATGCGAGATATCTTAAGTGTGTGTTTCTGAGTGTGTATTCTCTGAGTCTATTTCTGAGTGTCTACTGGTTGTAATTGTTCTTCGTTGATCAATAAAACAATCGGTTAATTACGTTTCGATGTCCGATTAGCTAGATCGAGTAGACGATCCGATGCTCATGCATTTTCAAAGTTTTTGGGGGAGAGGGGGTGTATAATGAATGGAGTGAAAAGGTAAAAGCTTTATATATTTACATTAACTGTGAAAAAATTGAGAAATCAAAAAATTAATAACTGCTTTCTGAAAACCGTCCAATCATGTCAGAAAATGATGATGGGTGTGTAGTACGTATAGTGCAAAAAAGATACGTATGAAAAACGGATGAGTTTCGGAAGTGAACCATAGTCTATTAACCACCACACATTCGTGTGTAAGTTAATAAACTAGGGGAACTTGATGATATATTATAGGTGTCGGATGTGATACACATCCGACACCACCGAAATTAAGTCCCTTTCTGTCTTAAGTATTTCAGGACATGTAAGGCGGTACTTGCTTGGAGGATGGTACTTAAAGGTTGGCACTTGCGGAGCAAGTGACGGATGTGCTTATTGGAAGAGCGAGAGCCTGAAGTTCCTATAAATAGAGCATTTAATAACAGAAATAGGTTGTTGCATTTTTACACCTTAACTATGTGTAATCGCATGTGACATAATCAATAAAATTCTCTCAACTTTTATATTCATTTTACTTGTTCTTATTCATCGATTCGATCTTCATTTAGTTCGATTACGGCAATTCGATCCAAGGAATCTTTGTTTCTTCAACTCACATATGTACTTCGAATCTTCAAGTTATAATATAGTGCCCAGTTTTATTCATATCAGTGTTATACTTGGTTTGTATTCGATTATATATTACTTTACTTCAAACAGAGCATAACAATTAACTTGTTTCCGCCTGATTAATTCTAAATAAAACCTTGTAAATGGTTCATCTCTACAACCAGATTTCGATCCTACATCTCTAATTCCAAGCAGCCTGGCGTTCATGCCATAGACAATGCCATTGCATTAAATGCAAAAATCTAGGCTCTCACGAGCTAGGTAAATCGTCTAACCACTAAATCTAATGGTTGTGATGCCTGTGGTAGTGCTCATACTTTGGATAAGTTTCCGGTTTTCGCAACTACGTTAACTGAGCAAGTTGAATCCACTCATAATATCTATGGTCGCTCGTCCGACCAATCTAATCGTCAACTGTTCAACTCAGATAACATGAATCAATCCAGTAGCTCCTGGCGAAACTCAAATTCCAATTTTAATAACTCTAATTAACCTTATCGACCACCTCACTATAACCAAGGTGAGCCATCTAAATTGGACAAATTGGAAAAGTTAGTCCAAAGTCTAGTGAATGCTGACAGTAAACACGATACTAAAATCAAAAATTAGTAGGCTAGTATCCAAAATACTGAGAGACACTTAGGGAAAATATCCAATCTTTTGTCTGAAAGAAATAAGGGTGAGTTACCTAGCAACACTGAATTGAACCCTAATTCCAGTGTCAACATGATCTCCATCGTTGATTTAGAAAAAGACTCACTTGAGAATAAGTGTGCCTAACTAAGAGACCACACTCGTGCACTTCAAAAGAAGCAGTTGGAGGAATACTATGAAGATCACAAGGAGGATATAGAAGAAGAGCGGAAATATCAACAATTCATCAATCTCATTCTTGATCGCGACGCTAATGGAGAAGACATCTCACCTTCCTACGAAGGCTATCTTTTAATTAACCCCTTTCTCAAGTTTCTTTTGTCTAATTTCAATAAATCAACTAGGTCCACTTCGACCAAAACTACTTTAGAACTATCGGAGAAGCAAAAGGATTCGGGCAGTTTCATTATCCCCTGCAGATTTGGATCTTCGTCCACCGTAGATGCATTGCCAGATTTAGGCTCCAACATAAGCATTATGCCTTATTCTACATATAATGAGCTTGAGCTAGGTCTATTGCAGCCAAGTCTCAGTATTCAGCTGGTAGACCCATCATATATCAATTCCAAGGGAATTGTCAAAGATGTAATAGTTGATATTGAGAATCTAAAATTTGCAGCAGATTTCATAGTGCTTGACGTTCCTGTTACTAAATTTCATCCTATCATTCTAGGATGTCCATTTCTAGCTACCGCCAAGGCACTGATTGATCTGGAAGCTGAGCATATCACCCTCAGAAGTGATGAAAATGAAGTCTCATTTGCACCAACACATACCAATCTCAAGGCGCTAATTTTCAAAGATAGGAAGAGACATGTATTTTATGCAGTCCACTGACTCGAACGAGCCAGGTCCTTCTTTAACTTTATCTGAAATCCCTCAAGGGGTGCCATCTGAACGAACAATGTTAGTTCCTAGCTTGTTGAGTCTTGAACATGTCAACCCACTCCTTGATTTCAAAAACCTAAAGATTGAACTGTTGATACATAATATGTGCGTCATGTGAAGTATCTGAACGAGACGATATGAAGATCAAGACAAGTTTGCTGCCAGCCGAACCTAGTCCCCGGATTAGACGAACCTCAGGTTCGCCTGAGGTTCGGCCAGTCTAGTATAAATAGGAAGCTTGTCTTTGTATTTGACAACTGTGAGAGAGAATTAAGAGCTCAAGTGTGTGCTTTTGATAGTGTTTCTCTAGAGAGCTTTTGAGAGAGAGTTTGTAATTGTATCTTTGTGATTTCAATAAAACAAACTCTTATTTACATCTCGTTCTCACTCTTACGATCAAGCAAACCTCTAGTAAGATCCGTCTTACGGTTTTTCAATTGGTATTGTAGAGGCTAGATTATGAGGCTTGTAATATTAAATATGTTAGGCTGGGCTTAGAGGGTTTCATTATTTTAGTAGACTAGTTTGGTTATTGTATGTAGGCTAGTTTATGGTTGGGCTTGAGTTTACTATTGGGTTTATGACTCAAGAGGCCCAATAGTAAACCCATTGGGGTGCCTATATAAACCCCAATGTTCTCCTTGTAAAGGGGCTTGCTGTTTACGATTCTAGAGAGAGGGAGTTGATTACGATTGTAAACCCGAGAGATCTAGTTTACGATTTCTTATCTTGTACCCGACAAGTTCGTCTTGTGTGCAAAGATCAGGTTTTTATCATTTATATTAATTGTTTTCTAGTATTCTTCTCATCTCTTATCTTGAATCAATCAATCACTTGGATTCCGCACTCGTGATTGATAGAATATCGTGAACGGTTGTTGTTTTTTTGGACCAACAATTGGTATCAGAGCCAAGAATCACTGATTCGAGGTTCTCACGATATTGATTCAAGAAGATCTAACAGTTTTTGTGAGTTTTTCTTGAGTTTTTCAGATTTACGATCGAGTTTTTCTGAGTTTCTAGGCTGTTCTTGGAGTTTACGATCAGTGTTCTTCATCAGATTTGAGTTTACGATCAGTTTCTGGGTGATTTCAGGTGTTTACGAGTGGGTGTTCTTGGTGTTCTTCATCGTTTTGGTGTTTACGACTTCAAGAACTAATTTTTGAGTGTTTACGACCCAGAAATTCGAGTTTACGATTCAGTTTTATTGGAATCAGGTGTTTACGATTCTACTCGATAGGAATCAGGTGTTTACGATTTTATTCGACCGAAATCGAGATTACGACTTGTTTCGATCGGAAACAGGTTCACGATCAGTGTTTACGATCCAGCTGTCTTCACAATCATAAACAGGTGATTACGATCATAAACAGGGTTTACGATCGAAAACTAGTTTGCGGCAAAAAGTCACTATTTCACACTTTCACGGAAACGGGCATAACTTTTGACTCGTTTGGAGTTAGAAGCTCAAATTTTAACACGACGTTCGTGACAACAAGCCCCAGAATTACCCCCGACTAACGTCCAGGGGAGCTCGTTTGGACCCCCAAATTCCACTCCGAAGGCCTCCGTTTTTGCATTTTAAGCTTTTGACACTATTCTTTGAATAATACTTTTGCCGTTTTTGCCGTTCTTGCCAATTTTTCAAAATTTTCAGAAGCTGCATATCTAAAGAAAGAGAATGAGTTCAGAGGTTGAAGAAAAGAATTTGGTTGAGAACAAGGATGCTTTCGCAGCTGAAGTTGATGAAACTAAGATATGCCCCAATCCTACTTGTGCACGTTTAATTTCTGGACTTAGGCAAATTTGTAAAAATTATGAGATAGAACTGTTTGAAATAAAATGCGAAAGGAGTTCATTCAGAGGTAGATGGGAAAGGAGTGAAAAGAAAGTAAAAGCTCAAAAACTAGACATTGAGAAATATCAAAAGCTAGCAACGGAGAAGACTATTTTACATGATCGGGCTAGGATTGAGATATCTGAGCTGACACAGAAATTAACTGAACTGCAGCAAAAATATGATGAGCTACAGGTCAAGTATGATTGCAATCAGGAAAGAAATCAGCGAATGCTCGATGCTGGAAAGGAATTGTCACATGCTATTGTAACTGGTCAAGTTGGGAAAGATAAAACTGGGTTTGGGTCAGAAAAGTCTGATAAGTCTCTGTCTGCAAACAACATTATTCCTCCACCAGTTACCAGAGACATTATAGGAATACTTCTTAGTGAGGAACAAGTTGAACGAACCAAGTCTGATTATAAAGAAGCTGCTCCTCCTATTAATAGTGTCTTGGTTGGAACTACACCATTAACTCAAGAAGAAATTGATAATGAAGCAAACATGACTTATGGTGAAGGGAGAGTAAAGGATATATCAGACAATGATGCTGAGTTCTAGAAATATGACAGGTGTCACAACTCTAAGTCTGATGAAGCTGGGATAGAGTTGAAACCATACCCTAAAATTAAAACCCCATGCTTCAAAGTAATTGACGAAGTCAAAAGGGAAAAGGTGATCTTGACGACACGGCCTGAGGGGAAGATCTTTATGACATTTGGATCAATGTTTGACCAAGAACCAGATGTAAGATATGAATTACCATCCTTCTCCTCCAAGTTCAAGGGAATAACCGATGGAGTGATAAGTGAACCTAAAGTTGAGAGTCCAAAGATCACCATCAAGCATCCGAGTATGAAACTAACAGCTGGAGTGAAGAATGAAAAACTCAAGGGAGTAGCTGTGTCTCCCATTTCTTCAGTTGGATCATGCAGTTGCCGTTGTAATTGCACGAATGGTGCTTCAACGTCAAAGAATCAAGGAAGCACAAAGACAGTTAGACAGGTTTGACACAGGCTTCGACAAACCAGCAGAAAGTCAAATATGAAGCTGCAGTCAAACCAAAGAAGCATACACAAGGCAAACCAGCTCCATATCAGCCACCGAAGATAAATGGGTACACGTCTGACTTCTATCTAAAGAAGCAGACTTGTTTTAATTGTGGCATCGCTGGTCATATTGCTGGAAACTGTCTTTATCACCCTTATGAACCCTATTATCCCATACTCTGGTGTAGTCATGACAGCAGAGACAGACTACAAAAAAAAAAAAAAAAAAAAAAACCTAGTTACGAACAGTACCTTTCATGCTGAATTTGACCTTTTACCTCTCAATGAAACATATCCTCCATAAAAAATTGCTTGTCATGACATGAAGATACGTCTCCTAAACTGTGCCTGGAACAATCACTTATCAACAAACAAATTAATAATAAAAATGTTAGTGATAATCCTCCTTGACTGTTCCTGCACATAGTGAGAGATTAGTTAGCCATTGGTACCCAGGCCATTGTTTTTCTGGGTACACCTGAGGAATCAATAAACGATATGTCTTGTAAGAACATGCCCTTTGAGAAATCAGGAAGTTGTGATGGAGCTGCCTTGATTTTTGGTTTCCAAGTTCCAGGTGATTTAACATTTGTTTTAGTCACTTTTGGAGTTGTGACTTTAGGTATTTCAACCTTCTTCGTTTTAGATTCATTTTTCAAAACAGTTTTTGTTTTAGTCACCTTTGGAGTTGTGACTTTAGGTATTTCAACCTTCTTCATTTTAGAATCATTTTTCAAAACAGTTTTAGTTACCTTGGGAGGGGTAACCTTGGGTTTTTCAGACTTTGGTTGTTTTGAAAATGGTTTCTTCACCTGTTTTTGGAAATTTTTATAACTTGGAGAGCTGTTGTTTTGATTTATAGATTTTCTTTCAGCTTTGGCAGCGCCCTAATGTTGATCAGAGGGTTTAACCTTAGGAGTAACAATCTTCATTGCCTTAGGTTTCTGCACCATCATCGGCTTAGACTTCACAGACCCCTGAGATGAAACCCTTTGAGTTTTCGGATAATAGGGTTCATAAGGGCGATAAAGACAGTTTCTAGCAATATGACCAGATATCTTCAAAATTTTGTGTTTTGTTCTTTTAAGTGTGTTTGTGTGTTTTATTTTTTATTTAAAAAAAATGAAAAATGATGTTCACAAGATTGTGATATTAAAAATCAAAAAGCAAGGGGAAGAAAAGTAAAGATGAAGAAAAAAGTTGACCCCTAAAAAATAGTGTGCTTTTCAATTTTTAATTGTTTGTGTCTTGTTTTTGAGAAGTTTAGGGGAAGTAAAATGAATGTCCGGGTTGGAGATGGCTGACACGCGTAAGGCGAAAGTGAAAGGCAAGCTCCACGGTGATATGCTCGGTAGGCTCGACCTAAACTTATGACCTCTAATGAAAGTGCAGTGAACTTAAAAGATATATATGTTTAGTTTCCCATCCCAGATTGCATGGTTTAAAAGACTGAGTCCCGGAAAAAACGGGTTGAGAGTGGTAATTATACCTAGTATATATTCACTCTCTCACACGCCATATTTCTGTTGTTATGACTACACCACATAATAAAAAGAAATGAAAAAGAAAAGAAAAAGAAATGAAAAAGAATAGAAAAAGAAAAGAAAATAAAAAAAATAATCATTCAGTTTAGTCTTCTTTGCGTGCTTATGCGGCCGACCTGATCACCGACTGATGATTAATGAAATAAGTGGTAGTCATAGCGGTGTTGCATGGTTCCTCAAGTTGGGGGTTTGTGAATCCTCAATAAACTCTGAGGTTGGGTAGGTTTTGCTGTGTACGCTTGGGTATGGGGACAATTAAACATGATAGTAATATTGTACTATATTAAGCATGACGCATTCGGTTGGGATTAAACGGGTTTGAGTTTAAAGCGGACAAACATACCGGCAATCACCTGGACTAGTCGAGTAACTGAAGCTGAAAAGGGTTCCTCAGTCAGATTCATACGGTTTGATCCCTTGTAAACTTTCTCATGTTTGATATTGGTAAGTATTTGTTTATTTTTTATCTTTCATGTGTGAGTCTTTAAGTTCTTTTTGGTTGTGTTTACGTCTTGGCCAGGTTAATTTGAGAAGTCAAAATGTGTTTTCATGGGTTTTGATGCATGACAATATGCCCCCGACAGATCTTGCCAAATTTTTAGGGGAAGGAGTATGGGATAATAAGTATTATCCGAAGGGAACTCGAGGATGATACTTATTATCTAATGGAAAAGACTTCCTCCGTCAGATCTTGACAAATTTTTAGGGGAAGGAGGGAGGATAATAAGTATTATCCGAAAAGACTTCCATAATACATAGTATTCGAAGGGAACTCGGGGATAATATGCATTATCTCAGGGGAAGTCCTTGGCTGAAGGGAAGTTTTCAGCTAAGGGGAAGTCCTTAGAGGTCTTGGGTTCAGGGGAAGTTTTATAGAAAACCCGTAATCTATATTAGGGTTTTTTGGTTAAAATTATATTAATTTGAATCAACTAAACAGATGATAATTATCCTCTTACCCAAAGACCAGTCATCAAATGTCTGGTGGAGTATATTTTTTCAAATGTGTGTCAGACAGGTTGATGAGAGAAAGATGTTGCTGCTGCTCAAAGTTAAAGAACCAGCCGGACAACACTTCCATCTGGAAAATCAACTATTTAGGGGAAGTTGTTGGTGTCTTTACAAGTTTCCAAAAGCTTCAAAAGTTTTTCAAAGAAAATGCTCACAAGTTTATGAGAAGCTGAAGATTTCAAGTCGATCTTTGATGAAGAAAATGATGCAGAGAGCAGTCAGAGATCATGAAGACCCGAGATCAACAACCAAGTTCTTCAAAGTTAGAGGTGTTCAAACTTTTTACCCTTTAATGTTTGGAGATTCAAGACAGTTACCGAAGATTCTGCAAGAACCAGTTCTTTCAAAAGAAGCAAGTCAATGAGAATCCTCCATCTCATTAGCTTGTTCATTTCAAGAAGTTCTAGCTGATGCTGATCAAGAGGAAGTCCCAAGTGCCCATCATGAAACTCACTGAAGATTTCTGCGGAAAGAATCTTCATCAACATCTATGCAAGCCAGTCAAGAAGAAGATTTTCAAAGATCAACGACATTTAATATCACAAGCCTAGGGGAATATTGTAGAGGCTAGATTATTAGGCTTGTAATATTAAATATGTTGGGTTGGGCTTAGAGGGTTTCATTAGTTTAGTAGACTAGTTTGGTTATTGTATGTAGGCTAGTTTATGGTTGGGCTTGAGTTTACTATTGGGTTTATGACTCAAGAGGCCCAATAGTAAACCCATTGGGGTGCCTATATAAACCCCAATGGTTCTCCTTGTAAAGGGACTTGCTGTTTACGATTCTAGAGAGAGGGAGTTGATTACGATTGTAAACCCGAGAGATCTAGTTTACGATTTCTTATCTTGTACCCGACAAGTTCGTCTTGTGTGCAAAGATCAGGTTTTTATCATTTATATTAATTGTTTTCTAGTATTCTTCTCATCTCTTATCTTGAATCAATCAATCACTTGGATTCCGCACTCGTGATTGATAGAATATCGTGAACGGTTGTTGTTTTTTTGGACCAACAGGTATCAGAGCAAATTCATGTTGCTCTATTACGTTTGCTTTGATCATGTTCGTTTTCTTGATAAAACAGAGTGTTTTTCTATAAAAAAAACAAGTTAATCTTTGAGCTTTTCAAGTGCAATTCATTTCTGAAACATTTCTTTTGCTAAAACCACGTTGACAACTGAAAATCTTATTCAAATCTGCTCAAAATCGCGATTTTTGACCAAAAACTTCAGTTCGGTCGAGCTCGTGAGTCTACCAAATAACCGTCGTCCGAACCTCAAGTTCGTCCAAATAACCGCTTCGAACCTCAAGTTCGTGTGAAGTTCGGATGAAGTTCGGATATAGTTCGGGTAGAGTTCGGAAGCCATTCGGACAAAGTTTGAATAGAGTTTGGTTAAGGTTCGGCAAGTCTACAGTTTAGACTAAGTTCGGATAGGGTTCGGATCAAGTTCGGACAAGGTTGGCATTATTGGGTTGTTTCACGAAACTGACATAACTTGAGAACCGTTAAGAGTTAGAGAACCCAATACCAGCCAAAACGACCGCCTCGGAGAGATCTATACATTTACTTGCTTAACGGCCAGTATCCTCCGTTTTGGTACCCAAAATCCGCTTCTAAGACCTTCGTCTTCAAGTTTGAAGTTTTGATTTCCAATTTCACAATTTCCAAAATGTTTTAAAATTGATGTATTTATTGAGCATCATCGTCAGAATGTGCCAAAGCTGATAAAATCTTGGAGATTATCATGGATGGGCAACAAATTTTAGAGCTTATGTTGTTGATTTGGATAAAAATTTGTGGTTACCGGTTACGAATGAATTTAAGTATCCAACTTATGGTGGTGATTATAAAGAGATGAGAGATTTTCCAAGTGAAGAAAGGAAATTGTATGATCAAAATGAAAAGGCTGCTGCACTTCTTCTATTAGCTTTGTCTATAACTCTTAAAAGTCAAGTCAGAAATTGTCGAAACGCAAAGAAGATATGGGATTTTGTAAAGACACAGTGTGAAGAACATATGTCTAAAAGTTCTTAGCAAACAGTTGATCAAGATTTAAAGTTTAAAGGTAAAATTGAAGATTTAGAGAATAAGGTGGGAAAGTTGACTGAATATAATATTTTTCTAACAAAAGAAGTGGAGAAATGGAAAAATAAAATTTATGATCGTTTAGCTGCCCAAATTCAAAAGGATGTGTCTGCATTATGTTCAAATTGTTTGGAATTTGCTAGTATAAAGGAAGAATGGTTGAAAGAGAATAAAATGTTAGTTAAAGAATGCTATAAAGCTTAAGCTAAGGAAAATGAAGTTAATGAACATTTTGATGCTTTATTTGAGAAGTGTTATCCTCTTTAACAAAAATATGAAAAGATTAATAAAGTTGCTGTCGAAATTGCTGATAGAATAATTCACCTTCAAGAGGAACTCACAAAGTTGCGAGATAAAAATGAAGAGGTTCAAATGCAAAATAACATTTTGAAACAAGATGTTGTTTATTATAAGAAATAGGTAGTGAAAGTTACTACCGAAGTTCTGGAAGAGTGTCACTTGAGAGAATGTCATAAAAGTAAATATAACAGATTGTCGGACAAATACATTGCTTCGCAGAAAGAGTTGATGGAAGCCAATACGAAAATAGCTGAACAAAATATAGAGATTTTTTATTTGCAAAGGAAATTGAAAAATTGTAACAATTAACCGACTTTCATGAATTATTTGTATAAGTTGGAGACGAGTCAGGAGAATGGTAAAGATGCAAGTCTTCATCAAGTTCCTGCTCCCGTGGATATTGAAATGTCTGTTCCAATTATTCAAAATTTGATAATACCAGTTCAGGAAAGAAAACCAAGTCAAAATCTAAGAAGAATAAAAAGGAGATTGATTATTGCAAAGGATTAAAGTTTGATTCCAAATCTACATTTCTTGAAAAAGAAAAGGTGTTTAATGGAAATCCAGGAAACGTGAAAGTGCAAAGTTTTATGAGATTGTGATAGATGATTCTTTGATTTCCGGGAAGACTGATCTGAAAGAAATCAAATCTGAATTTACAAAACTTGCCAAACAAGGTCATGAGATAACAAATTCTGTTCAAGATAAATTCAAGCAGAAAAATGGTGGTTTGGGATTTGAAGATAAAGAAATGCAAATTAAAGATTTCGACAAGAAGGAATTCAAAGCAAAAAAAATAAAGAAGCAGAAAGTGTTTTCAAATAAGAAGCCACAATATTGGAAGAAGAAAGTATCTCCAACAGATGAAAAGCTTTCTTCTGAAGAGTCTTCTTGTATATCTGATGCAACACCACAAGGCGGTAACAATTCAGATTCATTTTATTCTGCTGAATCAAACAGGTTTTATCCTCAAGATAAATTCTTTGGTTTTGGAGATGATACTGGTTTTTATGATTCTCCAAAATGTTTTCCAAACTTTAAAAAACCAAAGGAACTAAAACCTGTATTTTCAAAAGTTCATGATGAATGTTTGACTGATCAGTTTGGAAAACCAATTTCAATCAATCCAACTGGTTGTCGACGTTGTTATGTTTGTCGTCAGAAGGGTCATTATGCAAATTTTTGTCCCACGAAAACTAACAATGTATCATCAAATGCCAAACATTCAAAGTATGTTGATCATGATGGCATCATTTTTAGTGAACCAATGCCTAACACTAAATTTTCATGGAAAAAGAAGCTTACTTCGGAAAAATTAGGTAGTAGTTCAGATTGTTACTCATCAGTTGACAATGATTCACTAGAAATCATAAAACCCAAAACAGGAATGGAGACCAAAAGTTGTCTCTACAGCCAACAGTGATTTTGTTGAAGACACTGGACGACCTATCATCATTGGGGATGAGGGTCGGGGTTTTAAGAACTTATTGTTTTCCAGTGTTTACAGGTATTTCAAGAAGACCTGTTAGTAATCGAGAGATTGCTGCCAGTGGAATACTTGTGTTTTAAGTTAAAATGCATCGTTCTTATATTGACAAACTGATTTTTAGAAATTTCTTTTTCAAAAATGTGTCAAGTGTTGATCGATCAGTTATTTTTTGTTTTTCATTTTCTTTCATTCATATTTGTAGGGGGAGAAATTTTGAAAATTCAAAAAATAGTGTTTGTTTGAATTTTAGGGGGGGGGGGGGGATTTGGAAAATATAAAAAATGAAAATTTGAGAAATGAGAAATTGATTCGACAAAAGCGAGAAATGATGGTACATCAGCATATACGTTTATCTGCCATGGATAGATTATAGGTACTTGCATAATATGTGAATGTGCATGACTAATCTGGTATCTGCAAGTAATATATAAACATAATGCTTGCTTGATGATTTTGGTTATCTGCTTCTTGATGGATGCTTTGTGATGATTCTATAAATATTAAAAAAAAAAGAATAAGAGATATCCTGATGAATGCATGTTTTCATTTTGAAAGATTTAAACTTGTTTGATTTTCTTTATGTTCTCAAACGTTCGGACTTTCTCTGCTTATCGAAAGGTCGACCTGATTGTTGTTCGTTTGAGGTTCTGCTTTATTTTCTTTGGTGTTTCGTATAATTCATCGGACTTTCTCTGCGTGCTCATATGGCCGACCTAATTGTTGTGAATTGTACAACTTCAACTTGTTTTGCTTTCTTATTTTCTTAAATACTTGGGCTTTCTTTGCTTGTCCATAAGACTGACCTGATTGCTAGGTATTTGAGGTTCTGCTTTATTTTTGCATGACTCATCAAGGATGATTAAATTTCTAAGAAAATTTGCTTCTATATGATAAACATGATGATTTGCTAGTAAGTCTGATAGAGTGGTGGTCGAGTTATCAGTGCATGATAATATTACCTTGAGCATATCTGAAAACGATAAAAATGATTGGTGCATGCTGAAATAAACATAAATGTTGTATTTGCGATTATCTTGGCTTGCATGCTGATTAAGACTGAAATTGAAACGTGCTAGTTGTGTTATGTCTGATATGATCTTGCGTCGCGATCTTTCTCGCAAAAGATAAAAATAGTGTTTGTTTCTGTAGTGCATTTTACATTCATTACAGAAAAATTAAAAAAGTTTTTGGTGTGTTTTAGCATAAGTTTGAAAAATCAAAAAGATTGTAGGTTTGTTTTGATATAAACTTTGTGAAAGCCAAAAGGATTTTATTTCTTATTTGTTTTTGATTGATCGACACAAGATACGAAAAACATTTTCAATTCATATATCTTGGATTCTCAAAGAGAAGTTTTGCGCCAAGAATATTTATGTTGGCAAGGTACTCAAAGGACAGAGTTAATCACAACTTCAAGTCTTCTGAAGCTGATGATAAGGATGAAAGAGATCGTACATCGTCAAGTATTCAAAGATCAAGCTACCATAAAGTTGAAGGGGAGTTTGTTCGAAGAATATGTTTTAATTGGTCAACAGATACTGCACATGACGAGGGGGAGTTTGTTGATACATAATATGTGCATCATGTGAAGTATCTAAACGAGACGATGTGAAGATCAAGACAAGTTTGCTGCCAGCCGAACCTGGTCCGAACTTGAGGTTCGGATCAAACAAACCTCAGGTTCGCCTGAGGTTCGGCCAATCTAGTATAAATTGGAAGCTTGTCTTTGTATTTGACAACTGTGAGAGAGAACTAAGAGCTTAAGTGTATGTTTTTGATAGTGTTTCTCTAGAGAGCTTTTGAGAGAGAGTTTGTAATTGTATCTTTGTGATTTCAATAAAACAAACTCGTATTTACATCTCGTTCTCACTCTTACGATCAAGCAAACCTCTAGTAAGATCCGTCTTACGATTTTTCATGAATCACCTGATGAGAAGGTGCATTCACACCTCCACTTCTAAAAACCTGAGTGAAGGTGGGTTTGGCTGAAGACCCTATAAAAACATAGCGCTTCTTGGGAGGCAATCCAAATTTTTTACTTCATGTTTGTTTTCATTTTTCGTTTTTCGTGTGTCGAAATTTGTTGAGTTTTTATTCAAATCACATTTCAATGCCTCTATTGATCAATCTTACTTAAAAAATTGCATGAAACTAAGTTTTGACAAATTATGTTTTGGGTTACGTCACGGCTCGTTACCCTGTAACTACCAGTTATGAAATAATAACCTAACGGCTCGTATTCCCGATACGGCTCGTTACCGACTTAAATTCAAAACTTATATATAGAATTCTCCAGATGACTTTTCAAAATCCTAAATCGCATTGGACGGTTCCTGGGGCAGCTCTGATTAATCCAACGTACGAAATCAAATGTTCTTCATCGTTCTATCGCTCGATTCTATCGTATAATCTCTCTTTCAAATTTCTTTTGCTATTGTGAGCATAAGAGTTTCTTTCCCCCTCTTATGTTCTTCATTTCGTTTACTATTTTTTTCGATCATCACATTTAATCCTTGAATCTTAAAGTTGGATCGTTGTAAAGGATTAAGTGTGGGGATGGCAACAAGTTCCCATCCCAATTCGCACTTAATGGCTAATTTTTTATCATATGAGATTCTGGTCAGTATAATATTTTTTCAAAAATTAGCCAGATACCCGTTACCGTGTAACGGGCCGTGACGACACCCTTTACAAAATGCTTGGTCGAACGACTCGTTAATCTGTAACGAGCCGTGACGCCAGTGAAGTTTCAATCTTTTGTGATTTTATTGTCTCGTTGTTTTCTCGTAGATGAATGGAAAGCATCCTATAATTGAAGTCACCAACGTGAGGAGCTATGATCATGAGGCTGGTCCTTCGAAAAGAAGGAGAGGAAGACCAAGAAAGGTACAACCTATGGAGCAGAAAGATAAAATTTTCCAAGTGTCTCCAACATTCATCAATTTGTGTCAGCATCTTGACAAGATGGAGACGGACATGGCCAACAACTACAGAAAATTGACCAATAGAATGCTAGATGTCCAGGATAGGCTAGACGTGGTTGGTTTTCACTTGCGAAGTCTAAGACATCGAGTCGATGATTTGATAGTTTCCATGCTAAATTCTACGGTCACTCCACCTCCTCCCGCCTATCACAATGTGCCATTTAATGAAGCCATGGAGAATCTTCGTCACCCAGATAGCACTGAATCTGAAAGTGAACCAGAAGAAGGCCCACCATCGTCGTGATAGTTAAAGTCTATGTTTTCTATATGATTATCTATCTTATTATTATTTTTTGGACTTCTTATATGACTTGGATTGTTTGTTTGTTTTGGATGTTTATTTGAATAATGGCATGACAATAAGACTATGATTGATTGGCTAAATGGAATGATTTATAATTTTTTTTTTATTTTGGGTAATGCTTTCTTTTTCCTTTTGCATGTAATGTTTTTCCTTTGAAGTCTTGTAAGCAGCAAAAGAATCAAAGACTGGAGTTCTGGTAGGAAAATGATCGGGTAAGCAATCAATAGGGTTAATGAAGAAGCCTTGCTCCACAATCTTCTAGCAGTCAGGCTCGTCTTTTATCTTATGTTTTGTAGTGTTCTTAAGTACATTGAGGACAATGTATGATTTTAAGTGGGGGTATGGGAGACTCGCCTGTAGTTTGCATGTTTTATTGTGAATTTGTTTTAAAAAATGTAAAAAATTTTCAATTTTTTGAATGGTAAACTTCTTACACGGCTAAAACTTAAGCTATCAACTGATTTTGTGGATCCTAAAGTAGACTTCTTAACTCTGTATGCTAGACTAAAGCAAAGCTTTTTCCACTTTCCATTAACTGTTATATAACTCTAGGCATGTATTTTAGACCCTTGTGCATAGCTAAGTCCTAAGTTTCTTTTTACGATAGATTAGACCTGATAAAACTTAGACAACAATTCCAGTGTCCGAGTACGAGGGAGGAAGCCTAGATAATCAATCAGACTTAAGCCCTGTTTCCATGGTGAGATTTTTTGAGCCTTGATCAAGCTTTCTACTCACTAGGAGCTTGAGTTTATTCTTGTATAACAATAGAGAGTGTCACATGTGACCTACTTCTAGAACTTGACATTTGTATACGTTATGAGACAATGCTTATGAAACAAGCAAATATGACAGAGGCAAACCCTATGATAACCTTATTTTGCATTTTAAACCTTAAATTTATTCTCATCTATATTTCTATTCCTAACCCAAAATTCCTTTAGTTTACCCCTGTTGAGCCTCATCTCTATTTTGTTTGATCACCCTGTTAAACCCAATAGCCTTAGCCCATTGTTTCTTTTCACCTTTGTTTCCGGGTAGCTATCTGTTTGGTATGTTAGTAGAATAATCCTCTTGAAAAAAAATATATATGATCATGTATTTATTAGAAGAGATCTATGAGTTTAAAGATTCTTCTTCATAAGTTTAGAATAAAGAAAGAAAATCTATGAGTTTAAAGATTTTCTTTCGTTTGAATTAAATAGTTGATTCCATAACCATCAGATTTTATGCACCCAAGTTTCTACCCTTGTAATATCAAACTCCAATTCCCTACACCAACTACAACCTTAGCCCTAAAGTCCTCTTGATTTGCAGGTTAGTTAGAATGTTAGTTGAAATACGATCGTTTGTCAAGCCTATGGTAAGGAAAGTCCATGGTGATGCAAATTGAGGGGACTATAAAGTCTAGTACATTATTTACTAGTTATCCATATATAAAGCTTGAGTGGAGTGTACATTGTGAGTTAGTCTGGTTGGTTGTTAAGGAATAGTCCTAAGGAAAGAAGTCCAGTGTTTGTTGTCCATGCTTTTCATTGTTAAAACTTATTTTGTTTGGTCTATTATGATAATGTTAACCCGTGTGACTAACTATGCCTTTGTGTCTTTAGTCTTTTAGAGTTGTAACCACCATCCGTCAGATCATTCTTAAAAAAGCGTTGTTAGGGAAGGTAATGTTGTAGTTAGGGGTTTGCTTAGGGACAAGCAAAGTCTAAGTGGGGGGATGTTTGATGTGCTTTAGATTACACATCTTTCTAGTAGTTAAACACCCACGAATGTTGATGGTTTATGTGTTATTTTGGTCCATTTTACTCTTTGTTTGGTATGAGATGTCGGAAATAGGTAAATAGAGGGGCCCAAAGTGATAATTGAAGATTTTACAAGGATTTGAAGAGAAATTGCTCAAGATTCAGACGATTGACTTTTTCTCCACGTCACGACCCGTGACAGCCATTACGGCCCGTTACAGGAGCATTTCCAAAAACCCTAATCTGTAAATTCATGGTGGCGCTCACAGCCCATGACCGTGTCACGACCCGTTACGCCTAATTTCTGAAACCCTATATGAAACCTATAAATACCCAATTGTTTTGTCATTTCAAGAGGTACACATTTCAGACCAGTAGAGTACGTTACCAGAAGATTTCGGAAGCTAGAAGTCGAGATTCCAATCCTAAGAAAATCCAAGAAGTGTCCAATCATTCATGAGATTGAAGCATTCGAAGATTCGGCCATCAATCAACTTTGGTTTGCCTTTACAATGATGTTTAATTACATGTCTTTTGTTGTTTTCATTAGTTTAGCTATGAGAAGCTAACTCTCTTGATGTCATCTAAGACAATGTGGTCTATTTATTCTTCTACCTATGATTTGATGTTGACAGTGTTTGACATAATGATTGGAGTATAATGATTATGATTCCTATTTCATATTAAAGATGTGTTATTGAATGATGTGTTTGATCCTTTCCTAGTAGTTATTGATTTGATTGGTATGATAGACGTATTCCGCTTATTGAATTGATGTTATTAGTTGTCATCTAGCGATTTCAGTATGTGTTTAGGAACTCTAGCGAGCCTACATAGGAAATGGTGATTATGCATATTCAATAATCTATCTTGATTGAAGTATGTCTCTATGTTTGGTCATGAATCTTAGCTTCCATGTCTTGGGTAAAAGGAATATTGAAATGACTAAATATAATACATATGTTATGGTATGTAATTAGGTTATAACTTATTAGTCTATCATGGTTAATCAGAATAGGATTGGTCTATGATCCTAGGTCTTAGATCATGTGTTTAGTGTCCTATAGCTAGGTCATTAATTCGTGGATACTTCATTATGGTTGTGGTTCTAATTGTAGTTTTATGAGTTTAGCGACTATACATCCATTAGACAGTTAGTATATAAATTTCAATGCTAGGTCTAGGTAATGCATTAATAGTGATCATTCTTATATGATATATGTTTCTTTTTTCTGATTTCATATCTGTTCATTATTGCTACAAATTTGCTTTCTTGTTTGCTAGTTAACAGTTATTAGTAATTGTGACAGAATCCTGATGATAATAATTAGGTTTGGTATGATTACACCATTGTTTCCTTAGGTCGACCTTAGTTGTTCTTAATACCACCATACGAAAGGTCCGCTATCCTATGTGTGCATTCGTAGTTATAAGATGATTTAGGTCTTATAAAATTAAAGGTCATATTTGCATATATTATTTATATATACTCGTGTGCCTCAATCCCCATTTTGCAAGAACTCGTCTTCTAAGAACGTTCCTCTACGTTTAATGAAAACTCAATTTTCAGTAGGGTTGTAGAAATAGTAACCAACCTTTCGGGCATAGCCGACGAAAAAAACTTTATAGCCACGGTGTTTAAGTTTGTTCAATGACTCACTTGGAACGTAGGCATTGCATCCCTATACCCTAAGGTAAGATGATTTGGGATGTTCCCCATGCCATATCTCATATGGTGTCTTATCTACCTTCTTCGTAGGAGCGAGATTCACGAGTCGGAAGGATTTGGAAGGAAAGTAATCACTCCCTTTCTCTTCCTTTCTCTTCTTTTCCTTTATCTTCCTTTCCTTTCTCTTCTCTTCTTTTCCCTCGTTACGTAAACTCGGGAACACAACGTTAGATATTCGCCACCTCGATCTAATCGAAGTGCTTTAATTGTTTTACCAAGCTGGTTTTGTACTTCGTTCTGGTATTCTTTGAATTTTTCAAAGGTCTTGTGTTTATGTCGGATGAGATAAACATAACCATATCTACCAAAATCATCAGTAAAAGTAACAAAGTATCTATCTCCATTTCTAGATACTGTCCTGAAAGGACCACACACATTAGTGTGTATGAGCCCCAACAGGTCTTTCGCTCTTTCACCGACATTGGTGAAGGGCGACGTAGTCAACTTGCCACTTAAACATGATTCACACGTATCAAAAGACTATGGACCAGTGGATTCTAAAATCCCCACAGTCTGGAGTGTCTTGATGTGATTCTGGTTTATGTGACCTAGTCGACAATGTCATCGAAACTGTCATTGACACTAGTCTTAGCACTTTTATTGGAGACAATGTATAACACGTTATCACCGGTATCTAACTCATAGATCCCATTATGCGGTTTTGCCTCAAAATAGAACATATCATTCAAATACGCAGAAATGAAATCATTGTCATTATTAAAAGCATACTTGAAACCTTGTCTTTTCAAAGAAAATAAAGAAACGATGTTCCTAGTTCCACTAGGTATAAAACAACAATTGTTCAAAACAAGAGAAAGACCACTAGGTAAATATATAGTAAAATCGCCTATGGCCTTAAAAGCAACTTCTCCCCGTTCTACGTGCAGTTCAAGATCGCCTTTATTCAAATTTCTAATTCTTCTTAGTCCCTGCAAATCATTACAGATATGAGTACCACATCTAGTGTCTAACACCCATGATTTGCTAGAAAAGGAAAATGATTCGATAACATGTATACCTGCGGAATCTCCTGCAATTGATAGCTTATTGAGCTTCACTTCAGCCATGTATTTAGTGCAATTCCTCTTCCAGTGGCCTATTTCATCACATTGAAAGCACTTTTCATCCTGTAAGAGCATATTCCTATGCTACAATGTGTCTCGTGTATTGTATCTAGTCTAGAGCGTCTGTGTGAGCCAAAGTAGTCAACATCTATTAGAGGCCGTACTATATGGACCGTAGATGTACCAACTGGTACGTAACGTGGTATACTGCTTTTCATGACTACTATAAATAGTTCGTGTTAGAGAGAGTTCGTTACTTATGTCATTTCCACTACTCTTAACTTTGTGTGTTCTTGAGTGTTTCTCTCTCTACATTATAATCTCTCTAAGTGAATCAATAAAGTAAAGCTTTATTTACATCCGTGTTCATTGATTAACCAAATCATGCAGTAGTAAGATCCGTCCCGTGGTTTAACACATCCTTCTAAGGATTTGACTTGTGAGTTTATGATTTCTTTCCCTTGCCCTTTCCATTGCTTTTCTTGCCCTTGGTTTTCTTAGCTTTCTTACCAATACGGCCATCTCGAACCATCAACACTGAACTAGTCCCAGCTCTTGGTGGAATGTTCGTTTCGGTAGTTTTAAGCATCTGATGCAGCTGTGTGATGGACTTATCCATGCCATTCTTATTGAAGTTCAGAACGAACTGGTCGTATGACTTAGGCAGTGAGTTGAGGATTATATCCGTAGCCAACTCATTACTTAGTGGATTTTCCAATTGTGCCAGATGGTCGACATAATCCTTCATTTTCAGCACATGAGCACTGACTGAAGAACCCTCCTACATGCGAGACGAGATTAGTGATCTCATCACCTCAATACGTTCGTGACGAGCATATTGCTAAAACTTTTAGTGCTCACTAATGTCATATGATGTTTTATCAACCATGTTCCTTTGAAGTTCAGGAAATGATGCGTATGATTTGGTCTATGAAAATAATTCAAGTTTTAAAAAGGTATCCAACCAAGTGACCAGACTATACACCAGGGCAGTGCACCCGTCGTATGTAGTACAACATTGGCAAGAACTGGATATCAATTCATGGACGCGGTGACAATCTCCTGATACCAAATCACTGCTAATATTTAACCGATGAAATTGAAATGAGGAACTGATAGAGAAAACTATAATAACTAAAACCCGACAAAACAGCTAAAAAAACTGGATAACACACTGAAAAATCAGTCGGAGAAAAGTATCACCTATATAAGAATCCTCCAAACCCAATAAGACCCCTAGTTAGACTAGTCAACACGATAACTATCCACTAATGATGAAAACCAAAATGAAATAGGACTATAGACACATCCTAATCACAAAGGTAATCCTAATTGAGGCTCGGACATAAAACTATGTAAAATTGCCTAATGGTCTAATCGCTTTGGTCAAAGCGGACTAAACGCACACGTAAAAGGAAACCATAAGAAAGGTCTCTCTAAATGGAACCTAACACATGCATGGCCGGATATGTACATGTGTGTTTGCTTGTTTTGGTTGCTTGTTTTAATTTGATTAACACGCCAACTAAAACCCAAACTTAGTTTTATCGATATAAAACTAATTTTTCAATCGATTAAAATAAAAATCCTAATTTTATTACGACTTCATAAAATTTATTAACCAATTTAATTCGACATTAAATTCGAATTTTTTGATAAAGTAATCGAACATTAATAAAATTGGTTATCGTCTCGCGACACATAGATCATTAATACTTAGGTTATTTAAATGATCGTCCCGAGTAAGATAGGATTCATAAAATCTGTCGTCACATTAAGTATTAAAATATGACCTAATAATCCTATCTGGTAAGCCTAAAACCGGTAGTCTATGCCATCCTATGTCAAGTCTAACTTGGAACATATTGACCGATACATCCGTGTTGGAGTATTTCAACACCGCATGTGGTGTTTAGGGTATCTTCCAAGGTGAGCGTATTGGAGTATTTCAACACCGTACGCACACACTGACCACTTAGGACAACTACTATTTTCTTTACACGCACCTTTGGTATTGGAGTATTTCAACACCGTACCTCTGGTCGGCATGTAGACAGAATGGGCATAGATGGGGCTAACGTATTTCGTTGATCCGTTCACGAAAGCCCCATAACGGGAGTTGTGACAGTCACAAGTGACAATCGTTGTCCATTCAGCTACTTAGAAATTTTGAAAGCACTTTACGCTGTCTGGAGAAATTATCTAACTAACTGAATTCCCAATTCCTATTCAAGATTAGTTTGCCTTCCTTGAATACGAATCAAACATCGACACACTAAAACATTTGCCTATTTGTTTCAGATGGCTAACCGCGCAAACCAAGAGATTTTCCATCTCAAGTCTCTCCTTGAGAAGGAGAAACTTAATGGCGCCAACTTCCTTGATTGGGAAAGGAATCTGAAAATTGTCCTGAAAATGGCTAACATGGAAAACGTGTTAGAGGCTGAGGTTCCTAAGGAACCTGAAGCTGACACGGCATCGCGGCGCGAAACGCCCATAACACACTGCGAACAAATGCCAAGAATGTCGCGTGTCTTATGCTAGCCACCATGGATTCTGAGATCCAGAAGAACATGGTTGACAGGACGGCTTTTCAGATGATCGGTGATCTAAGGGGCATGTTTGAAACTCAGGCCCGACAAGAGCGCTATGACACCGTTGTGACACTCATTAGTTGTCGCATGGCCGAAGGCGCTCCTGTCAGCCTTCATGTCCTGAAGATGAAGAGTTACATCGACCGCTTAGCAAAACTGAATTACGTCATCCCCGCCGAAATGGTGACTGACCTGATTCTTCACTCACTGTCCAGTGCCGTCACCCCTTTCCGGGTAAACTTTAACATGCATAGCATGGTAAAGACAGTGACTGAACTTCACGGTATGCTTATAAACCGCTGAAGTTAATTTTGTTAACGGTAAGGCACCCGATGTACTCGCGATCCGATCAGGAGGCGTCAAGAAGCCCGAGATAAAGAAGGGTAGGCGTGGGAACAAGAAGAAAGTCAAGGCAGCTGTAACCAGAGCGTCTGGAAGCTCCCAGAAGGGTAAGCCTAAGGCAACCAAGGCACCGCCGCCTGAACATCGCGAGTGTTTTGAATGCCATAAGATGGGGCACTGGAAAAGAAACTGCCCAGAATATCTTGCCAAGGTGAAGAGCGGAAAAGCCCAGCCGGGTAATTCCTCAGGTATACACATAAGATTATGTTGTATGATGCTTCACTTATTCCTACAAAATATATGTTTGACATACTTTACATTTTGTAGGTGCATGAAGCTGAAAGGAAGCAAGCCAAGATGACACTGAGCTATTTTGCGATTTTTGCACCTAAATAAAGTTCGTGCCTCAAGTTTTCAGTTTAAAACTATTCTTGGTAATTTTGAAACAACTTGTTTTGTTTGGTTTTCCCTGGCTGTTTTCCAGGATGAACAAATTTCTTTCCTTGGATTTTGATTATGACATGTTTTGACAATGGTTGATTTTCAAAACATACATGATTGTTTTAATCTACTTTGGATTTGATTCAACCTTTTGTTAGATTAAATTCAAAATCCCATAACAACATACCTTAAAACCTGGTGCACTTGATTTGATCTAGGCTAGCTTAAATGCGATATGATAAATCTTTGGTTATCATATCCCATCAAAGCTGTAATGCCTTATGCGTCTATTGTAATTGTTACGAGACAACGCATGACATAACGGTAGTTCATAAAGTCCTATGACTTTGAACCATCCGACGTCAAGAATATTAAATCAAGTCGAACCGATTGAAGATCAGACTTTTCAATCTACAATCATATGAACATATCAATCCTCTGCTTCAAGTGGACGTTTGCTCATATAAGTTCGAATCACCAGCTAAACTACTACAAGAATAATCACTTGCTGATTATAACATTGTAGAATGGTCACACCACCACTGGTGCACATTACCATTACATGTGCATACCTAAACACATCTTGGAAGTCTTAGACTACAATAGTTGTACTCACGTGTGTTTTGAATCCGACATGCACTAAAAGGTTTAGTACAACGGTTCACCATTTCATCTAGAAACCAATAAACACAAGACTGATTACTTGCCACAACAAAAGCCCTTGACTTTCTGTAACCATAACGCCCCTTCACACATCACTTGCATAACTAACTTCCAATCCCAAGGCCAGTATCTTGCGAAGATGGAATTTAGTAATTACATGTCCAAACCTAGATCTTTAAATATCTAGAGAAAGGTGATTCTAATAAATCACTGGATCATCTAATGCAACTCTCGCATCTAAACGAGACGAGCAGACCAACAATGTTTCACCAACAATGGATTGCTGCTTAACGAAACATAGTGACATTCTAATTAGAGTTTGTATGTTAACCTTACCTGAATAAGGGAAACATCCTCTAATGTCGGACCCGAGAATCCGATAGAATAATTCATCATCTTGACCACCACGAGATACTTTCAAACGATCATAGACGAACACATCTTCATGCTATCAAACTCTGAAAGGAATTTAACAATCGTCTTTGAACTTATGAGTAAGTCATAACATCTGGATATTAAGCATTCGATTTCCGTACCACATATTACGGAGCCGAACATTTTCGTTCTTGGAAACGAAATTTAACTATCACGTTTTCTTCGTGCAAATTTGATATCCAAACGGTTTGAAAGAAGAATGATGATAGGGAATGTCAATCTGCCTCAAGCAAGTGGGAGCATCGCCACTGATCCTTACCGGAATAACGATCAAGTGCCGATCTAAAGATCATTTAAATTTACTGGAGTAAAATTTCAAATGACACCTCAATTAATCTTAAGTTTCAAGATTAAATTAAGAATTGATCATCAAATGGCTGAGCAAACATTAATACGATCAATCTCTTGAAACGATTCGAATCATACTAAATGTGATGCGAAAATAAATCCAATACTTGGATATTGCATGGAATGTTGCCGTAAAGTGTTACGCCATGACCATAGATGGAAAATCACATCATCACTACTAAACACTGATGAAAGGGAATATATGTTCATTAACCGAGTACCAATTGTACTCATTGAACATTGATAGCCACCTTAATTTAATCTGAACTAAGAATGCCGTAAAACATTCAAAGGGTTAATTCGACTCTGTAAATAGTCGGTTAACATGCTCAAGTGATAACACAGTCGTACATAAGCTTACCAAGGGCACTACATTATCACAAGTTCAATTCACTTAAGAAGACTCATTGTTCAAGATAAACACTGAATCTTAAGAAACAACAGATATTGGCAATCCTAAAAATGAAACTCGAGGAAATGATTGCAAGCTTATAGTTTTCAATGATCAGGTCAGATCAGTGAAATAACACTATTGGATAGTGCATGATTTCTGCATCACATCGATATTCGATTTTAGTCTTGGATGTCGAACATTATCGTTTGCACCATATCATTTGATCTCCTCTAAGCTGTTAGATGGGACTTTGAATTCTGCGTAACGCGTTCGAATTTTATACGTTTTGTTATCCATGAATATTTCGTCAATATTCTAAAGGTCCGTAGTCGATC
>JBCNJP010000003.1:57347804-57416221 GCA_039602395.1 Deinandra increscens subsp. villosa | reverse complement strand
GTTTTGACTTGAAGTGTCATGACTGGTTGGGACAGCCACGTGTAGCTAGAGCACCTCTGACTGTATCTTGATTAATAGTCGCGATCAGTCCAAGTGGGAGACTGTTGGATTTAGGTGTCCAGACCCGACTAAATCAAGTACCCGACCCGGTCAAGACCCGTAAGAGTTACACCGGAGGCAACGGGTTTTAAAGTCCGCTTACTTTTATAACCGGCAAATTCGCAGAAGAATTAATTATTTGTTTATTAAATGGTTTAATAGATAATTAATTAATTAATTAATTATCATTAATCATTAGGATTAATTAAGCGACAAAAGACGTTAAATATCATTTACGTCTTAAACGACGATTGACGAATTAGTATTTGACTAATATTCGTTAAGTCTCGGCAAGCGAAAATAATTTAAGGGATTAAATTTTAATCTCACAAATTGAGTGGTTCGATTAAGGATTGAATAAAAACGAGGGACTAATCGGAAACTTAATCAGATATAAATATATCTGATTAAGAGAGGCGAAACCCTAATCCTCTTAGAGAGAAATTTCGGCCTCTCCTTCTCCTCCCTCTCTCAGATCCGACGCCGACGACATCCACGCCGCCGACGGCATCTCTTGTTCTCCGACAGTTCGTTCGTGAGAATTCTAATCCTACACCACCGTCGTGCCGCCTCCCGGAGTCCGCCACCGCCGCTGCCCCGTCGTTCGCCGCTCGCCGCTCGCTAGCCAAGCCACCGCCGCGCGCCATCCTCTCTCGCTGCCGCCATAGCCGCACCGCCGCCGCAGCCCCTCACCGAGGCATCGCAGCGAGTCGCGGTCACAGCCACCGCCGCCCGTCGCACCTCGCCGCCGCCCCGCCGGCCGCCACCATCCTCGTCGTATCCGGTCCTACTGCCGACATACCCAGTCGCGAACCACCATCGTGTGGTGTGTTCGCTCGTCGTCCGCAAACCCTAGTTCGCGCCCGATCCGACGTACGAGATTTTCTCGGTGCCTAATTCACCACGTGGTAAATCCGTATCTACGAGGAAAGTCAGATTCGTCAGACGAATCACGCCCTGCGAAACTCTAGCATCACCCGTTGACTTCCGGTGTCTCAAGCGTTTGTTTGAATCACCGCTCAGGTATATCTAAACTTGTTATTAGTTTACATTTAATCATTTATTTATTTATTGATATGTCGCGTATTTATATATATGCGTTTTTGGTGTTTGCGCGTTATGGTGATTGTCGAATCCTGTTGTTTTTGGTTTACGCTAATTATCTGGTTTTCGCGTTAGTAAATTAAAACCTTTCCGCTGCGTATTAAATTAAATGTTAATTTAATAATTTAATTTTAACTTACTCGGTAATTGATTAAATAATTATTTATTGTAAATAATTAATTTCAAAAAAAATTTGTTATTACCGAGACCCGAATGCCACTGTCATAACCCAATATATATATGCGTCGTGTGAAGTATCAAGCAACAAGTTCAAGCCAAAGTCTCATTGGCCGAACCTGGTCCGAACCAGGAGTTCGGAATGGCCGAACCTGAGGTTCGGACAGAGATCGGCCAGCTGCTATAAATACCATATTTGTTCTTGTAATTGATAGTTCTGAGCGTGTAAGATTTTTTAAGTGTGTGTTTCTGAGAGTGTTTTCTCTTTGTCATTTCTAAGTGATTTAGTGATTGTAATTGTTCGTTTGTGATCAATAAAACAATCAGTTAATTACGTTTCGATGTCCAAATAGCTAGATTGAGTAGACGATCCGATGCTCACGCATTTTCAAGTGGTATCAGAGCTTTCTGGTTCAATCTACTGATTTATGGTTGCTATTTTCGGACTATTGAGCGTTTTTGGTGTTTTCTCGAAGTTTGTTTACGTGTTTTTGATCGATTCCTTCGTGTTTACTGTGTCAAAACTGCTTCTAAATCATTCCTTATCATTTTTCTCGGTTGACAGTTGCATGTTTCATCAAAATCAATCAAAATTTGCGTGTTTTTGAAAAATTATGTCGAGGTTCGGAGTTCACTGGTCAGGTTCGGAGTAACTGCTCTGAAAGTTCAAGTTCGGAGCTCCGAAGTTTGATCTCGGTGAGAGTTTAATCAGTGATCGGTGAGAGTTCGGAGTTGGTCTAGTTCGGTGGAGGTTCGGAGATCTTTCGGACAAAGCTTAAGTTTGGATTGTTTGAGTTAGGTTCGGAAAAAGTTCGGAGGGAGTTCGGAGCTCAGATATTAGTTCGGAACAAGTTCGGCCAACAGATTTAAAAAAAAATTCAAATGATGACGGAATTTCAAGCCTTTGCCGCTATGCAAAACGCAATGCAAACAATGCTGAATTTGGACAATGAAATCGGAACAAGTCAGAAAGTTCCCAAATTATTGAAGCTTGAAGAGTATCAGAATTGGAAACAACGATTTTTGGCTTATATAAGTACGAATGACATTGATTTGTGGATTCCAATCAAGAAACTTTATCAACATCCGACTGATGCGGGAGATTTTAAGGAAGTTCATACTTTCGATATTGCTGAAAGAAAAGCCTATGAGCTTGAACAAAAAGCTTTCGGTTATCTTACGATGGCATTACCCACTGAGTTGTTACATCAATTCAGTACGTGCAAGAAATCACAACAATTGTGGGATGCTTTATCAGCAAGATGTGAGGGTAATGATGATTACAAGAAAAGTCGGAAGAAAGTGTTGAATAAAGAATTTGATAATTTTCAATATTATGACAATGAGAACATTACTGCTCTTGTTTCCCGATTTTCACATCTGATTAGTGAATTGAAGGTTGTTGGTACTAAGAAAACTGATGCTGATTTGAAGGAAAAGATTATGGAAGCTTTACCTAAAAAGTGGGAAAACTATGTTCTGTTACTCACACATGATAAAGATTACTCTACATTGACATTTCATGAGCTTACTGGAAAACTTCATGCTCGAGAAATGGAAATATTAAATTCAAAGAAGTCAACTGCTACTTTACAAAATCCTGAATTGTATCATGGTGAAAATAGTGCAAGCATGAGTGCTAAATCTAAGCCAACCTTGAGTTCGGCACCGAATATTGCTTTTATGGCTGGAGTTTTAGGAAATTCTGATAGTAATTCATCACGAGGTTGTAGTTTTACAATTCCAAATTCTTCAAGTCAGAATTCTTTTTCTGCTGACTCAACGGATGATTGTGCCAAAATGATTGCTGCTTTAATCTCATCATCATTTGGTTTGATTATCAAGAATGTTGCTGATGCAAAATTAACAAGGGATGAACTGGATGCTTTTGATGATGATCAATTGACTGAATTGGATTTATCTTGGCAATATGCTATGCTGAGTCACCGATCAAAAAGATTTATCAAGAAGTATGGTAAATCCACTTCTAATTTTAGTGAGAAATTAGGTTTTGATAAATCAAAACTTAAGTGTAACAAGTGTTCAAAGCTTGGACATTTTGCTAAAGAATGTCAACAGGCACATATTAGTAAGTCTGGTTTTCCTTTATCACCCAAGTCTGGTTTTACTCAACCATCTTCTAGTAACACAGACAAGGAAACAGCTTTAACAGTTCAACAGGATGTTGTTTATGATTAGGGTCAACGGTTTGGATATGATTCATCAGCCTTGATTGTCACTCATGATCAGTCAGATGATTCTTGTTCAGATACTAGTTCCGATACTAGTTCAATACCAAGTCCGTATGAATCTGCTAAATTTGGAGAGTTTGTTGAAAGAAAATGCATTTTTGTTGGATAAACTTCAAAAGCTTTCTGAGGAATTTAATTTGATTAATTCAGATTTGAAGATTTCTAACGAACATGAAAAAGAATTAGTTTTGAAGAACGAATGTCTGATTACTGAGGTCAGGTTGTTGAATGAAGCTTTAGAGAATGTTGAAGCTGCAAAAGCTAAAATTTCTGAAGAAAAGGAAATATTACTTCAAGAATTTAACAAATGTAAATTTGATGCAGAAGATGTTGTTTCTGATTTCAATAATTTGTTTGACAAATCCAAAATCAAGCTTGATTTGCTTACAAAGAATGTTGAAGAATCTGCTGCAAAGATTGAAGCATATCAAGTTGACATAGAAAAGTTGTTAGATGAGAAGCGGGATTTGGTGAGTGTTGATAAAGTTCAGAAAGCAAATCTGGAAATTCAGAAGCGAAATGAAGATAAATTGAAGAAAGAAAATCTTGAGGGCATGGAAAATCTTCGTATGCAAAAGTTTGAAACACACAAAGTTGCCAAAAGATTGATTTCTACTGAGAAGGAGTTAGCTGAAGCTCAAAAGCAAATTTCTGATCTCAAAATTCAAGTCATTGATGCTAATAGATTGCTCAACAATGTTTCAAATTCTCAAGTGTTCACAAGCTTCTTAGCTAATGATGCAAATTTTGAGAAAATGTTTAATAAAACTGCATCAACCCCTGCTCAAATCAAAGAAGCATTCAAAGAAGTAAAGGAACAGACTAAAGAATTTGATTATTAAAACGTTCCATCATCTACTTCTGAAGAAGAAAAGGTTGTTGAGAAGACGAAAAACAAGAAACCTAAGAAGAAGAAAGGCAGGAAATCTGAGATTCCTTCTGCTCCAAAATTTGTCTCTAGTTTATCTTCTGCTGATAATGAGAAATCAGCTACTTCAAGTGACCGGATTCAGTCTCAACCTGACTTTGATGACACGATTTTCTATGATTAAAGGAATGTTACTAAAGTGAAGGCTGAATTTTCTCGATTAGCAAGGAATGGACATTTTGCATCTGAGGAGAAAGTTGTTGAAAAGCATGTGGGTCTCAGATTTAAAGCAAAAGATGTAAAAACTATGAAGGTTCCAGCATTATCATCTCAAGACTTAAAGAAATTGAAGCTGAAGCAAGTGAAGAAGGATGTTTTTAAGGCTGAAAAAGTTTAACCCGAGAGGTTCTACAAGCTTAAAGGTTCTAATCAGCTTTTCTCTGATAAAGAATTTCCTCTTCATTGTGTTGATGCTCGGAAGATTTCTGAAGTATTTGTGAAAGATAAAGTTTCTTCTGATGGTTCTTTATCTCGAAGCCCAACATCCAAATGGGTTCATGATCACAGACATCAGGTATATGATTCTCAATCTGCTCATGTCCGAGATATTCCTATGTGTAGCTCTTCGCAGGTACATCACAAATGGGACAAGACAACGCGAATTTGTTATATTTGCTGCCGAACAGAGCATATGGAAAAGGATTGTCCACTACCTGCTGAATCATCGCAAAGGTTTCACAAGAAACCAGTTTTTGGTAAACCTGCCAAACCAATGTTCTTTAATGAACAAGGCAGAGTGTTTGATGAAGTTGAGCCTACATTCTTTTTAAAACAAAAACGTTTTGTTCCATTGTTTCCAAAGGTTCAAAATGTAGGTTCATCATCACAGTCACCTGTGATAAGTTCATCAAAAACATAATTACCAAAACAACATTGGAAACCTAAGGTGGTTTCTAATCAAAATCAGGACAGTGGTCGACCAGAAGCGATCCGCTTCGGGTCATTTATAAATCAATCAGTTTGACCAGTGTGTAGGTACTTCTAGAAGACCTATCGACGATTGCAAAGTTGTTGATGGAGGAGTATTCTAAAATTTTTAAACTGTCACATATCTGCAAATTTTCTGAAATTTTTAAACTATTCCTTTGAAAATTTTAAACTGTTCCTTTGAAGTTCAGGAACCGATCCGTATGATTTGGTCTATGAGAATAATTCAAGTTTTAAAAAGGTATCTAACCAAGTGACTAAACTACACACCAGGGCAGTGCATCCGTCGTATGTAGTACAGTATTGACAAGAACCGGATATCAATTCATGGACGCGGTGACAATCTCCTGATACCAAATCGTTGCTCATATTTAACAGATAAAATTGAAATGAGAAACTGATAAAGAAAATTATGCTAAATAACTAAAACTGACAAAACAACTAAAAAACCCGGATAACACACTGAAAAATCAGTCGAAGAAAAGTATCACCTAGATAAGAATCCTCTAAACCCAATAAGACCCCTAGTTAGACTAGTCAACATGATAACTATCCACTAATGATGAAAACCAAAATGAAATAGGACTATAGACACATCCTAATCACAAAGGTAATCCTAATTAAAGCTCAGACATAAAACTATGTAAAATTGTCTAATGGTCTAATCGCTTTGGTCAAAGTGGACTAAACGTATACGTAAAAGGAAACCATAAGAAAGGTATCTCTAAATGGCACCTAACACATTCAATGATTCTTAAATGAATAGCCTAGGACCTAGAAAACTCTAAACATGAATAAGTAAGCTCGAATCTTGGTCATAAGCACCCTAACTCACTAAACAATGCGTAGCAATTTTCTAGTACATGAAACGAATCAGTCAACTCTATCCTATATAGATGCACACAAAATCAGCCCTAAATCCATATCATATTATCATGTAGGAGGTCTCTGGATTTTGCGTTGATCAATAAACTCTAAAAAGTCAACCGATTAATAATAAGCTAATTAATAAATGGTCGTAGTTCTACAATCCATATCAATTAACCCACATGACATGATAAAACAGAAGCTAAACATGCATACAAAATCATCCAAGACATCTAAATCAGAATCAAAGAGCAATTTCACAAGATCATGTCAAAAGGTCAAACTAAAAAGTCAAACTAGGCCTAAATTTATCAAATCCAAGTGATACAATGCACAATCAGCCAAGAAACATGTTTAGAAGCAATAAAAATGCAATCTTGGGACTGACTATGATGAAGAACAAGATTAAAATACCAAAAGCCAAAGCTTGTATGAAGACCCAACCCGTTAGAGCTTCAAATCTTCAAATTTCGGTTTAAAAAGCTCCTATCTTCGCCTCCAATCCTCCCTTGATCTTCAAAAATGTGTTTTAGGGTTTTTAGAACTGATATGGAGTGTTTTCTCCTGCAGAGAAAGTCCGATGAGTTATACAAAACACCAAAGAGAAAAAAGCAGAACGTCAAACAAACAACAATCAGGTCGGTCTTGTGGACACGCAGAGAAAGTTCGATCGTTTGACAAAATAAAGAAAATCAAACAAGTTTAAATCTTTGCAAAATGAACACATGTATACATAATGACTTCTCATTTTCTTTTTCACATATCTTTTTCTTGATATATCATGAGATATGCATCAAGATGTTGTCCACTTGGTCAAACATTAGTATTTAATGAATATCACATCTGAATACTTTCTGATTTAATGTCGAGCCTACTAAGCACATCAAACAATGATCTTATGGATTTTCATCTATTTTATCCATGAGTCAGACATGTAAGCCAATGTATCATCATTTCCCAATTATGTCGGATCAATTTCTCATTTTCAATGTTTTTATATTTTCTATCTTTCAATGTTTTTGTATTTTTCTATTTTCTCCCCCTTAAAATGAAAACTCTATTGTTGGATTTTCATTTTAACAAAACACAATGACACTATTTTTGGTTTTTCAATTTTCTCGCCCTAAACTACAAACGATATGCATTAAAGAAAGAAAATTGACCAATCGATATTGATACCTTTCAGTTTTTAGCTTTCAGGAAAAAACTTTCAATTTTGTAAGATGAACATTCAATTTAAGTTAAGCAGGAGAGTCCACTATCAATAATTGCTTGAACAATCACCGACAGGTCTTTTTGAAGAAACATGCACACTGGTTTTAAATGATTAGTATTCAAATGATCCAAAGCACACAGCTTCTGGTCGACCAATGTCTTCCATAAAAAATCATTAGCAGATTTGGTAACCACCTTAGGTCGCCACAGCAATTTAGGTTTTTCTATTTCAATAAGTCATTGCTAGTTGATGAACTATCCACACTTGAATCATGTTTAAAAAATTGTTTCTTTGGAAGTTTAGAGGATATGGATGTGGACTCGGTAAAAACTCTGCCTGATTCATCAATAAATGTGGCAAATTTATAAAAAAATTATTTCTTAGTCATTTCAGGACAATGTTGTGCCATGTGGCCTTTTCGGCGACATTGATAACCCAAACGATAAGACCGCTTTGGTTTCTTTTTGTCCTGAAAGACATCACAGTCATAATAAAAATCAAACTTATCATAAAAATCATTAAATGCTTGAAACCGATTATTTTACACCCATTTGGAAGTAGGACTTCGAGGAGTAGGATTTGAACCAGATGAAGAAGACCATACAGAATGTCTTTGACCAACTTGTGACGAATTTGAGAAAATATTCTTCTTTAAATCTTTCTTCGATTGTTGACTCCCGAATCCTTTCGCCATTGTGGACATGAAAACTTGAGCCAAATGATAAATTTGATCAAGATTTGTATCTTTCTTTTCTTTTGGAGCTTTCTTGGGCATGTTCTTCTTGTCTTTCTTTTCAAATTTCTTGTTCTCACTACCCAAACCAGACTGTTTGTAACCTGGTAGCTTTGATAAATCAAGTTGAGAACTAACATGTCCAGATTTAGCAGCTTTATTAAACGAATCTTTAATACCTTTAAATTATTAGTCTCAACCAAGTCTGCAGCAACCTTTCCTTCAGACATCATCTTCTCATCTTTCTCCACCAACTTCTCAACATAAATTTTGTTATCAGGTACACCAGTTCCACAAGAGACAAATTTAACAGGTGTAGGTGCAATCGTTTGTCTTATTCTACACTTTCTTGTTAGATGACTTTGATTTCTTCTCGTCAGATTTCTTAGTAACAAATTCAGAATAGTCACCAGGCACATTAGAAGATTTGACATCAGCCAGAGGATCAGTTTGAATCACTGGGGGTGGTAATTGATTGAATTCTTCTCCTCCAAACAGTCTTTTGAAATTCGCATCGTTGCATAAATAACTTGTGAAAGAGTGTGAATTCTTCAAATTATTTAACTTCCTGTTAAGATCTAAAATGATGGCGGGCTGCTCAAGGACAACCCAGACTCGGGCCCGGACCGGTTTTGGGATACCTCCACCCAATCGGCCCATTAGGGTTACTTTTAATTATATTTTGTTTCTTGTTCTGCAAGTGTTCTATTCCTATTTAAACTCTTGATTATTATCTTTTAAACTTGGTTAAAGTTTTATAATAAATATTTACTTTAGAGATTTATCCAAGTGTTCCTAGAGCTGGTATTTGGCTTCTAGGGATTCTAGCACCGGGTTTTGGGGCTAGGTTTTCGTTCCTTGACATAGATCAAGGGTTATCTATCCATCACGTTATCAAGTGGCATCAGAGCCATGGATCGGAGGAACCATCGTGATCATCGACGTAGATTTGCCGCCGGAGGCAACTACGACTATCACCGTGACCCCTGAAATGTAGAAGGAATCAAGAGGATGCAACAACGAGTTCGTGAACTCGAGTTACATCCGTTCTATGAAGACACGCCCAGATTTGATCAAGATGGGATTATACCAGACAAGAAGGAATGTTTGTTGATACAAAAACTTCTTGGCTGGATTACTATTCAAGAAGAAAAACTAGTAGAAACAGGTGAACCAATGAACGAGAAAGATGGGTTCGATCGGGAGACTAGACTTGCGGTGCAAAATATGATTTCTTTAGATCAACAATGTTCGTTTAAGGTTGCACAACATTGGACTCAACTTTTCCAATTCAAATTGGTAATTATTGCTTGTGTTGGAAGGATCGATCTGGTCAGTTTCTTTTGCCTACAATTGAGTAACTATAGTTTAAAGTATAAATACAAAAGGGATGGAATAGTACGAAATTTTAGATATTCAGAAAAAATGGGGTTTCAAAAGTTTGTGATTAAACTAAATGTTTTAGATGAGGATGCCATGGGCTATAAAGCAAATTGTGGAGCTCATAGGCAACCTCTACGAGGGCATGCACATATTGCTATATCCATAGATTTATTGAATACATTTAATTTTTGTGACATGAATATATGTGGGGAGATTTGGAGATATCCAGAAATATTGAGGTCTCAAAATTTTGGATTAAAAAACAAAAATCCTTCCGATCTTTTCCTTTTTTATTTTAATAATTCAAAATTGAAATCTGTGGGACAAGTTGATGGGGTTGTATATGAAGATTTATGGGATTTCTTGGTTATGCAAAGGTATTATAAGCTTCAACGTCACAAGTATGATTTGTTCGAGGTGCTAAAGAATGTTGTCCGCTCCAGAAAATATAGTGATGACCTCTTCGACGTTCTCAAGACTCGAGGACGAGTCGGGGGAGAGGGAGAAGGGTGTGGGAGGACCAGACAATCCAATAGAACCGGGACCCACCGGTCCGAATGGAGCTCGCTTAAAGCCGACTCAAGTGACATGCGAAAATAAACTTATAAAGTTGGTCGTGATGATCTTGTTCATGACGATGTTGAGAGGAAGACGTTGGGATATTCCATTTGATCCTGGTGGTTTTGATCCGATGTTAAAACTCGAGGACGGGTTCTTCAAAGAAGGGGAGGATGATACGGATCTGGATAGTCCATATCCAGCGCCCGACCCGCAAGGATTTGGGGGGATACGAACCCGGTTTCGTTAGGTTTCTTGTTCCCTACTTTATCCTTAGTTTAGTAGTTTATTTTAATTTAATAGGTTTCCTAGTTTAATTGTGATTCCTTTTATTTATTTGTCTATTTAAAGAACTCTTTGTAATCTTTTTAGTTGGTTGTTTCTTGAATAAAAAGTTTTCTCTTGGAGGTTTCTTCCAGGTTTTCTAGTTCCAGGATTTTGGGCTAGGGTTCTTGACATAGATCAAGGATTAACTATCCACTATGACATCAAGGGTTCTTGACATAGATCAAGGTTTAACTATCCTCTACGCTATCAAGTGGCATCAGAGCCATGGATCGGAGGAACCACCGTGATCATCGACGTAGATTCGCCGCCGGAGGCAACGACGACTATCAACGTGACCCCCGAGATGTAGAAGAAATCAAGAGTTTTCAACAGCGAGTTTGTGAACTCGAGTTGTGTCCGGTCTATGAAGGCACACCAAGATACGATGACGACAGGATTGAACCTGACATAGAAGAGTGTTACGTACTCAAGAGTTTCTTGGATGGAGTACTTTTAAACCAACCACTTCCCCACCAGGGATACCCGCGCAATACAAACCATCCCCACGATCCGCGCCGCCTATTTCCTTGCGCCCCGCTACAGCACCTTTCGTTGCCACCATTGCAACAACTCACACTCCGCCACAATCCGCGTATAATTTGATTGTTTATGGCGCAAGAGAACTTCGCACGTGCGATGGAAGTCTAGGTACGAATAACTGTGCTAATTCTTTTGCAATTTCTATATACATTGGCAGATTGAAATCTCCTATAATAGAGGAGTTTCAAAATATTGGGATATCAAATGGTGGGTTTCTGATCAAAATTTGTCGAATGTCCATTCAATTTGTATTTAATTACGAGATTTATGGGCATACAAACAAATCTGCAAAATTTAATGGTATATGATCATGAGTTCCTAAATTTTAAGAGGTGCGCAATACTTGCGTACAAAAATTGGGATATTCAAATTGGTAAAACATTTCTTGACGGCCGTGATTTTGGGAGTGCAACTTGGAATCCCTTAAAACATAAGGTGGAAAGTCCTCAAAATTTGGAATTTTATTATTTCACGATTATCATCGCATGAGGCTTTCAAATCTTTGTGATATCCTTCAAATGTAGGTTCCTAATTAAAATGTTGAGATATCCAATCAATTTGGCTATTCTATATATGAAGAATATACTAATTTTGCGGTTTCAAAATTTGGAGATTCTTTCCAAAATTAACGAGGATCTTTTTGACATTCTCAAAACTCGAGGATGAGTCTTTTTCAAAGAGAGGGAGAAGGAGAAGGAGGCGGGACGACCCGGTAACCCGATAGGCCCGGCACCCGTCGGTCCAAATGGTATGTGCTTAAAGCCGTCTGAGACAACTCGTAACGTTCCGTTTGATCCTCGGGGTCCTGATCCAACAATGAAACTCGAGGACGAGTTTTTAGAAAAGAGAGAATGATGGCTGGCTGCTCAAGAACAACCCAGACTCGGGCCCGGATCGGTTTTGGGTACCTCTACGCAATCGGCCCATTAGGGTTACTTTTAATTATATTTTTTTTCTTGTTCTGCAAGTGTTTTATTCATATTTAAACTCTTGATTATTGTCTTTTGAACTTGGTTAGAGTTTTATAATAAATATATACTTTGAAGATTTATCCAAGTGTTCCTAGAGCTGGTATTTGGCTTCTAGGGTTTCTAGCACCGTGTTTTGGGGCTAGGTTTTCATTCCTTGACATAGATCAAGGGTTATCTATCCATCACGTTATCATAAAACTTCAACCTTCAAATTTGATATCTTCTTCTGAGCTTCACCCAATGCCTTTTCTGAAACAATTAATTGTTCTGAAGCTCTGTTAGAAAAACACTTTTCTATTCTCATCTTATCATGTGCATTATACACTTCATGTGTAACTTTGTCCACCTTTTCTTGATAAATTTCTACATTTCTTGTCAACAATTTGTTTTCTTTTGTCAAACTGGTGACTTTATCTTGTAGTTTGGACTGTGTTATTTGATATTCATTATTCAAAACAGTAATCTCATCATGAACTTTCTAAAGTTCAGCATTAGATATCTGAAGTGATTCCAATCGTGCTTTTAATTTCTTAAACAATGCATCAAAATCTCCTGTTACTTCTTTTGCTTCTTTTTCCCATTTCTCGGCATTCTTGACTAAATCGTCTTTATTAGCGAGCAATGTCGAAATCTGGGTGACCAACTCTTCATTCTCAATTTAAAGTTTCAAATTATGTTCTTTATCAACAACTTCTTTTGATAACTTTTCATTCTCAGTAAGCAACTTAGTAATTGTTTTCTTTAAATCTTCAATTTCATTTTGAAACATCAATTCGTTCTCAGCAGCTTTATTCTGACAACATTCTTCTTTCTTCTGACTTTCATCACTAAAGAAATCATGATCAGTAAGCAATTCTTGAATCTTCTTATCTTTACGTGAAACCTCTTGAAACTTATCAATCAGACGAGAAAACCTGGAAGTCAAATTTGGCATCTTTTTATTTTCACAATGCCTTAAATTAACAAATTCTTTCTTCACAACTTTCCCTTGAGTCTGCTGACATTGTTCAATTTCTTCACACTTTTCTCTAAGACCATCCCATAATTATTTAGCAGTTGGAAACTTCTTAAACTAATGCAGCAAATCCTCAGGTAATGCCTTTGTAATATAACTATAAGCTTTCTGCTCTCTTGCATAAGCTTCTCTTTCCTCAAAAGATAAATCACTAAACATTTTTGGATATGTAGGACTTAGCATTGGATACACATACTCCTTTTCAATTGATATCCATAGTTCCATATCAAGAGCACTAATAGAAGATTTGAATTGTTTCGTCCAATTATGATAATCTTCCAATCTTAGCAACTTGGGAACGTTCTGAGTGGCTTTTATTTCTTTATCATAACTCATCATGAACGGCATTGAAGTTTGAGTAGCTGAAAAAGCTTGATAATAGCTCATCTTGAATTTAAAAATAGATCTCGTCGAGATGAATGTTTTGGCTGGTATTAGCTCCCGTAACTCTTAACGGTTCTTAAGTTACGTTAGTTTTAGTGAACACCATTTTTCTGCCAGCGGACCAAAACTAGTCTCAGCGTACCAAACCAACGACATCCGTACCAACAGAGTGCAATGTACCACCAGCGTACCAAACTCCAACATACCATAATCCGGACCAGAAATCTCAGCGTACCAGATCAACCAGCGTACCAATTTGGTACGGCGTAACTGCCAATGTACCAGAAAGTAACCGTCGCGTACCAACGATGAAGATTGCCTAGCGTACCAGAAAACCAGCGTACCAGAAATCTATGAAGATTGCCTAGCGTACCATTGTGTTCATCCAGCATACCATCATCATCATCAAGTGTACTAGCAGCGTACCAGACTGAAATCAACTGATTTTTTGAACTTTTGACTTTCGGAACTGGAAATTGGAACAGTGGGGTGCGAAAACACTCTAGGAACGTTTAAAAATCATTTTTGACCTCGGAATCACTTAGACTAGGGAAAAATTGATGAAAAACGAACCAAACCCAAACTTTCTATCATTAGAATTTCAAAAATGGCCAAATCACAGCAGTAGAACAACCTAGATTGCTCTAATACCACTTGTAAAACCACGGAACAGGTCTTACTACTGCATGATTCGGTTATTCGATGAACACGGATGTAAATAAAGCTTGGCTTTATTGATTCACAAAGAGGATCACAAAGAGTTCTAGAGAGAGAGAATACACGCTCAGTTACACACACTTAAGAGTAGAAAATGACAGAACTACTCCTAAGCTCTATCTCTCTCTAACGAACTATTTATAGTTGCAACCTAACACTCAGGTGGACCACCCAGCGTACCATTGGTATGCCCGTACCAATGGTATGGCGGACCAAGTGGTACGGCCACCTTGGTAAGTTGCTACTAAGACTCTTACAAACGCTCTAATCTAGATACAATACATGAGACACATGATAGCATAGGAATATGCTCTAACAAATAATCGTGCCGCAGAACGTCTCTTCGAGACTCCAAGATATAGATTTTGATATTTTAAAATTTTGATTTGTATCCTGTGTCAATCAGATCGAAAACAAAGAAAAAACAAAATATTTTTGGCTTTTAGAAAGTTTATATTAAAAACAAACCTAAAATCTTTTTGATTTTTCAAACTTATACTAAAACACAACGAAAATCTTTTTGTACTTTCTGAAATGAAATGAAATTGCAATACAAAATCAAACTCTATTTTTGGTATGAGAAAGATCACGATCAAGGATCATATTGATCATGACGCACTGAACTACACTTTCATTTTCATCTAACTGAAGCTCACAAGCCATGCTGATTGCTAGTATAACTTGTCCATCTTAAACTCAGACAGAGTCATACTCATACATTTGGATATGTTAAGGTATTGATTAGATTTGCTTTGACCAGTGTATCCCACACTATCAGACATATTCAAACAATTTTCTTTTCTTGTGTCACTTCATTGTAATTATGATATTGTCAACTGTATTCCATACAAAAAAAATATAAGAACGTTAAATCGTCTACCTTAAGGTCGATCTTTCGATACGCAGATAAGGCTTCGGATTTAACAAAATAAGAAGGATAAAACAAGTTGAAATTGTATTATTTAACAACAATCAGGTCAGGTCTTGTGGACACGCAGAGAAAGTCTGATAAATTATACGAAATGCCAACAAAAATAAAGCATAACCTCAAACGAACAACAATCAGGTCGATCGTTCGATACGCAGAGAAAGTCCGATCGTTTGATAAAATAAAGAAAATCAAACAAGTTAAAATCTTTGCAAAATGGACACATGTATATACAGTGACTTCTCATTTTTCTTTTTCACACATTTTTCTCTTTTTGTCATTAAATACGCTTCAAGATGTTATCCACTTGGTCAAGCATGAGTATTTAGTGTATATCATATCTGAATACTTTTTGATTTGCCAAGCCTACCAAGCATATCAAACATTGATCTTATAACTTTTTCATCTACTCTATCCATGAGTCAGATACATACGCCAATGTACCATCATTTCCCAATGATCAATTTTTCAAGATTTATATATTTTGCATGTATTCACCTTCACCAAATTTCGTATTTCTCCCCATAACATACCCCCCCTCCCTTTAAAACGAAAACCCTATTTTTGGATTTTTCCTTTTATAAAAACAAGACACTATTTTTGCTTTTTTTTAATTTTCTCCCCCTAAACTACAAACGAAATGTAAAGAAAGAAAATTGATCAACCGACACAGATACCTGTCTGTTTAGCTTTCAGAAAAATTACAGGTTAGAAATATGATATTGCTTGAAATTTAACTTAAGGTAAGCAGAATACTCCTCCATCAACAACTTTTCATTCGTCGATAGTTCTTCTAGGAGTACCTGCACACTGGTCAAGCACATTAGATTTTAAATAACCCGAAGCGAAGTGCTTCTGGTTGACCAGTGTCTTGATTTTGTTTTGAAACCACCTTAGGTTTCCATTGTTGTTGTTGTTTTGGTAAAACAGTTTTTGATGAATCAATCAAAGTGGACTGTGATGAACAACCTACATTTGGAACTGTTGAAAATTTTGGAATAAACCTTTCTTGCTTTTCAAAGAATGTAGGCTGAAATTCATCAAAAACTCTGCCATGTTCATCAAGAAATTTTGGTTTGGCAGTTTTACAAAAAACTGGAACCTTTCCTCTTATTTGAGTAGAAGCAACAGGAACCAGATAATCTTGTGCCATATGCCATTTTTGTCGGCAAATGTAACACAAACGATTGTTTATTTTTTTCCTTTTGGAACCTGTAAAGCTTCAGAAAAATGAACATCCCTAAAATGATCATAAAAAGTATCATATACCTGATGTCGATGATCATAAACCCACTTTGATGTCGAGCTCTTTGGATTAGAACTAGAACCTCCAGAAGAAAATTTTGCATTATGATTCTTCTTGTTCTTTTGAACATCATCTTTCACAAAAACTTCAGATATTTTCTAAACATCCATGCAATGAAGTGGAAATTCTTTGTCTAAAAATATATGTTCCAAACCCTTGAGCTTGTAAAATCTCTCAGGTTGAACCTTTTCAGCTCTGAAGACATCTTTCTTAACTTGCTTCAAGTTAACCTTTTTTCAACTATTGTTGTTGCTGAACTTGAACACCACCATCTTCAACAATTTTTGTCTTGAAACCCAAACTAACATAATGGAGGTTTTTGAGACTCACGGTTCGATCTCCTAGCTTGGTAGATGATGGTTTGAGGCTGAGATCTCGACAACTTGGTGTGAACCTCGACTGACCAGAATCTCCAGGAGAAAAGAGTGTGTGTGTGTTTGTTGTGATATGAGGCAAATGAGGCTACTAGGGTTTATTAAGTTTATTTATATCAGGGGCTAGTTTCGCTGGCAGTTTCGCTGGCTGGCGAAACTGGCTCTGATCTCGGACACATTGATCAGTCTAGCCTGCTACCGGGCGAATCTGTAATTTCGCTCGGTAGTTTCGCTGACTACCAAATTTAGGCAATTTTTACATAATCAAGTATTTACAATTAATCATGCTATTCACAATAATAAGTCATGTATTTAAATCACATTGCACATAAAGACAATCAATGATGAACACATAACACATATGGGCGGGTTCGGTGATCAACCAAAGGTCGTGGACGTATTCGGCCTAGTTAAGCATTAGTTACTTAAGTTAACACTTATAACGTAACTAATGGGTTTGTCTAACGGAAGTTAACCTTGAAATTCTCGGGTGTCACATCATTCCCCTGAAATTGGAATTTTCGTCCCGAAAATTATTCTTGTGTCGTAGCGTTCGCAGCATCAGCTGTCGTCGTTGCTATCGTCGCTGGGGAAAGAAAGCAAAAAGTTTTAGGGTTGTCACATCCTCCTCCCGTTAAGGAATTTTGGTCCCCAAAATTAAATCATACCATGAGTTTCCGTGGACGTTTGCTCGAACAGGTGAGGATACTTTTTCTTCATCTGATCCTCACGTTCCCAAGTATATTCAGGTCCACGTCTTGAGTTCCATCGCACCTTGACGATCGGAATCTTGCTACGTTTGAGGGCTTTCTCCTCGCGTCCCATGATTTCTACTGGTTGCTCAATAAATCTCAAATGTTCGTCGATTTCCAATTCCTCCAGAGGAATTATTTCGATGTCTTCAGCCAGACATTTCTTCAGATTGGAAACGTGAAACACGTTGTGAACTCCATCGAGTTCAGCAGGGAGTTGAAGTCGGTAGGCCACCGGGCCTACTTCCCCAATAATTTCAAATGGACCGATGTAGCGAGGATTTAACTTTCCACGCTTCCCGAAGCGTATCACTCCCTTCCAGGGAGATACCTTTAATAACACTTTGTCACCCACCTCAAACTTTAGAGGTTTCCGGCGTTTGTCAGCATAACTCTTTTGTCGATCACGTGCTGCAGCTAACCGTTGCCTGATTTGAATAATTCGTTCGGTCATATCATGGATCACTTCCGGTCCAGTAAGTCCTTTCTCACCCGTTTCAGCCCAACACACGGGCGATCTACATTTTCTGCCATAAAGTGCTTCAAAAGGTGCAGCACCTATACTTGAATGATAACTATTGTTGTAAGAGAACTCCACCAGTGGGAGGTGAGTCTCCCAATCCTTCCCAAAGTCAAGAACGCAAGCTCGGAGCATATCTTCTAAGGTTTGAATCGTTCGTTCCGTCTGACCATCAGTCTGCGGGTGATAAGCTGTACTCATGTCTAATCGGGTTCCCAATGCTTCCTGCATTGATTGCCATAACCGGGAAGTAAATCGAGGATCTCGATCGGAAATGGTAGTCTTAGGCACACCGTGAAGCTTCACAATTTTGTCGATGTACAGCTTTGTCAATTTATCCATATTATCACTTTCCTTCATTGGAATGAAATGTGCAGATTTGGTTAACCGATCGATGATAACCCAAATCGCATCCGGTTGATTTGATCGATGAGGTAATCCTGTTACAAAATCCATTGAGATATCCTCCCATTTCCATTCTGGGATCTTTGGTTGTTGCAGTAAACCGGAAGGCTTTTGATATTCGATCTTGACCCTTGAACATGTTAAACACTTAGCCACATATCGAGCAATGTCGGCTTTCATATTCGGCCACCAATAAAGATTCTTCAAGTCCTGATACATTTTATCCGATCCAGGGTGCACCGAGTATCTTGACTTGTGAGCCTCGTCCATCACGAGCTCACGGAGACTTCCAAACAAAGGAACCCAGATTCTGTCATTATAATACGTGAGTCCATCGGACTTAACTTCAGAATGGCCATCTACACCACGCAGTGCTTCAGCTGCGAAGTTTTCTGCTTTCAAAGCTTCTTGTTGGCAGTCACGGATCCGATCCGGTAATCCTGAATGTATTGTAAGTTGAAGCGCTCGTACCCGACGAGGCTTTTCGTACTCTTTTCTGCTTAGGGCATCAGCCACAACGTTGGCTTTTCCAGGATGATACTTAATGGCCAAATCATAATCATTTAGTAACTCGACCCACCGTCGTTGTCGCATGTTGAGGTCTTTCTGATCAAAGATGTGCTGTAGACTTTTATGATCGGTGAATATCGTGCACTTTGTTCCATATAGGTAATGTCTCCAAATCTTGAGTGCATGAACAACGGCTCCCATTTCCAAATCATGCGTTGTATAATTCTTTTCAGTATCCTTTAGTTGCCTGGACCCATAGGCAATCACTTTATCTCGTTGCATCAACACACAACCGAGTCCTTGGATTGATGCATCGCAGTAAACCACAAAATCGTCAATTCCATCGGGTAACGCAAGAATTGGAGCCGAACATAACATATCTTTAAGCGTTTGGAACGCGCGTTCTTCTTTCTCACCCCATCTGTATTGCACTCCTTTGTGCGTTAAGGCCGTTAAGGGTTGAGCCAATTGAGAGAAACCCTTGATAAACCTTCGATAATATCCGGCAAGTCCTAAAAATTGTTGGATTTCTGTTGGCGCTCTTGGGGTAGACCAATTCTTGATTGCTTCCACTTTGGCTGGATCGACATGAATTCCTTCCTCATTAACAATGTGTCCAAGAAATTGGACTTCGCGGATCCAAAAATCGCACTTCGAAAACTTAGCATAGAGCTGTTCCTTGCGGAGTAATTCCAAAATAAGACGCAGATGCTCCTCGTGTTCTTCCTTTGACTTGGAGTAGATCAAAATATCGTCGATGAAGACTATCACAAACTTATCGAGGTACGGCTTGCACACTCGATTCATCAGATCCATAAATACGGCAGGTGCATTGGTTAGCCCAAACGGCATAACCAGGAACTCGTAGTGTCCATACCGAGTTCTAAAAGCAGTCTTAGGAACATCCTCTTCACGAACACGAAGTTGGTGATAACCAGACCGTAGATCGATCTTTGAGTAGTAGCTTGAACCTTGCAGTTGATCGAAGAGATCGTCGATTCGAGGAAGTGGATACCGATTCTTGATCGTAACTTTGTTAAGCTCTCGGTAGTCAATGCACATGCGGAACGTTCCATCCTTCTTCTTAACAAACAGTACCGGAGCTCCCCATGGAGACGAACTTGGACGAATAAACCCCTTGTCGAGTAGCTCTTGTAGTTGTGAGGAGAGTTCGTTGAGTTCACTTACAGCCAAACGATACGGAGCGCGTGCAATCGGAGCGGCACCTGGAGCTAGATCAATCCCAAACTCAACTTGTCGAAATGGAGGCAAGCCAGGCAGATCTTCAGGAAATACATCTTGGAAGTCGCGAACTATCGGGTAATCATTAATTTTGCGCTCGGGATGTGTCGTGTCAGTGACGTTCGCAAGAATCGCGAAGTGACCCTTACGGAGGCATTTCTGAGCTTTAAGGAATGAAATAATGCCGGTGACTGTTCCACCTTTCTCACCTTGAACCGTTAATTCTTTACCGTCTTCGAGTGGGATACGAACCACTTTTTCTTTACATAAGATTTCAGCCCGATTCTCGGATAACCAATCCATTCCTACTATAACGTCGAAACTACCAATTGGGAAAGGCATAAGGTCAATTCCTAGGGTATGGCCCGCTAGTTCTAGCTTGCAATCCTTAACTATCTGGGTAGTATCATGAAGTTTACCATTTGCTAGTTCTACCACATATTTAGCATCTAAGTTGATCGGTTTAGCATTAATTATTCTAGCAAATTTAGTGGAAATAAAACTTTTCTCAGCACTAGAATCAAATAAAACAGTAGCAAAGAAACCGTTCAAAATAAATTTACCATTTATCACGTTGGCATCATTGCGAGCTTCACCCTGGCCCATGACGAAAGCTCGACCTCTACCATTTCCACCATTCCCGTTTCCACCATTACCATTGCCATTCCCATTACCATTACCTCCGCCGTTACCATTCCCACCGTTATTTCCCTGATTGCCATTACCTTGTCTTCTTAGCTGAGGGCAGTCTCTCTTGATGTGACCTTGAGCACCACACTCAAAGCAGCCACGGGCTCCCCCATTGTTGTTGTTCTGGTTCTGACCGTTGTTGTTCCCATTACCCCGATTGTTCCCATAGTTGTTGTTTCTTCTGGGGCGATTTTGCTGCTCGGGCAAAGTTGCCCAACAGTCCTTTGCTTCGTGGCCTCCCTTGCCACACCTTTCGCAGCTCACATTCTTTCTACAATTACCAGCATGATGCTTCCCACACCTGTTGCACAAGGGCAGGTTACCCTTGTAGTTGCTCTGACCATTTCCGCCCTGGCGGTAGTTGCCACTGTTATTCCCAGACCTCTTGCTTTGAACTTGGGAGTTGAAAGACCTCCCAGTGCTGTTACCCACACTCTGAACATTCATCGAGTTCTCAGGAGCTTCATCATCAGCTTTTCTCTTGCCACTAAGGGCAGTCTTCTCGGTGGCTTTCGCAGGTAGAGTACCTTTCTCGACCTCTTGATCAGTAAGTTTGTGAGCCAAACGAATGGCTTGCTGTACGGTCGCAGGGTTGCTGGCAGTCACCAATCCTTTGATTTGAGGCGCGAGGCCTTCCAGATAACGCTCGATGCGTTTGAATTCAGCGTCGACCATTGAGGGGCACAAGACCTCATACTCGTGATATCGTGCAGTGTACTGTTCAACCTCAGACCCAGACATCTTCAAATTCAGGAATTCGCCTTCAAGCTTCTTCACTTGGTCGCGGGGACAGTATTCCTCCATAATCAGATCCTTAAATGCTGCCCACTGCATGTTGTTGGCCGCGTCTAGCCCAATCATCTGAATCTCGGAGTTCCACCAGGAGAGTGCAGCTCCTTCGAAAGTACCAGTAGCAAACTTAACCTTGCTTTCCGCTGGGCAATTACACATGGAGAAGACCTTCTCGGACTTCTCAATCCATCGGAGGAGTCCTACAGCCCCTTCTTTGCCGGAAAACGTCATCGGCTTGCAGTCCATGAAAGACTTGTACGTGCAGTGGTGTTGGTTTCCTGATGCATAAATAGTTCGGACTTTAAAATTAAACAGGTCATGATATAATTGCTTTGTGCCTTAACCGGCATAATAGTTACCCTGGGCGGCATATGCAGCTTGGACGGCTGCCACCGCGGCTTGCACATGTTCAGTAATCATTGCTTGCAGCTGTGCAGGCGTCATGTTTATACCGCCTCTTCCGTTTCCTCTTCCAGACATCTTGCTGAATAGTTAAAGTAGCCAGTGTTCAGACACAGTTATAAATTATACATATTCCATAATATGTATATTAGCCAGTTCCCGTTATCCCACTATTAGTCCAGAAAAATTTTCGTGCAAATTGAGGCGTCGTCGAAGAACGTCGTAAATGCTATCGTCGAAGGTCGGCTTCCCATAAAGTCACCGTCGGCGTAGTCGTCGTAGTAGAAATCAGGACGTAGCGTGTAGCATCGTTTCGTTGTCGCTTTCCCCAGAGTAGTGTGCGTATTTGCGGTCGCATTTCGTATTCGTGTGAAAATTTCCTAAGGTCTTTCCGTTAGACTACTTAGACACGGTCTATATATATACTTATATATATATATATATACATATATCTGTACGTACTAAGCTTTTACTTACACAGCAGAGCGAGTATCCCAGGTTGGCACGTAAAAATTTTGTCTTTGGGAATTTGTTTATTCGTTTTGTAACCAAGGTTTTCAAGTTGCAGTTTCCAAATCGTTTTCAAAAATGATTCCAGTTCTCTGCAACCTATGGCTCTGATACCAATCTGTCGCACCCCCAAAATACCACTAACGGAGTCTATACCGTTAAGGGGCACGACTAGACCAGGATCCACAACCATAGTTACAAATACTAAACGAATCAGGGTTAGTTCAAACACAAATTATAGATAAAGTCTCAAATACAACGCAGCGGAATAAAATATTGTCTTATAGCACTAACCACGTGCTTTACAAAGTTAACATTGTTTTAAAATTCCCAAGTTAAGCTTTAAACAGAAATAAACATCTTCTTGTGCCATGCCAACCTCCAGCGGATACTCCTTAGCGATCTGCAAAAGTTTAAACCACGCAAGTGTCAACCTAACGGTTGGTGAGTTCACAGTGGGCTTGTCATGCATTGGCCCGGTCTCATAATCATAGTTCGTATCAAAATGTACTTACAACATATTCATTTGTGAAAAGCAATGCTCGTATTTAATTCTCAGTTTATAAATGGTTTGTCCGTGACCACGTCATCGGGTATGTACTAGTTCCGTAAAGTTAAAGGACTCAACCGATATCGCGGGTAGCTAATCCGTTGTTCCATGCTCTAAGGAAGTTTGTACCAAAGCTGACTTATTTTGTGGGGGCCGAGCCATCCCGTACGGTGCGGACCTAGTCATCGCGGTTTCTGCCTCCCCCGTGTCCTCTCGGGACCACGGTCAAATAGGCTGATATTGTTCCTCCGTGCACTCCCCGTGCCACGGGGCGGAGTTTGTCAAACTCCAGTAGATCTACCCAACATCCCCTCGCTTTCACAAATTAATGGCACAATTAAGTTGAGGACTTTTAAGTTATAAAGCATCCTTAGAAAACATGTGATATCATATGGTTTAGACTTTAACCTACACTAGCCATATTAAAATGTTTTCAGTTTCTGTTTCAAAAAGCAGTTTGATCAGAGTTCACAAGTGTTCCCATAAAACACTTCAGTTCGTCAAGTGGGTGCCGAGCATCCCGTGTTCTCATGTTCATCAGTGAGGTGCCTAGCACTCTCGAGTTTATCAGCATTGTTTTTCGTTAAGTTATTCGGTGTGGCCCAACGGACTCACGGTAAGCGGGTTAGTGACACTCACCTTTGGTTGCACTGCTACACTTCAAGTAATCCAAATATTGTCGTTTAACGAAGACCTAGAACACGTTTAGGTCTTAAGTATTAGTTTCGTGTCTAATCTTTACTTAACGTCACTATGGTCCATAACATAGCACGTTGCAACTATGACTCGACATACCGACGCACGACACCAATGGTTGATCATAAACAAGGGTTCATATGAATCAGATTCAAGCATGTTTCATCATAGTATAATCATGTAGGTCATGGCATAACACTTAAGCAAATTTCACAAGTTTGGTTTTTAGGTCAGGTCTTAGTTTCGCTAGCATAGTTTCGCTAGACAGTTTCGCTAGGTGCACGGGCAGCACTTTCGCTAGGCAATGCCCGGTGACACAGTTTCGCTAGGCTAGTTTCGCCCGAAACTGCCGACGCAGTTTCGCTAGCCTAGTTTCGCAGGGAAACTGGTTTGAACTTTCGTTCAGGTATTTCGCTCGATAGTTTCGCTCGAGCTGGTCTGGTCAGGTTCCCGGCGACACTATAGTTTCGCTGGTCAGTGTCGCTGGAAGGAGATATAATTTCGCTACTTAGTTTCGCCCAGAGAACACACAGTTTCGCTGGTCGCTAAAAACATACGGATTTGCCTAAAAATCAACCTAACAGCTTCTGATCATACATGCAATTCATTATCTAGCATCCATAGGCATTTACCAACATAAATCAAGCAGCTTTATCATGTTTAACATGCATTTTGATCATTAAATCTCTAAAATAGGTTCAAAACCCTAAAATGACCTAAATTGCATAAATCTCTAACATGGATGGATTTCACACGTAAAGTTATCAACTTTAGTACAGATCTAGCATCCTAAAGCATATATACAGAAGATCAAGCAACATCATGAAGGTTTGGTCATGCTTTTTAAGAAAAACACATATTAAACACATAATGGAGGTTTTTGAGACTCACGGTTCGATCTCCTAGCTTGGTAGATGATGGTTTGAGGCTGAGATCTCGACAACTTGGTGTGAACCTCGACTGACCAGAATCTCCAGGAGAAAAGAGTGTGTGTGTGTTTTTTGTGATATGAGGCAAATGAGGCTACTAGGGTTTATTAAGTTTATTTATATCAGGGGCTAGTTTCGCTGGCAGTTTCGCTGGCTGGCGAAACTGGCTCTGATCTCGGACACATTGATCAGTCTAGCCTGCTACCGGGCGAATCTGTAATTTCGCTCGGTAGTTTCGCTGACTACCAAATTTAGGCAATTTTCACATAATCAAGTATTTACAATTAATCATGCTATTCACAATAATAAGTCATGTATTTAAATCACATTGCACATAAAGACAATCAATGATGAACACATAACACATATGGGCGGGTTCGGTGATCAACCAAAGGTCGTGGACGTATTCGGCCTAGTTAAGCATTAGTTACTTAAGTTAACACTTATAACGTAACTAATGGGTTTGTCTAACGGAAGTTAACCTTGAAATTCTCGGGTGTCACAAACTAGCATCATATGCACAGTCAACTACCACAAAGTCTATAGGGAACAAAAATTTATCAATTTGAACAAGCACATTTTCCACTATTCCCTTGGGTCTAACAACCGACCTATCTGCTAAAGAAATGGTCGTCCTAGTTGGCTCTAACTCGCCTAATCCTAGGTGCATGAAAACAGAATATGGCATAACATTAATCGAGGCACCTAGATCAGCTAAAGCACATGTAACAGATGAATCACCAAAAGAGCACGGAATCGTAAAGGTACCAGGATCAGTCAATTTTTCAGGCAATTTATTTTGAACTACAGCAGAACAATTAGCATCAAGAGTGACATCCGAAAAATTTTCAAGCTTCTTCTTATTAGTTAACATATCTTTTAAAAATTTAGCATACTTAGGCATTTGTTTAATAACATCAGTAAAAGGCAAAGTGACCCTAAGTTGCTTAAGAAGCTCTAAGAACTGATTGTACTCACGTGCATTCTTCTGTTGAACCAGACGTTCAGGATAAGGCACTTGCTTCAGATCATCGGCTGTAATCGGTCGAGGCGCAAATCTCACTCTCTTCTTCTCTTTAACAGCCTCCCACTTCAGCGGCCTCTCTTTCACTACCTCAGCCTCGACGTTTGGTGCGGTACTTGCTGGCGTAACGCTCTCGTGCACCCTCCCGCCAGGCGTCTCTAACTCGATCTCCTCATCGACCGGTTCTTCCTCTACTTCTGCCGGCGATGGACTCTGGACAACTCTCCCGCTCCTAGTGGTGATGGCATTCACATTGGCATTGGGGTTTTTGTAGGTACTACCGAAAAACTGACCCCCACGGGAATTGAGCTCCTTCAGCTGCTTCGCTATGTCACCCACCGACCTCTGCAAATCAAGGAACGAAGCTTGTTGATTCCTCAGCAATGTGTCATGCTCCGCCAGCTTCTTCTGTGTGGCCTCATCTTTTGCGTTCATCTGCTGCAAAATCTGCGTTTGGTTCATGACCAGCTCTGTAAGCTCCTTCATAGTCGGCCCTTCAGTTCCTCCACCATTCTGATTATACCTCGGCTGAAAACCAGGTGGATTGCCTCCCTCTCGCCATCCTGAATTTTGGCCACTCCTCCACCCAGACTGGAACGAATTACCGAACTGGTTTCGGTTTCCAATGTAATCCACTTGCTCAGCGGGAGCAAGCGGGCAATCTCGAGTGTCGTGAGCGCCTCTGCACAGCTCACATTTGGCTTTGATGTGGAGTTTGATTTCTTCTAAGGTTTTGTAAATATTCTCTAACTCCCTAGGTGACATGGTTTCTGAGCCAATGTGATTGACACCCCGGGTAGATGTAGATGGTGCGAGTGATCTAGTCGGGGCCAAGGTGGCTCTCCGACCTCCGGGTGCCTGCTGTTCAGCAAGTGCGAAGCTCTCAAATAATGATTTGCATTCGTCAACAGTGAGCTTCTCCATCATATGTCCCCCAGCCGAGATGTTGAAGTCCTTCTGAACAGAATAAGGAAGTCCATTATAGAACTTTTCTATGATCGCCCAGTCCGTCAACCCGTGTTGCGGACATCTACTCAGAAGGGTGTTGAATCTCTCGTAAGCAACAGAATAAGGCTCATCGGGGTCCATCTTGAAAGATTGGATTTCCTCCCGAGTACGTGAAGCCTTGGCTGGAGGATGGTACTTCTTCAGAAATTTCGCGGTCAGATCGTCCCAGGTGGCGATCGAATTAGGCGGAAGCGTCTCAAGCCACTCGGCGGCTCGAGACGTAAGGGAGAATGGAAATAAACGCAAGTAGATGATTTCGTTCGCGACTCCGGTGAGTCCGAACGTGTTGCAGATACGAATGAAGCGGGAGATATGCGTCGGTGCATCTTCGTCCTCACGTCCATGAAACTGAATGGAATGCGTCAAAGCGTTGATGACGTGGGACGGAACTTGCCAATTCGCGGTGTTGGCAATAGCAGGCTGTGCAATACCAAACCGGGCCTCGGTGACTCCGGCGCTAGCCTGCTCGTGGACGGTGCGACGTGCCGCCATGGATGAAAGATCGGGGAATGGAATGGGTTTGGTGTCGCGTGTGGTGTGTGTGGAAGAAGATGGTTTGGATTGAGCGGTGGAAATGATGAATGCCTCTAGCTCGGTGCGTAGAAGGCGAAACCGTTCACGAATATCCGCGTCGGGATCAGAAAGTGGTGACAACTCAGGGGGACCTCGTGAACGGGTGTGTGGCATAAAATGAGGAAACTGACTCAAAGAAAAAAAAATTTAAAAAAAATAAATAAAAAATAAAAAGGAAAAATAAACCTAAAAATCTAGACTCGAAGCGGAAATCCTAAGACTCTAAACACGGAAAAACCAAAAAGACACAAAATTTCCTAACGACGACCTAAGTTAATCTTGCCAATTGCCAAGTGTCCCCGGCAACGGCGCCAAAAACTTGATGTGCTCGGAACGACACTAAAAATACTAAATAACTAGACCTAAAACCTAGACCTAAGACACACCTAATTTTACCGAAATAACCTAAACCGAACCGAACCCTAAGGCAGTGAACCTGTCGGATTATAGTAAAGCTAAGGCAAGACCGGAAATATCGAACCTAGGACACTCTATAGACAAGACTTAACCTAGACCTAGAACATGGAAATACTGAGTAATTTGGGGTTTTGATTTGGATTGAATTAACTAACTTTAACTAAACGACCAATAAACAGACGGAAACAAGAAACTTCGGGAAACTTCAGATGAGAAAGAGGCACCACCTAGACCTAGACTCTTATTCAACACTCACAACTCAACTCAGTTAAAGAAATCCTGATGGCGGTTAGTTCACCTTTTAAGTCCTTCCTAACAGAGAATCCTACGCTCGAACAAGAGTTCACCTTTTGGGTACTTCCTACTTCAGCTAAACCTAACCACCCTCGAATCTAATCTAAGGTACCTTACGCTAGCCGGAGCTACCACTAACAAACTGCAATGATTCAGAATAGCAAGCTAGACAATTGACCTAGGGAATTTCCTTTTGGGACAACTCGATCCTAAGCAATTAACCAACCCGACTATCCAATAGCTATCACCCTTTTAAGTCTATTTAGCTAGCAACACACAAGATCCAAATCATCAAATATTAACTAGACCTATAACCACAATTAAGCTATTATGTTAAAATGCAAGAATAACCTACAAGCTAACTACTTTACCCAAACCGGAAGACATCCGCAAGCAAAGCAAGGTCCAATCAATAACTAACAATTTAGATCAAGTATATAAACGCATCATCACAGCAAATTAATGGAATTGAAAAGACTATCAAACATCAATCAGATAACCAAAACCGAATTAAAGTTGTAAACATCAAACAATAGTCATAATGGTCTAGGTGGTGGCGATTTACTTAGCCAACCACCATGAGATAGTCACAAACACAGAAAAGTTCCAGAATTTGTAGACAAGACATGGTTTATGATCTAGTAATTACAATAACTGAAAATAAAGAAAGAACCGGAGTAGTGATTTGATGATGAATTGTTCTCCCGGTTGACTCTCCTTGATCCCAGCTCTTCCCTGCTCCGAAAATCGCCTCTATTTGCTCTGAAAATCGTCTGCCAGTCGTGGAATTGACGAATACAAACCCTAAAATCGATTTTATAGTCGAATTGCTTCTTTTGCGGGTTTTGAGGCTGTAGGCGTATCTCCTACAAACACAATTCCTCCAGGCGATACGCCTGGAGTCTGCTACGCGACAGAATAGTCGGTCAAACCGACTTTAAGCTCCGTTGACTTCCCCTTTCCGGGCGTATCGCCTACTAGCCATCAGGTCCCAGGCGATACGCCTGGGACTGCTTGTTCAGCTCTTTTCCTTCTTTTTCTTCTATTCTTTCCAGCTTTCTCTCGTGGCCTCGGGACTTTATTAAAAACCTGTAAAACTTGAGAAAAACATAAACGACTGACTTAAAAACACAACTTAACTAAAAACACTTAACTAATGAAAACCGACTCAACTTGACTCGAATACGTAATAAAAGACTTAGGAAAACCGGATGTGTTTGCAACACATCAGTACACAAATGTGTAGCCAACCGGTTGGAGGCCGAACGGAGTTCAATATCAGCCTATTTTAGTTGTGGGTCCCACGAGGAACACAACTGGAGGCACAAACCATCGGCAAATGCCGAACTCTATTACGTCGGCTTTTGTACGAACTTCCTTAGTGCATGGAAATCGGATTAGCTACCCGCGATATCGGTTGACCGCTTTAATCTTTACTTAACTAGTGCATATTCGATAATTCAACACTTGGCAATTGTTTTGCAAAACTATTACTTATTTATATGTTGATACATATGCTTATGAGACCGGGCCACTGCATGACATGCCCACTGTGAACTCACCAACCGTTAGGTTGACACTTGTGTGGTTTTCACTTTTGCAGATCGCTGAGGAGTATCCACCGGAGGTTGGCATGGCACCCGAAGTTACTTATTTCATTTTGAACTTAAATTTGGAAATTGAACAAAAAACTTATGTTTTGTAATTTAAGCACGTGGTTAGTGCTAAGATACTCATGTTTTTCTTTCCGCCGTAAACTCTTAAACTGTTTTATGATGAATGTTTGGACTTTACTCTGATTCGTTTAGTATTTGTAACTAATGGTTGTGGTCCTGGTTTGCTCGCACCCCTTAACGGTATAAACTCCGGTAGTGGTTAATTTGGGGGTGTGACAAAAACTTTTTCAAACTTAGCTTTAAATAAGACTACAATTCTTGGAAGGGACACTGACTATCCCTTACCAATTCCAAGGCAGTTTCCTGATGAACCTGCTCCTGCTGAGGTTCAAACGAAAACTGTAGCAGCAACTGAGCATCCTGCTCAAGATGACAGAACCACAAACCCAATGGTCTCTGATCTCACATCTGTACCTGCTTCCTCTACTCTAAAAAACTTTTCAATCCAAAAAGAGGAAAGCCTCCACAAAAACTACCACTGCCACTTCCTCAACCGAATCACTTCCTGTCACTTTTAAAAGACAGAGAACTGTGGTCACTAGGTCTCCTCCACCTAGTACCACCAGCCAACCTGAAGCTTCTAACCCCGTTCAAGGCAAAAATCCCAAACGGAAACTGGTAAAAGTGGGATTTTCTCTTAGGGATGAACCTTCATTTGAGGGGGAGTCATTAGAAGCAGATGTACCTTCCCCATCTGAACAATTTTCACCCCTGCAACCCCTATCACCTAGGAGTGACAGTGCTCTCAATCTTGGCCTAAATGAAGGTGTTATTAACTCACCTACCTCATTACATGAGAACATACTGATAGGCCAAGACACTGTAGCATTGAGCCCCCACTCCTCACCGGAGGTGAATCTCAGGAGTTTGGAAGAGATTCATGCAGAAAGGGTTGCTGATGCCCAAGGGTCCCCACTGGATCTTGGTGCTAGCAGTAACATCAATAAGACCCAATCTGCGGCAATTTTCTCTGAATCAGCACCCAGAAGTCCTTCATTGGAACCAAGGGTTGCTGAAACAGATGAACAGAATCCCAGGTGCCAGTTGAGGGCAGCTTTACACTACCTGAATTGACGACTTTGTACCTAAATCTTCAAGCACAGGTTGATCAATTAAACTCAAATGTTGCTACTCTGGTCAAGGCTACTCCAACTGAAGCCGATGTAGGTCCTTCAAACCCTAACATAGAAGCTGGTGAAGCTGATACTGTCAAATTTGGGGAGAAGCTGACTTCTACACCTGCAATCATTGAAATAGAAGCAATTGAAAGAATTCTGGCTGAAGTTAGAGCCACAGCCTGTAAGAAAGTTGGTGTCAAACCCTTCACATTTGAAGAGAGTTAGGTCAATATGAAGAGCAGTCAGTTAATTGCCATATCTCCATTTGAAGATCCTAACCTCTGAATTAGTGCAATCTTCGATGCTAATTGTTGGTGCTCTCCCTGAGCACATCAACATGATCACAAGCCTGTTGAAAAATGTCATTTTTCCGGCTGAACGAGCCAGTGATCATATGGAGAGGAAAACTGCCTCCATTAGCAATGTAGCTGAAGATGTTGAAAGCACTGCAACTGTTGCAGTGGCCACTGTATCTGAAGGAGGTGATGAGAATTTAATTGGTGAAGATGAAGGCACGGAAGTGTTGGAAATTGTTGATAAAGAACCTGAAGTCACCAAACCTCAAGTGGTGACTGAAGGCTCCAACATTGTTCAAGCGGAAGTTCAAGCGGAAGCCCAACTGGTTGTTCAACCGGAAACCCAAACTGCAACCCAGGTGGAAGTTTATGGCCCCGACAACTCAATCATTGGTATTGATGGGTCTAATCAATTATCTGTGGTTCAACCGGAAGAACTGGGAAGCAAAGAAGCTGAATAAATAGCTGCAACTCTTATAGCTATGGGCAGTACCGAACCTGTTCAAACTGAAACTCCTAGAACTATTCAACAGGTGGTTCAAACTCCTGAAGCTGAAGCTATGCTAAAGATGGTGGAAGATGCAAAAAGGGTAGCAGAAGATGAGAGGCTAGCCCAAGAACTTCAAGAAGAATTGGATCTGTATTCTCAGGTTGAAGTTGTTGGAAGAAGCAAAGACTAGTTCCTTCAATTGGAGATTGGAGGACTACAATTTGGAAGAAATGACTGAAGTTGGTAGGCAAAGGTTGATCTCTATTGCCTCACAGATGCCTACCAAGCTAATAAGGAATGATGAAAAGTACTTGTTGTTGAAAAAGATAAAGAGGGCCCTTGTGGTTAAGAAACTGAAAACAGAAGAAGAGATAGCCCAGTTGAAAGTTAGAGAACTTTGCAACTTGATTGATATAATCTTTTATGAGCTCAAAGGAGACATAGCCGCAGTCAATCCAAAGTTAGTGATGCCTGCACCTTCAGAATTCACTTCAAGTACATCATCAAACTTAAATGTTAAACCTGAATTTACTGATGATGCAGATATGCCACCTCCACCTTCTTTTACATATAACCCAAGCCCCATATCTACTACAGCTTCATCACTTCCACTAGGGGTGTTCATGGTTTGGTTTCAAACCGCGAAACCGTCCAAACCGGTCATCGGTTCGGTTTTGCGGTTGGTTTTTTATCTTAACGAACGGTCGGTCGGTTTCAAAAAATTTAAACCGTAGTGAATGGTTTGGTTTACGGTTTATATGAAAAACCGGTCATAAAAAACCAGACCGGACCATGTACATATAATATATATTATATAATATATACATATATATATATATATAATTATATATATACAGATAAATTACATCGACTTCTTTTTTGTAATGAGATTTTAAGTTTTAGCGTCTAAAAACTAAAAATCTGGAAATTTAGACATGTTTTCATCCTAGAAATCTAGAACTTTAGTACACTATTGTTTATATTATGAACTTTAGTATTTGCATCACGTTTTGGTGGTTACATGTCCTACTTGGAGGTGGATTTTGTATTAACAAATTAGAGATGGCAAGTATAGTAGAGTAGCTTATACTCTTATTGTCTCATTTGATAAAGTTGATTTCGAATTTTCTTTTAATTTAAATTTTATTATTGTAAACTTATATCGAAAGCCTAAAGATCCTAAACCGTGAAACCAAACTGAAACCAAACCGGAAATAGAGGTTCGGTTTGGTTTGGTTTTAATTTTTAACGATTCGGTTTAGGTTTTCGATTATTAAAAACCGTAGCTAATGGTTTGGTTTACGGTTTGACTCAAAAACCGTATAAACCGGACCGTGAACACCCCTAACTTCCACAGTCATTTGCCCTCATTCCATACAAACCACCTTCAATTTCCAAGAAGGTAGCAACCAAACTTGCCAACCCAAGATACAGGACTGACAATTTTACACCAATTGTCCCTCTTAAGAAGAAGCCTCCTCCTACCATGGATTTCTCTGACATTTTCCCACCTTCTCCACCTTCAAGCCCTACACCAGAAGCCATTAAACCACCAACTCAAACTTCCCTACCTCCACTCACCATTAAAGAACCTTCAACCATCACCACCAAACCTATTGAAGTTCAATCTGGCCCTTCTTCATCATCTGGCAAAGGCAAAAGACCTGTTGTGTAAGAATCAGCAAATGATTCTGATGAAGAAAGGATGATGAGAAAAAGGAAGATGATGCATGCCAAGAGCAAAAGAGATCAGAAGCAAAGAAGAAAAGCTCCACCCAGAAACAACAAGATCGTGGGTTGGACAGTAGATGAAGCAACCTTTGACTTCACTTTTTACTTGGAAAATGGCACAACTCAGGTGGTAAATGCTCACAAGGCCACTACATTTCTTTCTGTGCTACAAATAACTGACATCATTCTAAAGCATAGAGAAATTCTAAGTCCCTCAAGAGCTGAGCACTTGTTAAGGCTTCACATAGAGCCAATGGTGCTAAACTGTGGAATGCTCTATAGGAGCAATTTAGATGATGATTCAGCAGCAGAAGAAGAAGAGCCTGTCAGTGAGATAAGCTTTGTCATTTGGGAAGAAGAAGAGAAGCTGTTCTATGTTTACAGAGCCGATGGCACCTTCACAATTCATGAGTCCATTTCTGTTCAAGAAGAATGGAGTGAAATGGATTGGGAATCTTTCAAGTATGTGAAGGTGACCAAAACAAATTTTAAAGAGCTTTCTCAAAATCTGGATGCCAACATCAAAACCACAGACAAGTAGGTTAAGAAGAAGAAACTTTTTGGGTATAAGTCAATTTTTGAAGATAAACATTGGAATTTGACAGCACAACTTAGGGGGAGATTGTAAGGAATATCGCTCTTGGAAGATTTCCGGCTGAATGCCAATTTTGTTATGTTCCGGCTGAAGTTGACTTGAAGCGGAATTCTCACTTCAAGCGGAACTGGCAGTTCAAGCGGAAAGAAGCAGTTTTGTCCTTTAGCGAATATTCCGGGTGAACTCGATTATCCACCAGATAATGAGTTCAACCGGACTTTTCTTGAGATGTCTTTTCAGCAAGTCCAATCCTGCAAAAGCTTCTCGTATGCTTCTATATCTGAATCAAGCCGCTCTCCTAAAGTAGTATGTTGCTGCCAACACGCAAGACATTCCACATGTCGATGTTTATTCTTTTGGTAGTTTGTATTTGACTTTATGTTTTACGGTCTAGATTAGATCGCATGAGATCAATTGCTGTCATTGATCTCATCAACACTATATATAGCTTAGTTAGCTCATAGTTTACATATCATCTGTTCTTGAACAACTTATAATAGTGTAGCTTTGAGTTAATGCAAATAGTGCCGAGTATTTGTTACTTCGTTTTTACTATCTTTCTGCAAATCAGGCATTTACATTATACACAAGAACTAAATATCGCTTAAGTAAAGTGAAATATAACTTTAATTCCGCAGGGTTATATTTGCAAGTAAAGGGCTTTTGTTTCAATTTGACTCTAACTAATAACGATCCTACAGAGTTTTATTGAGATTGAAATGTGTCACACCCCCCCTCCTCCGCACCCTGCCAGGAGCGGGGGAGGGTGTGGGACCGGCTGTCCGTATCATTACCCGAGATACCAACGCTTCTAACATCACACACATACACATACAACGGACATCCAGTCCACACATATGAAACTCTTAGACCGACTCATGAGCGAGGATGCATTGCACCTCTTATTCGATCTAACAGAATCGATAGCCACCGGATATGGCCTGGAACTGAATAACAAAGATACAGGATACCAAAGGAAACATAGTCATTATCATGTCTTCATTTACATTCATAATTCATAATTCATAATTCATAATTCATACAAAGTCCAAGTTCATAGTAACAACAACCAAGTAGCATTCCAAGTTCATATTAGGTTCATTCCTACACTTGCTTCCCTGCAACATAAGTCGATCACACAAAGTCAACAACTAACGTTGTTGGTGAGTCGTAACTACTATCATTATGTTAACAGTTTTCAAACACATGCTGGTTATGAAATTATCAAGCCACACCAAAGGTCAAACTTCATGTACTCTACGGGCACGTCGCAATCAGCCGTAATCCCTCTACGAGTAGAAATTTAGTTTCAACATATAAGGACATATTCCCCCTAGTTACCTAATACTAGAGGATCCGGATGAATATGGATAATTCAACTATAATGGCCGCTATAATCCCTTATATGCCTAGTGGCTTAATCTTAATGACCAGAAAGTATATGATAACCCACGCAGGGCATCTCCGAACTAACAGTGTTTGACAGGATAAATTCATAACAGATATAACAAATACATCAAACAGAATCGTGATCTTAAACAGTTAATTCTATGAGAGAAGTCAGAGGACTCACACAAAGAAGTCAGAAATGGTGGCTAGACAGAGTATCCGAGAATTAAATATCCTCTCTTTGATTTCTAGCAACCTATCATCGTTATCATGTACATATTTGTCATATTCGAGGCTAACATGTCTCATAGCATTCTCAGGTTGAAATTATCATAAAATACAGTCACTGGATCAGTCTCGATAATTTTTGGTTCATCCAAAATTGGCCAAACATTCTGTCATTTTTCTTCATAGGCGTACCGCCTGGGAGTTTACATTCCAGGGCGGTACGCTTCAAACGGTCGACTGATTTCTAGATTCAAATTTCGGGCGTACCGCTCTGACCCTTAAGTTTCTGGGCGGTACGCTGGAATCTGGTATTCTGGTTTCTATCTTACTTTTCTGGGCGTACCGCTCTGCATGCAGAGATTATGGGCGGTACGCCCCCATCTGTGAACAGGGGCCCGACTATTTTGTCTTTTAGTGCCATTTTCATATTTTGAAGTTTTATGACCAGGATTGATACTTAATCAGTTTCATATCATTCCGAGGGGTCAATTTAGGGTTCATTTGTGGTCTAATTCCTAAACCAAGACATAACCCCAATTCCCGAGCTTTCCAAATATGGTAAATTTCGTTGTTTCGACCCCTGATTCGTACATATTTCATTAGGGACAGAATCCCTATGACCCAATGACTCATTTCTTATTTAGATACACTGATCAACTCTGGATTTAAGTGATCTTAACTTGTAAAGTTTCCATTTATGGAAAGAAGTCAACATGCATGCATATAAGGGTTGTACCTTGTGAAGGGATCCTTGTACAACCGAGCTTTTCTGATTTTCTTGTCCTCTCCAGTCCTCAATCCAACTTCCAGCAACAATTTTATGCTTGCATGCATGATCCATAACCATTTATGAATACATGATCTTAAAGAAACCCAAAAATGGCATATTTGACCATAATTCAAGAGACTCTTACCTTGATTGCTCTTGAAATCAGTCCTTGAACCCTTTGATCCTCTTTGATTGCTCTTGCACAGCTGTATTCATGAGAGTTAGGTTTTAGAATGAGGTTTGCCTCATGTAGTCATGTGGTTAATGATGGAAATGATTCAAAGAATGCTTACCCTTGATGATGGCTCGTTCCTTTAGCCCCAATTACTTGAATTTGGTGAGAGCAGAGGTCTGGAGTAGCAACTCAGAGTTCTTGGCCGGATGTATGAAGAAAATCACAAGTGTATAGGGCTATAAAGGCCAAATTCATTGTTTCTATCGACCTGGACCGGAGGCGTACCGCCCCAAAATGTCCTATCTGGGGCGTACCGTCCGGATTTTCAGATTCGGGTAACCGAGGATCCGGTGGGTGCCGCAACCCGACCCGCTTATCAAATGGGGCGCGTACCGCCTAGGATATCCCAATCCTAGGCGTACCGCCTCAAATCGTAATTCAGAAACTTTTAATTGTTTCTCATTGGGGAAATTTCCAACTCGGATAATCGTTTTAGACACAGAGGTTACATTCTCTCCCCCTTAAAGGAATTCCGTCCCGGAATTCGTTAGTCATTAACTAAATAGCTTGGGGTATCTTCTTCTCATGTCTACCTCAGATTCCTACGTGTATTCGGGACCACGTCTAGCGTCCCATTTGACTTTTACCATTGGGATCCTTTTCTTGCGAAGTTTCTTCGTGATTCGTTCCATTATCTCGATAGGCTGTTCGGTGAAGTTCAACTTTTTATCAATCTTGATTTCTTTCAACGGAACCGCGAGAGCTTCATCGACCATGCATTTCTGTAGATTCGACACATGGAACACGTCGTGAACTCCGCTAAGTTCCTCAGGCAATTCTAGTTGATAAGCCACTTCTCCAACTCTTGATATTATCTTGAAAGGTCCGATATATCGTGGGCTCAATTTTCCTCTTTTGCCAAATCGGATTATACCTTTCCAGGGTGATATTTTCAACATCACCATGTCCCCTTCCGCAAACTCGAGTGGTCTCCTACGCTGATCTGCGTAGCTCTTCTGTCGGTCTTGAGCGGTTTTAAGCCTTTTACGAATCTCCCTAACTTTTTCAGTAGTTTCCATTATCAACTCAGGTCCTGTAAGTTAACCTTCTCCCACTTCAGACCAACATACTGGTGTTCGGCACTTTCTGCCATACAATGCTTCAAACGGTGCCATTTGAATGCTGGTGTGGTAACTATTATTATATGAAAATTCAGCTAGTGGAAGATGATCATCCCAGCTACCGCCAAATTCTATCACACAAGCTCTCAGCATATCTTCTAACGTTTGAATTGTTCTCTCACTTTGCCCATCAGTTTGGGGATGATAAGCTGTGCTAAACTTTAGTTTGGTTCCCATTGCTTCTTGAAAGCTTTGCCAAAAATGAGAAGTGAATCTAGTATCTCTATCAGAAATTATAGACTTTGGCACTCCGTGTTTCGATATAATCTCATTTACAAAAAGCTTTGCAAGTTGCTTCCCATTATAAGTTTCTGCCATTGGTAGAAAATGAGCAGATTTTGTCAGACGATCCACTACTACCCAAATGGCATCATTTCCACTTCTAGTTTTTGGAAGCTTCGTCACGAAGTCCATGGTAATTTCTTCCCATTTCCACTCAGGAAGTTCTATTCTCTGAAGACATCCGGTGGGTCTCTAATGTTCAGCCTTTACTTGAAGACAAATTGGACATTTTTCAACATAGGCAGCAATTGCCTTTTTCATTCCTGGCCACCAATAATTTGCTCTCAAATTCTGGTACATTTTGTCGCCTCCTGGATGGAGCATGTACTTAGATTTGTGAGCCTCCCGGAGAATTACCTCACGTAATCCTCCTTCTTTAGGCACCCATATACGTTTGCCTAGTCTTAGGATACCATCCGTCTCTCTTGTTAGTTTCCTTACAACAGTCATCATCTCATCCCTGTCAACATTTGAGTCAGCCATTTGTTTCTTTTGTGCTTCGATGATTTCTCCAATTAAATCTACACTTACATTCAGTCTCAAGGCTTGAACTCGGAGTGGCTTGATTCTTTCCTTTCTACTTAAAGCGTCTGCCACTACATTGGCCTTGCCTGGGTGATACTTGATCTCGCAATCATAATCACTCAGCACTTCCATCCAGCGTCTTTGTCGCATATTCAACTCTTTTTGACTGAATAAGTGTTGTAAACTTTTGTGGTCGGAGTATACTACAAATTTGGCTTCGTACAGGTAGTGTCTCCAAATTTTAAGAGCAAAGACGATTGCTCCTAACTCTAAGTCATGTGTGGTGTAATTCTTCTCATGCTTTTTGAGTTGTCTAGATGCGTAAGCAATTACTTTATCTTTCTGCATCAGAACACATCCGAGTCCATTGATAGAAGCATCGCAATATACCACAAAGTTTTCAGTTCCTTCTGGTAATGAAAGTATAGGAGCAAAGCTTAGTTTCTGTTTGAGCAATTCGAAGGCATTTGTATGCTTAGGTTTCCAATCAAACTTCACGTTCTTCTGGGTAAGGGAAGTTAATGGTGTGGCTATTTTTGAGAAATCCTGAATAAATCTCCGATAATAACCAGCTAGTCCTAAGAATCGCCGGATTTCGGTAGGACTCTTTGGTTGCTCCCATTTAGCAATCGCTTCTACTTTCGATGGGTCTACTTGAATTCCGGACTTGCTGACTACGTGACCCAGAAATTGCACTTCCCTTAGCCAAAAATCACATTTAGAAAACTTTGCATAAAGCTTCTCAGATCGCAATAATTCCAATATCTTCCTCAAATGTTCACCATGTTCTTCTCGAGTGCGGGAGTAAATCAAGATGTCGTCAATAAATACGATTACAAACTTGTCAAGATATGGTTTGCACACTCGATTCATTAAATCCATGAATATTGCTGGTGCATTAGTTAATCCAAAAGGCATAACTGTAAATTCATAATGACCATATCTTGTTCTGAAAGCTGTTCTCGGGACGTCCTCTTCACGGACTCTGACTTGATGATACCCCGATCTCAAATCGATTTTCGAAAAATAACTAGCCCCTTGCAGTTGATCGAACAAGTCATCAATTCTAGGCAAAGGGTACTTGTTTTTGATGGTTACACGATTGAGATCTCGGTAATCGATGCACATCCGCATCGAGCCATCCTTCTTTTTCACGAAGAGTACCGGCGCTCCCCAAGGTGATGAACTGGGTCTGATGAAACCTTTGTCGAGAAGTTCCTGAAGTTGGCTCTTTAATTCTTGCATTTCTGAAGGTGCCAGTCGGTATGGTGCCTTTGCTATCGGGGTTGTTCCAGGTGCGAGCTCAATTTGAAATTTTACTTGTCGTGTTGGGGGTAATCCAGGTAACTCGTCGGGAAACACATCTGGGTATTCTGAGACTACAGGTACTTCTTCCAATTTCTTTTCTCGAGGTGTCTCAACTAGGTTTGCTAGGTAAGCTTGATCACCTTTTCGAATACATTTTCCCGCTTTTAATCTGGAGATTATTCTCATTGGTTTTGTTTTCCTATCTCCAATGATCGTATGAATCTCGTCGTCTGCAGACTTTAATTCCAACATCTTTTCGGCGCAACGAATCTTTGCCTGATGTCGTGTGAGCCAATCCATTCCAAGAACTATGTCGAATTCACTTAGTTCCATAGGGAGGAGTTCGAGTTCAAAAGTAGTGTTCTCATGCTCTAAACGACAATCTCTAATTACTTTGGAGATACTAATCTTATGGCCATTAGCAGTTTCTACAACATAAGGAATATCTAACTTATGTGTAGTACATTTTAGTCTAGGGACACAGGCAGAGGATACAAAACTCCTATTAGCACCAGAATCAAATAAAATGCTAACAATCATATTATTGACAGAAAACATACCAGAGATCACGTCATCATTCACACGTGCCTCTTCGGCGGTCATGATATAGAGTCGGGGTGTACCTTTTGAAGTTCCCACGCCTTTGTTCTGTTCATCCCTTCTCTTCTTCCCTTGCGGACACTCCCAACTTCTATGCCCTTTTTCCTTGCAGTAGAAGCAGGCTACTAGTGATTTACATTGTTGATGCGCGTGCCCTGCTTTCCCACAATTTTTGCAAGTCTCTGCCCGCGGTCTTTTGAAATCCCTCCCATCATTTCTTCTTCCTTGGTCATTCCTTCCAAATTTACCCTTCTTGGAGTCATGACCTCTTTCACCACTTTTTCTTTTATTCTCGGAGGTGTCTACTTTGATTCCCGCTGTCCGGATCCATTCATCTGCCAAAGTACCGGTCAGACTTATAGCGGATGCCAAAGTATTGGGACGAGCGGATCTCACATTCGCTCTTATCTCGGGGCTTAATCCCCAAATGAACCTCCTGACTTTGAAAGTCTCAGTATCAGCCATGTGAGGTACTAAATTCAACAGTTCATTATACCTATTAATATAGGTCATGTAGTCGGATCCAATCATTCCTAAGTTGATAAACTCATTTTCCAACCTCTCAGCCTCATTTTCTGGAATGAACTTTTCCATAACTATTGCCCGAAATTCTCTCCAACTCATACGATAGGCTCTTTCCTTCCCAAGTCGATTCAATTCCACCTTCCACCAGTTTAATGCTGCTCCTTTGAAATATTGGGACGCAAACCTCACCTTGTCCCTGCTAGCACAATTGCTGATATCTAAGGCGGCCTCAGTTTCTTCTAACCAATTCAGGGCGTCAGTAGCCCCTTTGTCTCCCTTGAAAATACTGGGCTTGCAGGCCGTGTAAGTCTTATAAGAACATCCTCTCCTTTCCTCCCTTTCGGGCTTACGTTCCCTGCTCCTTGACCTTCTTCTGGTACGTTTTGGACGATCTTCATGATCGGGACTGGGGCTCCGACGGTTTCGGATTCTGCTGTGAGCTGATGAGTCAGTTTGGAACTCAGCTATTGGTGATCGGGACCTTGCAGACTCCTTGGGTCTAGAAACAGCAGTTTTGCTTCTTGGCGGTTCGCTGGATCTTTCTGAACCAACGTGTGTCTTTCCTTGTCTCTTCTCTTTAGCGACCAATGAAGGAAACGCTTTAGAGATTCCTTGAGCTATAAGCTCCTGAAGTCTTTCTTCATGTTCTATTTGCCTCAATTGTTCGGACGTAAGAGGTTCTTCCCTTTTACTATGAACAGAGCGATCATCACGATCATCATCTCCGTCATGGTCATCCTGACGACTTCTGCTCGTTCCTGCTTTCGACATTTCGCTGAAAGCAATACCAGATTGACAGATTATCATACATTTTGACTTAGTTGACAGGTATTCATAATTCATAGTTTATATTCCTTTGCATATTATAATGCCGTAGGAATATGTTCATATCATTGTTGTTGTACTATTTGGACTTTCTGGATCACCACTTTGTGGTTACCGACATAATTACCATGAAATGACTATGTTCCAGAATGAAATCACATACACATGAGTACTTAGGGGTGGTCTAATGATCCAATCCTCCTAGAAGCACTACTTATCAAGACTTATCATAATTATTATAGTACTCCAATCATTATTGAAAAACGATAAATGGTTCTTTATTCCATAACGATAAAGTGGTCCACATGGCGGTTCAACCGCTTACAATCACAAAACACACACACTTCAAACAGACTCAACCAAAGTTCATAGAAAAGAAAGTACATAACATGGTAAAACAACACATAAGATCCCAGTCTCCACCATTCATGCCGATCGTCATGCCGCTAATCCCTGCGCCTTCCGAAAGATGTCAAGTGTTTGAGATGAGACGACACCTTCTTGGCTTCCTCTGCCAACCTCTTTTCCTTCTTTAATTGCTTTTCCAACCTCTTTGCCAGCGCCTTGTTTTCTTCTCGCAGAGCGTCGATGACCGGGGAGGTAGGTCCGGAGTGATCTGCATATGGGGTTGGGGCGAAAATTGGGCCCGGTCCTGAGTAGGATGACCTAGGTAGGTCCTGATATGGCCCGTAAGGTGCATATGGATAAGCAGATGGTGGATAAGGCATGTAAGACTGCTGCATGGGTGGGGAGGTTGAATACTGGTATGGTGGTGGCGGGTAAAATGATGACGGTGGGGGATAGAAAGGCATGCCTGTGGCATAGGGATCCTGAACAGGTGTCTGGTACATGATAGGCTGCTGGTAGGATGATGGCTGCTGATAGGATGATGCGGGGTTGACTGTTGGACCTCAGCAATTGGGGAAAGCTATAACGGTCGGACACTGGTTGGTTACTTTGGCCCTGCATCATAGCAGCTACATATGGGTCCCTAATGTCATGAGCTAGAGCTGCGATAGGGTCCTGGATTGGAACATCCACTAGATTTCCCATTTGAGGGAAAGCTGCCATAGGATCCTGCTGCATAGGAACCGATTCCTCGGGTCCTTCCTCCACGTCTGCTGCGTAGGCTGGGGAAGCATACACATGCTGAGAATGATGCTCGGAATGATAACTCACTGTGTGCCCTGCAGACACCGCAATCACCACCTGTTGCACCGGGATGGTCTCGTCTTCTTCTTCTTCGGGTTCCTCTTCAGGGTCTTCTTGATCCGTTCCGGCGTCACGAGCGTTCCAGTCTGATGGAGCAATGTGGATGGTATGGCTCGGACGTACCGACATCCTAGGTTTTGTGCTTCTCTTCTTGGGTGGTTTTGGCACATCCGTAGTCGACGTCGCGGGTGACGGAGTCTTCTTTTGGGTCGGCGCGGTAAAGTACCCCGAAAGATCAGGGCTCATGGGTGGTGCCGGTTGGCTAGGTCCGCCTTCTTCCTTCTTACCCTTACTCCCCTTGCTACCTCCACTGTTTTTGCTGCCGGATTTCGAAGATTTAGTAAAACTCCACATGTTTACGATGGTACCTGTGGATATAGGTTCAATATACAATGATAATATATATACATATATATAATCATATTTCTCAACTTATGTCATGCTAAATTCCATCATTTGAATTCACTAGAGTACACATACAATAACCATCAGTATCCACGTGTCTATCAGACTTGTCATGTCATGAGATACCTGTGGGTAACAATGACAGCGTGCACTTTCTGCAATTATTACCGACCTTACATCATGCTATGAGAAATCTAATATACCAATTTCAACTTAGGTTAACATTTTTCATAGGAAATCATTAGCATCAATGTGTCTGTTAGGTTTCGCCGAGTCTTAGTGCACCTGTGGGTAGGAATGGCAGTTTTGCAAGGCTGTAACTTCTACCGACCTTACACTAATCCTCGATTACACCTAACATACAAATTTCAGCCTAGATCATATTTGGTTCATGCAATATCTTAGGGGTCAAACTAGGTTCAAGCTTAGGGCTCTAAGAATGCCTAATTTGCTGGAACCTTTGGCTCTGATACCAACCTGTCACACCCCCTCCTCCGCACCCTGCCAGGAGCGGGGGAGGGTGTGGGACCGGCTGTCCGTATCATTACCCGAGATACCAACGCTTCTAACATCACACACATACACATACAACGGACATCCAGTCCACACATATGAAACTCTTAGACCGACTCATGAGCGAGGATGCATTGCACCTCTTATTCGATCTAACAGAATCGATAGCCACCGGATATGGCCTGGAACTGAATAACAAAGATACAGGATACCAAAGGAAACATAGTCATTATCATGTCTTCATTTACATTCATAATTCATAATTCATAATTCATAATTCATAATTCATACAAAGTCCAAGTTCATAGTAACAACAACCAAGTAGCATTCCAAGTTCATATTAGGTTCATTCCTACACTTGCTTCCCTGCAACATAAGTCAATCACAACAAAGTCAACAACTAACGTTGTTGGTGAGTCGTAACTACTATCATTATGTTAACAGTTTTCAAACACATGCTGGTTATGAAATTATCAAGTCACACCAAAGGTCAAACTTCATGTACTCTACGGGCACGTCGCAATCAGCCGTAAACCCTCTACGAGTAGAAATTTCAGTTTCAACATATAAGGACATATTCCCCCTAGTTACCTAATACTAGAGGATCCGGATGAATATGGATAATTCAACTATAATGGCCGCTATAATCCCTTATATGCCTAGTGGCTTCAATCTTAATGACCAGAAAGTATATGATAACCCACGCAGGGCATCTCCGAACTAACAGTGTTTGACAGGATAAATTCATAACAGATATAACAAATACATCAAACAGAATCGTGATCTTAAACAGTTAATTCTATGAGAGAAGTCAGAGGACTCACACAAAGAAGTCAGAAATGGTGGCTAGACAGAGTATCCGAGAATTAAATATCCTCTCTTTGATTTCTAGCAACCTATCATCGTTATCATGTACATATTTGTCATATTCGAGGCTAACATGTCTCATAGCATTCTCAGGTTGAAATTATCATAAAATACAGTCACTGGATCAGTCTCGATAATTTTTGGTTCATCCAAAATTGGCCAAACATTCTGTCATTTTTCTTCATAGGCGTACCGCCTGGGAGTTTACATTCCAGGGCGGTACGCTTCAAACGGTCGACTGATTTCCAGATTCAAATTTCGGGCGTACCGCTCTGACCCTTAAGTTTCTGGGCGGTACGCTGGAATCTGGTATTCTGGTTTCTATCTTACTTTTCTGGGCGTACCGCTCTGCATGCAGAGATTATGGGCGGTACGCCCCCATCTGTGAACAGGGGCCCGACTATTTTGTCTTTTAGTGCCATTTTCATATTTTGAAGTTTTATGACCAGGATTGATACTTAATCAGTTTCATATCATTCCGAGGGGTCAATTTAGGGTTCATTTGTGGTCTAATTCCTAAACCAAGACATAACCCCAATTCCCGAGCTTTCCAAATATGGTAAATTTCGTTGTTTCGACCCCTGATTCGTACATATTTCATTAGGGACAGAATCCCTATGACCCATTGACTCATTTCTTATTTAGATACACTGATCAACTCTGGATTTAAGTGATCTTAACTTGTAAAGTTTCCATTTATGGAAAGAAGTCAACATGCATGCATATAAGGGTTGTACCTTGTGAAGGGATCCTTGTACAACCGAGCTTTTCTGATTTTCTTGTCCTCTCCAGTCCTCAATCCAACTTCCAGCAACAATTCTATGCTTGCATGCATGATCCATAACCATTTATGAATACATGATCTTAAAGAAACCCAAAAATGGCATATTTGACCATAATTCAAGAGACTCTTACCTTGATTGCTCTTGAAATCAGTCCTTGAACCCTTTGATCCTCTTTGATTGCTCTTGCACAGCTGTATTCATGAGAGTTAGGTTTTAGAATGAGGTTTGCCTCATGTAGTCATGTGGTTAATGATGGAAATGATTCAAAGAATGCTTACCCTTGATGATGGCTCCTTCCTTTAGCCCCAATTACTTGAATTTGGTGAGAGCAGAGGTCTGGAGTAGCAACTCAGAGTTCTTGGCCGGATGTGTGAAGAAAATCACAAGTGTATAGGGCTATAAAGGCCAAATTCCTTGTTTCTATCGACCTGGACCGGAGGCGTACCGCCCCAAAATGTCCTATCTGGGGCGTACCGCCCGGATTTTCAGATTCGGGTAACCGAGGATCCGGTGGGTGCCGCAACCCGACCCGCTTATCAAATGGGGCGCGTACCGCCTAGGATATCCCAATCCTAGGCGTACCGCCTCAAATCGTAATTCAGAAACTTTTAATTGTTTCTCATTGGGGAAATTTCCAACTCGGATAATCGTTTTAGACACAGAGGTTACAAAATGAGGGGTGTGTGAGTTGAAACTGTTCATTGGTTTTTCATTTTAATTTTCTTTTTACTTGACATATTTAGTTTACTATGGGTTGTGTGGTATCCTGGTTATCACATTAACATATGACGTGGCTTATCTGACTAAAATTGGCTCATCACTCAGTAGACTGACTGAGATAAGGCTTGACCTAGGTTTGATCTATCAAGGTTATGATGATGTTCATTATCTCATTTTTATGTTTGATGGTGCTGCAGCGGCAGGGCCTAAAATTCTCCTTATCGTAGCCGTTTGCCCCATCAAATGTTTTTCTTCGATCCGAGCCTTTTCGGCAATGAAGATTGAGATATGATCTGAGCCTTATTCTTTTTTATTGGGTTTTATATATTTGGCCCCAAATGTGGTTATAAATAACTTTTTGGCATTTTAATTTTTTCCTGAATCTCTTAATAGAAACCACTTTATATTTTGTATTAGAACATTGAGAAAGTTTATGTTCACTACAGTAATATGTTTGATGATCAAGTAGTGTTGAATGGAATTGTCAATGCTAAAGCGTGATTTTAGACCATATTGTTATGATATCTCATCACAAAACACATATTTTGTAGCCTTTAATTTGGAAGTTTGACTCTAATTATCTAATTTGTTTTTTTAAACAAATTTTAAAGTGATGAGTATTTAATTTAAGTGATGTTTAATTAACTTTTCAAAAAAGTAGACATAAAAAAGGGAAGGACTGAAAAATGTCATGAATGGTTGTTCATACAAACACTCTTTCTCTGCAACAACAAATCATTAAAAATTAGAATAGACAGATAAATTTGATAAAGAATAACAAAATATTTAAGATAAATTTGTTTGACTCTAAATAAATTAATAAAATTTATCTGAAATGGGTGGCCCGCCGCAACACGCGGGCGGGTCACCAACTCGTTGTGTAAATAAAGTATTATTTCGACATCTTTAATTACATCTTTATTTCGACATCTTTAAGAACATGGCAAATGTATTTTAAAAAATGAAACCATAAACTATTAAAATATATATTAATTTAGTTGAATTATACAAGTACTATGATCATTGTACATTATATGAATGGTTTACAAACACAAATATAAAACATATACTTCTTTTAAAAATTGTATTTCTTTTATTTTAAAACATAATTGTTGTATTTAATTTTCATAAATAAATAAAACTTATCATAGTAAATTGTTATTTTTTTTATTTTAGTATCTTTTTAAACCTTAGTCGTGTGATGCACGGGTTTTTAAATACTAGTTCAAATATAAAATATAATTTTGGAATGAGAATTGTATCTAGGGGTGGCAGGTATAACCGAAATTCGAAAAAACCAACAAACCGAACAGTATCCGTATCCAAGTAAACCGATCCGAAATGTGAATTCGGTTTACGGTTCTATTTCAAACCGTATCCGAATTGTGAATTCGGTTTACGGTTTGGTTATGGTTTTGAAATTTGTTTTTATTTGGTTTATTTGGGTTATTCAGTTATCCATTTAAACCGAATAAGATTTATATATATACATATATATAATATATGTATATATATAACTTTTTTTATAAACACTTTAATAATAATGTTTTTTAGCCTACTTAAAGAGTTAAAAGTTAAGCCCACACAATGACACAATCTAAAAAAGTGGGGTTAACATTCACGGTTGTTTAAGCAATCATCATTGTCGCTTCGTCCATTCCAATTGCATTTGTCGCCTCTCTGTCTTCCCTTCCCAGAATCACAGTTCACTTCCCATAATCCACAACGGTAAAAGGCAGCAAGTGTTTATCGAACGAGAAACGACCACTCGAGCTCGACCTTTGATTTCGTCTCTGTTTAGAATCGACAGGTATGTGAGTTCGATTTTGTCTCTGTTTATTTATACGAGTTCGATTTCGTCTGTGTTTTTGCAAAATATGTTATTCCGTTGAATACGGTTTATACGGTTTGAATATGGTTTATTCGGTTCTGAACCGGAACCGAACCGTATTGAATATGGTTTATTCGATTTGGTTTTTAAGTTTTCCAATACGGTTTGGTTTGGATACGAATGTGATAAAAAATAATTACAAACCAAATAAACCGAATCAAATAAATCGAATAAACCGTAACCGAACCTTTGAACTCCCCTAATTGTATACCAACTGATCCGAAAGTGGACCGACCCGACCCATTCTAAAAACGTTAACGTGGCAGCGATCAACATAAAACAGGGTTTCCTAAACAAAATCCGCATTGCGTCGTTCTCTGTTTGTGCAAATTTCCCTCATTAGAAAAGGTGAGCATATCTTCTTCTACAAGATTTTAGTTATTTCAATTCGATTATCACCGGACATTAATTGCATTGACGTTTATGCATCGATGTTGTTGGATCTAGTTTTGTTAGTAGCTTAAGATTCAAAAAATTTCTAGGGTTTTTGTCGAGTGTATGAATGTTTGAATCGGTCTAGGCGTTCTAATCAGAGAATTTAGGGCTTACATATACGTTTGCGCATGAATCGTGAGTTCGTCGGATGAACTTTATGGGTAATTTGTATATCAGTAGGTTTCTCTTTTTAGGATGATTTTGAGTTTTTTTTTTTTTGAGCTATCTGATGTAAATGATTCCAGTTGATTAGTTCTTAACCGTTCTTTAAATGGATTTTGGGCAGTAGGTAACATTTAGCCATTGATGAGTGGCATTGTTTAGGTACACTAAGATCGATATGCAGAACAGTTTACTTCTTGATTCTTGGGTGATATGAATGTGGATTGATGTTTTGAAGTTGTGTTATTGTATGTAAATTTGTTATGTTTTACCATTTAATGCCTTATTTATTTTTTAGGCATTGTTTGCTTTTTGAATTGATTTTGGGAACTAACTTACTTGTCTAGCTCACTCCTTAGCTTCTTTTTTTAATCGGGGTTTATCTTCTTTATGTTTCAATATCTCCCTACACCCTCCTTGTTTTAAAAGGTGTGAAGTGCTCCAAGGTGCTTAAGGTTCTTGAAGCCAAAGCAAATGGTCAGAGCGATAGCCTCATGAACATGATGCCCGTTATTCATAAATCATAAATATTTATACATTAATCATAGATGGTTTCATCTACTGTTTTAAGCTTTAAACGACCAAAAATAACAAACAAATACTTAGTAAAAATATCACTCAAAGAATAGGGTCAAGGAGGGTGAGATGTGGGAAAACTTTACCTTTATTTTATAGGATAAACAGGTTGATCCCAGAGAGACCCATGTTTATGAGAACCTCAATTTTTTTTAGTATAGATAACATACAAGAAAATAAGTATTTGTACATGAATTGAATAATAATAGAAGATATCATCACATACAAGCATAAAATCCATAAGGATAAATTAGCTAAGACCAAAGACCTACCTAAGACTAAAGGTACATCCAAGACTAATGGTAAACCTAGAAAGTATTGAACACCAACACTTATAACTAAAGGCATCCTAGGTGAAGTACATGTTGAGATGCGAAGACCCATTCAAGACTTACAAATCTGTATCCTTCTCTAGAAATTCCAAACCTTTATCCGTCGTCTCTAAGAACTCCTATCACTAATTATGTCCTCGGAAAGGTGTAAGTCTAACTACTCATACCAAATCTGCTCATCCTTTGATAGTTTTGGTCTACCTATGCTCCTTTTCTTGCTACTATGAGGGTGTCCACACTTCTTACAGGTTTTGTCATCTACCTTATTCGTACAAGCCCCAACCATCTCAATCTTTCCTCCCTTATTTTATATTAAATGTAGCAAACAACCAAAAAATAAGATAGTGAGAAAAACATACGATTTAATAATATAAATAGCATTAAATGATCTATTTGTGATTCTTTATCTCTATGTGGTATCTGTCAACCCACGGAAACAAAATATTTCTTCATATCTCATCTTTTCTTCATTTTAGTTTATTAGTGAAACTGAAAGCACACACTTTCTCAGGCTTAGGGATTGTGCCACTTCATACCTATTGAAGTGTTGTCTTTGTTGCCTAGGTTGCCTCACGTGTGAGGCATGTTGTTTAAACCGACTGCAATTTGAGCAATAGTCTTTATGTTTCATTATATATGGTTTCTATGTTGTTACAGACCAATAATGAAAACTCAGCCCAAAAAACCCAAAAGACTAGTCTGATGGGTGAGAGAGCCCATTTGGCTATAAACCCCAACATTAGTTGTCCATACAACCAATGTGGGACAAGTCTCATACCTTGCAATGGGTTCAGTCCGTAACAATCGACCTTCCTTAAAGGGCCAACGTCCTCGTTGGTCACGGCCACGTTGGTCACGGGTGGCTCACTGTGGGCCACCACTACGAGACCTCGTTGGTCACGGCTGGCTCTCTCCAGGCCACCACTCCGTAGGCCACAACTACGAGTCTGGCTCTAATACCATTGTTACAGACCAAGCAGGATAACTCAACCCAAAAGACTAGTATGATGGGTGAGAGAGCCCAATTGGCCTATAAACCCCACATTAGTTGCCCATACAACCAATGTGAGACAAGTCTCATACCTTGCAATGGGTTCAGTACCATTGTTACAGGCCAAACAGGAGAACTCAACCCAAAAGACTAGTCTGATGGGTGAGAGAACCCATTTGGCCTATAAACCCCACATTAGTTACCCATACAACCAATGTGGGACAAGTCCCATACCTTGCAATGGGTTCCGTTCGTAACATATGTAGTCTAGGGTGCACAAGGTGCTCGCCTGGGTGCTCAAGCGAGGTGACGTCTAGGGCTCTAGGCTCCTTAAACACATGCGCAGCAAGGCGGGACGATCACCTGGTTCCATCTAGGCGCCAAAAGCTGGACGCAAGTATCTACAAAACTAGAAACAAGGTTCCAGACAATGAGAATGACGAGAATCTGTGCAGCACCTCTTTAGAGATTAGGAACTGAAAAGAGGACTGTTTAGCCATACCAGCTTGGAGGGATTAGACTAGGCCCAATATTGTCTTTAGAAACAAGACCAAATTGGTTAAATATTAATGGATAATTGTTGAGTATTTTTACTTCTATTACTTTAGCTTGTTTAAAACAATTATATATTAAAAATAAGATATTAGTTATTATTGTTAATAAAACTTCTACGAGCAGATATTGTGCCTAATGTGAGCGTAAAATTAATATTTTATCAATTAAGCATTGCGTTAACTGTACATAATCTGAAACCTGTGCTGTACTTTGTATATTGGGTTTTATCTTATATTTATAAAATAGTATTTGTTAGGGTTCGTAATTCAGGGATGGATTTGATGATGGAATGATGATGATGAATGCAAATGAGAACTAGATGTATTATGCAAAACTGGAAATGAGAATACAAAGATAACCAGGGAATAATCCCTCTCTCTCTCACAAATGAGCAGAGCCTAACAAACTAACAACTCACACACCTTACGTATGAGGTCCCCCCCTCTTATTTATAACTAATTAACCCTAACAACTTAGCCACTTTTCCTATCAGCCCCTTCCTTAATTTCCATTGACCCATTACCCCTTAAACTTGTAGCTTTAGCAATATCATTCTCTATCAATGCCGCCTCCTTAAAATACGTCTTGTCCTCAAGACGTGCATCCGGAAAACGAGACATGATCCATAGAGCGGCCTCCCAAGTGGCGTCCTCACAGGATTGGTTATCCCAACGGATGAGCCATTGACGGACCGGATCGGTAGCGCACATGACCCACCTAGCAGCTATGATTTCAACCGGTTGCAACGTAGGTGGTACCGAATCCGAAAAGGGTAATCCGCGAAGGCGAACTAACACACCCTTGTCCATAAACTGCAGCCAATAATGCTTCCAGTCATGGACAACTTCACCCAAAGAAGAAAGCCAAGGCATGCCTAAAACAAAGTCCCTTGGAAGATCAGCGCAAACCAAGGCATCCAAGGTGAAATCATGGTCATCCAAGCGAAAGGTTAAGGCTACACATTGGGCGGAAACGGTAAGCTCCTGCCCATTACCCACGGTGAACTGAAGTTCTTGAATCGGAGACACAGTTAAGCCCAAGGCATCCACCCAAAATTTCGAAATTAAATTGTGAGTCGAACCACTATCGATCAAGAAACGTAATACTTGGCCATGAAGGATACCACCAATCTCCATGAGAGCAACCCCTCCCAACTGCTCCGACGAGGATTTGGAGGCGAACAAGGAAAGGGCACCCGATGGAGGGTAAACAGAAGCATCCGGATCGATTTCGTCATCCCCTAAGACAAGGATACGAAGAGCACCCTCGGGGCATTTGTGAGCCGGACCATAGATTTGACCACAACGAAAACACAAACCCTTTTTTCGTCGATCGTCATATTCAGCGCGGGAGAGATGGCGAGTACCCCGATCCCTGGAATTAACCACCCCTGAAGAGTTCACATTCGCAGCCAAGGAAGTGGCGGGCCCAGTAGGCCCAAGGGAGGGCTGTTTCTTATCTGAGGCCTGGGAAGTAAGCGGGCCCAATAACAAAGGGTGGCCCAAGCCGGACTGAGTCAACCCAGTAGAGCCCACACCAGGTAAACCATACGGAACGTGCGAATACGCCGAGGCCGGAGGGAGAGCGGAGTACCGGAACCGAGTGGCGGAACCACCGGACTCATCGGGATGGAGAAGTTGCATAACGTCGCGAGCCAAATTCATAGCATCAATCCGAGTGACCGGACGATGCAATCGGACCCAGCGGCGGACATCGTCACGGAGGCCGGCGATGAAATACCCAATCGCTTGGGTCTCCGGCAATTGAGGAACCAGGGACAACAAATACTCAAAATCATCAATATAATCCAGAATAGAATCACCTTGCTTCAGAACGGAGAGTTGTTCGTAGGGATTCTGAATTTCCAAACCATTGAAACGACGTAGCATCTCCGATTGAAACTCCAACCAGGTCAGATTAGGGCGCGATTTAGTAACGATGGTGAACCAGTGTTGCGCGACGCCGCACATGCTGAGCTCAGCCAGCCGGAGACGTAATTCCGGTGACGTTTTGTTAACGTCGAAGTAGAGATTTGCCTTGTGAATCCATCCCTGTGGATCGAAGCCCGAGAACTCAGGCAAGGTGACCTTCTTAGCGGCCCATGGAATGACCGACGATTCAATCGATTTCGGATCAGAAACGGGATCGGGTTTCGTCAGTAATTCAGAGAGCATGGAGCGAATCTCGGAGAACTGGTCGGAGACGGTAGAATTCAGGGAATCCACCACCCCCACTAACTGTTGATGCTGAGCCTCAATGAGATCGAGACGAGAAGTGTTGTTAACCATGGTGAAGCAGAGAGCTAGGCAATTAGGGATGCAGAAATCGAAGAAAACAGCAACAGAGAACAAGGAGGAGCGATGGATGGTGCTGGAAAAGGCAGGTCGGACCAATGTTAGGGTTCGTAATTCAGGGATGGATTTGATGATGGAATGATGATGATGAATGCAAATGAGAACTAGATGTATTATGCAAAACTGGAAATGAGAATACAAAGATAACCAGGGAATAATCCCTCTCTCTCTCACAAATGAGCAGAGCCTAACAAACTAACAACTCACACACCTTACGTATGAGGTCCCCCCCTCTTATTTATAACTAATTAACCCTAACAACTTAGCCACTTTTCCTATCAGCCCCTTTCTTAATTTCCATTGACCCATTACCCCTTAAACTTGTAGCTTTAGCAATATCATTCTCTATCAGTATTGATTTATTATTTTTCTATGTCTATCATAGTATCATATATATACGTGTTTTTAAATTGTGTTTTGTTCCGGGCGTGCGCTTTGTCCTTTGCGCCTTGTTGTCTTTATTACCTACCTAGTATGGTGTCATTCTGATTTTCTAACTCCTTGCATGAAGATAATGTTGTGTGACACATTGATAAATTTTTAAATCATCGCTATGGAAAGAAGATGGTTCTTTCGAATTCTTTAAGGTGCCATGCGACTTGATCAGAATCTAGGCATATCTCAGCCTTTTTAGGGGAAAATGCCTTCTAATTTTGAACCCCACTTACCAACTTCATGTTGGTATTTTTCTGATGATGATAATTTTAATTGTTTCAGTAACCAAAGACCATGTCAGGTAAAGAAGAAAAAGGTGGTTCACAAGATGCAGCCGAAAGAATCAAAGCTGCCACCCTTTCAGCTGCCAAGGGTCTTAGCCGCTCTCAAGCCGAACGTGCAGCAGCTGCTGCAGCACGAAACGTAAATGCTTATGGTCAAAAAGAAGAAGGGCCAAGTAGATGGCAAGAAAGAAAAGAAGCAAAAAGACAAATGTACTTGATGAGTACAGAAAAACAAGTGAGGCTGGGTGAAAGAAAAGACCAAAAAACTTCAATGTCAACCGTCACCAACTGTCAGAAGTGTTTCCAACCTGGACACTGGACTTACGAGTGTAAAAACGAACGGGTTTATATTTCCCGACCCTCGCGCACGCAGCAGCTTAAAAACCCTAAATTGAGAATGCGGGCCCCGGTTTCGTATGATTTGGACAACCCAGATATTGAAAAGGAGATGAAGGTCGATAAGAAGAAGAAGAAGCATAGCAGCAGTAGTAGCAAAGGTAAGAATAACAAGAGGAAGCATAGGTCGAGGTCAGAATCAGGCAGTGACAGTGAAGCTTCGGTGTTTGAATCTGATAGCGGATCTTCATCAGTTACTGGGTCTGGGTCTGGGTCTTCCTCTGAAGAGAGTGATTCCACCGACACTTCATCTTCTGATTCTGTGGAGGAATCTAGAAGGAGAAGTAAGAAGAACAAGAAAAAGAAGATGAAGGAGCAGAGGAAGAGGAAACACCGTAGACACAGTTCAAGTTCCGATCCGGGATCGGAATCTGAGTCTGAATCCGAATCGGAATCTGATTCGGATGACAGTAGAAGCCGGAGGAAGAGCAAAGGGAACAGCAGAAGGCGTTGAAGGTCTGAAATGGAAAAATCAGGTTAATGAATAATCTATTCTTGTTATGATGGGGATTACGTTTATGTTGTGTTTTTAATATTTACTACTGTTGATTAGCACATGCTGGCACTTAATTTCCTTTTCCTTGTGGTATTTTTAGCATTATGAATGATCCATAGACTTTTTGAACCAATAATCCCAAAAAGAGAGCTTAAATTCCTGATTTGAGGGGAAAAATCCACTACTATACTTAGATCAATTGTTTGTTTCACCTGGGCAGAGAGTATGATTGCTCATCAAGTAGTCTGCCATCTGCCTAGATTTTTGTCAGCCTCTAAGTGAAAAGGTGTGGGGATTTAAAGCATAAACGCAACTTGTCAACCCAGGAATCCAACCAAAAACGAATAGAACACCCTAGACAGTGTAGTTAATATTGCGATTGTCTTTTAAGAGATAGTGTGTTGATAAAATTGTGGTTCCACAACTAAGATGTTCTGGGTTCAAAATTGTGATTTCACAACTAAGATGTTCTGGGTTCAAATCCCGTAAAAATAGATGCAGTGATTTAGCTGTTAATCTTTTTTTGTTAATCTTCTTTTAATAATATATTTTTTTTTTGGACAGCAACATATAATATTATTATTAACCCACTAGCAAAGATGCTAGAAACTTACAGCCAATTCACAGGACAATTCACCAACACAAATAGACAGGAACGTACAAACCTTGGAAGAGCACTTTGAATAAAAACAAAAACTATGAATAAAGAAGCACCCCACAGCCCAGTCTTCACGTCAAGCACTTCCAGCTTTAGTATATAAACCCTTGCAATGTAACTGCAACCCCCCTTTTTTTACCAGTATCCCATGATCATTGCCCCAAGAAGCAAGCTTCCAAAGGTGAATATTCATCGTGCAGCTCCCCTTTTTAAAGTTCCATACCCCATCCTTGACACCCCTTATTTCTTTTTCTTTTCTTGCATCAAAACCCCAAACTAATAGCAGCACCCAATCCACTTAATCTGTGAAGAGATGTTCATTATAAATTTTGCCAGCCACACTTAAGAGTGTAATGACGTCCCAACCCCTGCTGCGATCGCCCCCGGGTAAATCCCAGCTACTGCCGATCGCACCCACGCACACGAAGGAAGAGATACACAAATACAAGTACACACAACACGGAATGAATCATGAAACGACATACCGAGTGGATCACCTCCCCCAACCCATTGCTCACTCATTGCATCCCAACGCACACTGAACACACACCATCCAAAGGCAATCCTGGTATTACCCAAACACACACACACACACACACACCGAAATAACTTCCGCCAAGAATCCCCCACCCAACAATATTTTGACACAGTCTCCTGACTTATCACTTCTTTCAGATTTCTTTTTTCATTCATTTTTACTTTTTTCCTACTTTTTTCTTTTCTACTCTCTTTTTTGTTCTTCTTCAATTTCCAAGCTACTCCAAAGCCACCCCTTCAAATAATCGCCACCGCACCCAAACTTTCGCCTACAACCACCCTAACATTACCTGCCCTTAACTTCCAGATCACCACCTTATCACCATATTATACTCAACTCCCACATAAATCTAGAGATGTGAACAGAGCATACGCACAATCCACGACACCTTCAAGCCACCATCAACCTACTATGACCATCCCCCTCACACCTACACCGTACAAGCACCCATCTCTTCAATATGCCCCATATATGAACACCTCCCAGACATCCCAGCTTGGTTCAGGCTAAGAAAACTCCAACCACGAAGGAAGAAAAACGCACACACACCACCCTACACGAAACAATGTACAAATAGTCGTCAACCCCATAGACCCCATCTCATCACCCAACCATCCCACAGCCCCACGCACGCCAAACACACCCACACTGAAGCTTCACGCACGCCAAGTATCGCACACACAGTGAGACAACTGTTGTACCCCCAAACGCACGACACCAAAGTTTTTACCCACTAGTCCCCACCCTGATTCGTCAGTTATGCTACACAACCCACCCCACCCCAATCCTAAGTATACAACAAGGTCCCATCACTACCTAAACCACCCACTCCTTACCAGAAACCACCTAGAACCATTGAGTCCTTACATTGTACAACCCCACTTTAATCCTCCATCCTCCATGTTGAACGCAACCCACTGATCCCACGTGCAACTTTCTAACCGCCCTCTATTTTTTATCCATAAGAAAGAGCATAACTTGACATTCTCAATGATCTCCGACACACAGGGAGGATGATGTTTGAAGATCTTATTCCTCGCATTCCATATCGCCCACATTGTCGTTTTATATTTTTTCGAACTCTAGAAACCGGCCACTGAAATATCCCCTCAGTTACATCGTTGAAAGAATTGGTTCTTATCCTCAGGGCTCTACACCATTGCACCACCAAGGGCCATACCGCCTTTGCAATGCCACACCCGAAAAATACGTGCTCCACCGATTCAGCCCCATCTTCACATAAAGCACTAACATTTTCGATATTCATGCCTCTCCTTGCTAACTCCTGCCTAACTGGGATCTTGCCAAGCGACGCTCTCCATACGGAGGCATTTACTTTTATAGGTATCCAGCTTAACCACCAGAATCAGTCATTAAGATGCCCCAGCATTTTTTCCCGCCACCATGCCCTAGCATGACTAACCTCAAAGTTGTCCCACCCCATTAACCCCCAGCCCCATTTATCCTTTCCTTCCGATAATTTAGTATCTTCTAATATCATTTCACAATCCCTAACATCCTCCTTTAGGCCTTTTGATAAATTCTCTATGATCCACTCCTAGTTAAAACGTGGCACACCCCCAATCATAGTAACTCTCTTATCAACCTTAACATTTTTTACCTTTTCTATTTTATATAAACCAGGAAAGATATCCATCAATCTACAACACATCCCCGACCAGTTTTCCCATCAAAATTTTGCGACCTTACCGTCCCTAAGCTTACATCTCAAAGCCTTAAAGGGATTAATTCCCATATTTTGCATATCCTTCAAGGCTTTAACAATGTGTTTCCATGGTCCACAAATATTATTATTACACATAATAGTGTCCCATTTCCTACTTGACCAATGAATAGCCTTTATAGCCCTAGCCCAGAGTGCCTCCCCGTCATCCTTTAGTCTATGAGTCCATTTGTCACACCCCGGTCAACGGGTTGGGTGTGAGCGAGATGGAATCATAGTCGTGGATACATAGAACGACTTCTAGTAAATTCAAATGTTATATAAAAGCATCACATCATTTATGTTGCAGCGGAAAGAGTGATGAAATGATAATGTCTTACATTTGAAAATAAAGTCTTAATTTAATATTAAAAAACATAATATAGTTTATTTAGGATAGGTCAGGACTACGACTCCGGAAATGCAGGTCCGATAGTTACGGTGAAATCCCATTTGCTGTCTTCCATTTAATGCTCAATTGCCTGAGAAATCATGAGTTTAAAAAGGTTAACATAAAGTTGGTGAGGTTCACAGGTTTATGACTCTACGTGTAAGATTATAAAAGAGTTTATGGCATACTTAAATATTACGTTGGTTTACCGTTGTGGTTGTATGATCTCACCTGAACATTGATTTCAAATACTAACGGTTTACCCACCCATGGTATCTCGTCAGAGAGATACCGGACATAGCAGAATAACTGATGTGTACCCCAAGACAATTTCCGCGAAGCCAGGATTGGAGTGACCAAATCAGGGTAGGCTTGTCAACCCAAATAGATCTATTCACTAGCTATCGTTTCGTACAAAACTAACTTAAATCAACTAACAGTGGGATTCAGTTGTACAAACGTTTATAACGATAATGTACCATAGTTTGGGCAGCAGTAAGAGAACAGATACTCATACGTCTAACAGATAAACCATATTATTAAGTAAAAAGATTTTTTTGTTCATGATTTCTCCCCTCAAGAGTATAAAAACAGTTATAACGAAAAGGGTAGTAAAACTCACTTGATTAGTGTAGCGATGAACTAAACCAGAGAAATATGCTAGCAAGTATCATCCCAAATATAATAATAAGACAATTGCATAAGGGTCTCTAATCATTTGAGTAACGATTGTTATCCAAGTGATACCGGTCAAGTCTTGACTTATAATCCCGTTTGTATTTGTTTCTAAAACCCAATTGTTTGTATTTATTTTGCAAATAAATACGTACGTTTAAATTTATATTTATGTCAAATAAATATAAGAGAAGTAAAATAAATGAAAACAATTCATTTAAAATAAATCAATCAAGTCTTGAATAATAATGTTTATTATTATTTTTATTCGTTCGATTGAGTATCTATACAAGTTCTCGTTAACATTTCCAATTGTGACGAGTTATAATAATAACTATAGTTTATTGGTAAATTAGCTTATAATTATTGTCGAAATAATTATATTAACTTGTCGGAATAATTTTATTATATTACAAGTTGTAATGGTTTTTAGACATACATAAGCTACTAAAAATATAAGTTTTTTAGTCAAGATTTATAATTATTATTTCAATAATTATGATTAACTAAATTTGGTGAGTTTTAGTAAAACAAGGTTTAAAACTCATATAAATAATTATAAGTCAAAGGATAATTATTTAAGGTTTATCACGTCATAAGACATCTATCATTTAAATCATTTGAAGATACGTTTCGAGTAAAAAAATGTTTAATAGTCTAGGGAAAATAGAAATCGTTTCATATTTTATAAACTAAAATATTTATTTCTATTTTTAGAAATTTAAAACATTGTTTTGAAAATGTAGAGTTCTTGATGATACTCGGACTTTATAAAAAGATATTTATTAAAAACTCTTATGTCGTTTTGCAAAACAAGACATGTGATTTGGTTAAAATTTCAATGTTTATGTTTTCGTGTATATCGTCGTATCTGATGGCGATGTAGAGGAACCCAACCCGAGCCCTGTCCGGAAGTCAGAGACCCGTTCCCATCGGGTTGAAGATTTTAATATATCTTCATTTTAAATACTTTATTCAATCAAAATCAACCATCCAAAAAGATTACATAGGAGTTCTTTAAATATACAAATAAAACCTTGATAGCGTGATGGATAGATAATCGAACTTGATCTATGTCAAGAACGATAAACCCTAACGTTAATTACCAACGTTAGTAAACCTAGGCCAAATACCGGCGCTAGAACGCTTGGAAAATACCTCCAAGGAAATACTTTATTCAATCAAAATCAACCATCCAAAAAGATTACATAGGAGTTCTTTAAATATACAAATAAAACTTGACCAACAAGAAAACATAAAATAAGGAAACCAAATAATTAAATAAAAGTATTTAAAATGAAGATATATTAAAATCTTCAACCCGATGGGAACGGGTCTCTGACTTCCGGACAGGGCTCGGGTTGGGTTCCTCTACATCGCCATCATTCTCCCCTTCTTCGAAAAAACTCGTCCTCGAGTTTTAACACCCGATGAAACCTTGTGGAAGCCACCCGGATCGAACGGAACATCCCGACGTCCTTTCGCCAATGTCGTCACGACCAAGACCGTCTTGACCCACTTTTCAAGTTTATCTTCATATATCACTCGAGTTGGCTTTAAGCGAACACTATTTAGCCATACGGGTCCCGGGTCTATTGGATTGTCGGGTCCTTCCGCATCTCTCTCCTTCTCCCACTCTTTGAAAAAGACTCGTCCTCGAGTCTGCTTCCTGCCGATCATGCGAGCAATCATACGAGGCGTTCGTTCCTCAAGCTTCATCATCTTCTGCAAAACTATCAATCTACCGTACCACAAACCATAACCAGCCACATCAAAACCCTCATTTTCAAACGGTAACCTAAATTTTCCAAAATCATCTGCGCCCAATCGTTCAAGCAAAATCGGAGTATTGCTACTCGTATTCTTCACTTTTGAGTTACAAGTTACGACCTTTTCACGATCATTATCTTCTTTCTCTGCCATTGGTTCATCTTTGATCCAGCCAAGAAACTTTTGAATACGCCAACACTCTTCCATGTCGGGTTTAATCCCGTCGTCGTCGTATCGGGTTTCTTCATAGTTTGAATGCAACTCGAGTTCACGAACTCGTTGTTGCAACCTCTTGATTTCTTCTACATCTCGGGGGTCACGGTGATAGTCGTCGTTGCCTCCGGCGGCGAATCTACGTCGATTATCATAGTGTTTCCTCCGATCCATGGCTCTGATGCCACTTGATAGCGTGATGGATAGATAATCGAACTTGATCTATGTCAAGAACGATAAACCCTAACGTTAATTACCAACGTTAGTAAACCTAGGCCAAATACCGGCGCTAGAACGCTTGGAAAATACCTCCAAGGAAATACTTTATTCAATCAAAATCAACCATCCAAAAAGATTACATAGGAGTTCTTTAAATATACAAATAAAACTTGACCAACAAGAAAACATAAAATAAGGAAACCAAATAATTAAATAAAAGTATTTAAAATGAAGATATATTAAAATCTTCAACCCGATGGGAACGGGTCTCTGACTTCCGGACAGGGCTCGGGTTGGGTTCCTCTACATCGCCATCAGTATCGATCCCGGTCATCTTACTACGCAACGTCTTTTCGTTTCGATTACTTTGATTCATCAAAGTCATAACAAAAAGATTATAAGAATATTTAAAAATCCATGTATGGCCCTTGATTATATTTTTATAGAGTTATTATTGTAAAACACATACATTTAACTTATAAAAAGTTAATGTCTTGGAATGAGATTTTTATAGAAAATTATATTATTCTAAAACATGTCTTTTATAGTTACAACTTATAATAAAATCCAAATATTTATGTCAAATTAATCAATTGACATAAATGTCATTCTTACCATTTTTAGCCAAAATATATATAAACATTTTGGTCTTGTTATACTTTAATACATATTTATTTGTTAGTTTTAAATGTCATATTTTACCATAATAAGTAAGTCTTACATATATACATTTGTCCCAAATTAGTAAGTAATATGTTAGACAAATCCATGACATAAAATATATAAGTAAACCATACTTAGTCATTTTATATTATGTTTATTCCTAAGATTATTCATTGTAACAAGTTATGATTCATGTTATGCCCACAATAATGTTATTACTAGAAATGTCATATATTAAGTCCAACATGTAAGTGACTAGCATCAAAATATAATCCATGTTTATAAACATAAACATAATTTAAATTGAAGGTTAACACCCATGATTTATTTCATATCTTTTTGTTAGCCATTTTAATCATAACTTAGATTTTAAATAAAATCTACTAACACTTATGTGTTAGGACAAAGTGGATTAAATAACATAAATAAATCAAGAACACTAACTCATTTTGTGAGTTCTGGGATAAAAATCCATTAGGGATTGTTCTTGATCCAAGAAATAAATCAAAACAAAGTAAGAACATAAGAGGAAGATCATGGTGCACATCAATACTTTCAAATGATTTCTTTGAAAAGCCGTGAGCGTCGGATCGTCTACTCGATATAGCTATTTCGGATGAGAAACGTAATTAAAAGATTGTTTTATTGATCACAAAAGAACAATTACAATCAGTATATCACTTAGAGAAAACACCTATGAAAACACACACTTAGTATAGACCAATTCTCTTCTAGCTATTGAATTACAAAACAAAACGACTATTTATGCTCCAGTACACGAAGTCACCTGAACTGTGAGTTCGTGTGGTTCCGAACTCACCCGAAGTGTGACTTCAGATGACACTTCGTGTCAGTTCGGACCTACTTCGTGTAACAACCACTTTGTGTAACTTCGTCTCATTCAGATACCTCACACGACGAACCGATTATGCTCTAACAAACTCCCCCTCAACGTGTACAGTTGTTAGAGCATGTTTTGATGTCTAGTGCTAGGTCTTTGTAATTAATAGCTTTGTAAAAACTGGTCTCCGCGTACTAGTGGCGGAACAGATGGTACGCACGAACCATCTGGTACGTTGGTTAGTTGGTACGCTGGACAGTTTGGTATAAATAGTTTAGTTCGGTTAGAGAGAGTGAAGTTGTGACAGTTATTACTTAACTGTGTGTTTTTCAGAGTGTATTCTCTCTATAATCTCTCTCTTGTAAACGAGCTAGTGAATCAATCGAAGGATCGTTATTTACTCGTTGTGTTTGATTATTCTATGTTTACTGAGGGATCATCTGATAAGTCCAAGGGCACTCATAAGTGAAAGCCTGTTACAAATGTGACCAAATCTGTCAATGAGGTTACCAAACAATCTGAATCTCATGAATCGGTGGTTGAAAAACCTAAATGTGTAACTCTTACACCTTTAGAGGCTGCTCAGAAAATCATTGAAACAAAAAAAAAAACAATGAAAGATTTTGAAAACACAAATTTTGCAAAAGGTCGTGACTTGTTTTTTGAACGTGATTCTGTAACTGTGAGCAACACAACCACACCTGATGTTAACTCAATACCGGTGCCTCCGCCGAGATCGGAAAAATTCAATGGCATCGGGTTTGGACACCCTGATGAAGTTTCTAAGGTCAATCAAAAGAAACCTCAGAAAGTTCAACAGCATAATAAGAAAGATGTCACATCTGAGAAGTCTGCTGAAAAACTGGAAGGTAAGACTGAGATTGGTGAATCTTCTCAGAAAGTGAGATTGTATTATCTCAAAGGTCATGATACCATATTCTCAGATGAGACATTTCCGTTATGTTGTGTTGATTAAAAAAGAGTTGCAAAAGTGTTCTATACTGATTCAGAAGGAAAAAATGTGTCTGATCATGAACCTGTGGCAAAAGGTTCATTGTTGAAACTTAGAACTAGTCCCGATGATCAGATTTCTCACACTCCAAAAGATCAAAAGATGTCATCAAAATCAAAAACTTCAAAATATTCACCTAAGAGTTTTTACAATTGTGATGGTAAATTTTCTGCTAAAACAAATAGTTTTGGTTATGAATCTTATGGATTCTGTGAGGATTATGATTTCTATGATGACTTTGGTCATTATGAACAAAATTTTGTAAAATTTGAGGAAATCAAAAACAACCGTGTCAAACCTGTAGAGGCTAGATTATGAGGCTTGTAATATTAAATAGTTTGGGCTGGGCTTAGTGGGTTTCATTAGATTAGTAGGCTAGTTTTATTATTATGTTTAGGCTAGTTTACTATTGGATATGGGCATGGGCTTGGGTTTATGATTAGGGTTTAAGAGCCCAATAGTAAACTCATGGGATGGCTATATAAACCCCATGAGTTTACTATTTAAAGGGAGCTTGAGTTTACGATTTTAGAGAGAGACAAGAGTGATTACGATTCTGATTTTGTACCCGACAAGTTTACTTGTGTGCAAAATTGAAGTGTTTTATTGTTTAATCATCGTATTCTTCGTGCTTCTTCTCCTCTCTATCTTGAATCAATCACATACGAGGATTCCGCACTCGTTTGTGATTAGATATCGTGTGTTTGCTTAGATTTCGGACCTACAATTGGTATCAGAGCTAAGAAACGAGTGTTTCGAGGTTCTCACGATATTGGATTCAAGTATTTTCTGGAAAAGTTTCGAGTTTTTGAAGATTTGAAGGCTGACTGAAGGTTTACGATCAAGCTGCTGCTGTTTAAGAGTGTTTACGACCAGATTTCTGGGTATTTTGTGCGTTTACGACTGGGTGTTCTTGAGTATCTTCATCGGAATCAAGATTACGAATTCAAGAACGAATTTTTGAAGGTTTACGATAAAAAAAAGTGTTTACGACTTCAAGCAGCGATTTTTAAGGAGTTTACGACTTTTCTGTACCGGAAACGTGTTTACGACAATTTTCTATCGGAATCAAGAGTTTACGACTGAAGGTGTTTATGACTAGAGGAGTTTACGATCCACAGGTGATTACGATCGTAAACAGGTGATTACGATCGGGAACAATGTTTACGATCGGAAACAGGTTTTGCGGCAAAAAGTCACTATTTCACACTTTCACGGAAAAAAAAACAATGAAAGATTTTGAAAACACAAATTTTGCAAAAGGTCGTGACTTGTTTTTTGAACGTGATTCTGTAACTGTGAGCAACACAACCACACCTGATGTTAACTCAATACCGGTGCCTCCGCCGAGATCGGAAAAATTCAATGGCATCGGGTTTGGACACCCTGATGAAGTTTCTAAGGTCAATCAAAAGAAACCTCAGAAAGTTCAACAGCATAATAAGAAAGATGTCACATCTGAGAAGTCTGCTGAAAAACTGGAAGGTAAGACTGAGATTGGTGAATCTTCTCAGAAAGTGAGATTGTATTATCTCAAAGGTCATGATACCATATTCTCAGATGAGACATTTCCGTTATGTTGTGTTGATTAAAAAAGAGTTGCAAAAGTGTTCTATACTGATTCAGAAGGAAAAAATGTGTCTGATCATGAACCTGTGGCAAAAGGTTCATTGTTGAAACTTAGAACTAGTCCCGATGATCAGATTTCTCACACTCCAAAAGATCAAAAGATGTCATCAAAATCAAAAACTTCAAAATATTCACCTAAGAGTTTTTACAATTGTGATGGTAAATTTTCTGCTAAAACAAATAGTTTTGGTTATGAATCTTATGGATTCTGTGAGGATTATGATTTCTATGATGACTTTGGTCATTATGAACAAAATTTTGTAAAATTTGAGGAAATCAAAAACAACCGTGTCAAACCTGTAGAGGCTAGATTATGAGGCTTGTAATATTAAATAGTTTGGGCTGGGCTTAGTGGGTTTCATTAGATTAGTAGGCTAGTTTTATTATTATGTTTAGGCTAGTTTACTATTGGATATGGGCATGGGCTTGGGTTTATGATTAGGGTTTAAGAGCCCAATAGTAAACTCATGGGATGGCTATATAAACCCCATGAGTTTACTATTTAAAGGGAGCTTGAGTTTACGATTTTAGAGAGAGACAAGAGTGATTACGATTCTGATTTTGTACCCGACAAGTTTACTTGTGTGCAAAATTGAAGTGTTTTATTGTTTAATCATCGTATTCTTCGTGCTTCTTCTCCTCTCTATCTTGAATCAATCACATACGAGGATTCCGCACTCGTTTGTGATTAGATATCGTGTGTTTGCTTAGATTTCGGACCTACAATTGGTATCAGAGCTAAGAAACGAGTGTTTCGAGGTTCTCACGATATTGGATTCAAGTATTTTCTGGAAAAGTTTCGAGTTTTTGAAGATTTGAAGGCTGACTGAAGGTTTACGATCAAGCTGCTGCTGTTTAAGAGTGTTTACGACCAGATTTCTGGGTATTTTGTGCGTTTACGACTGGGTGTTCTTGAGTATCTTCATCGGAATCAAGATTACGAATTCAAGAACGAATTTTTGAAGGTTTACGATAAAAAAAAGTGTTTACGACTTCAAGCAGCGATTTTTAAGGAGTTTACGACTTTTCTGTACCGGAAACGTGTTTACGACAATTTTCTATCGGAATCAAGAGTTTACGACTGAAGGTGTTTATGACTAGAGGAGTTTACGATCCACAGGTGATTACGATCGTAAACAGGTGATTACGATCGGGAACAATGTTTACGATCGGAAACAGGTTTTGCGGCAAAAAGTCACTATTTCACACTTTCACGGAAAAAAAAACAATGAAAGATTTTGAAAACACAAATTTTGCAAAAGGTCGTGACTTGTTTTTTGAACGTGATTCTGTAACTGTGAGCAACACAACCACACCTGATGTTAACTCAATACCGGTGCCTCCGCCGAGATCGGAAAAATTCAATGGCATCGGGTTTGGACACCCTGATGAAGTTTCTAAGGTCAATCAAAAGAAACCTCAGAAAGTTCAACAGCATAATAAGAAAGATGTCACATCTGAGAAGTCTGCTGAAAAACTGGAAGGTAAGACTGAGATTGGTGAATCTTCTCAGAAAGTGAGATTGTATTATCTCAAAGGTCATGATACCATATTCTCAGATGAGACATTTCCGTTATGTTGTGTTGATTAAAAAAGAGTTGCAAAAGTGTTCTATACTGATTCAGAAGGAAAAAATGTGTCTGATCATGAACCTGTGGCAAAAGGTTCATTGTTGAAACTTAGAACTAGTCCCGATGATCAGATTTCTCACACTCCAAAAGATCAAAAGATGTCATCAAAATCAAAAACTTCAAAATATTCACCTAAGAGTTTTTACAATTGTGATGGTAAATTTTCTGCTAAAACAAATAGTTTTGGTTATGAATCTTATGGATTCTGTGAGGATTATGATTTCTATGATGACTTTGGTCATTATGAACAAAATTTTGTAAAATTTGAGGAAATCAAAAACAACCGTGTCAAACCTGTAGAGGCTAGATTATGAGGCTTGTAATATTAAATAGTTTGGGCTGGGCTTAGTGGGTTTCATTAGATTAGTAGGCTAGTTTTATTATTATGTTTAGGCTAGTTTACTATTGGATATGGGCATGGGCTTGGGTTTATGATTAGGGTTTAAGAGCCCAATAGTAAACTCATGGGATGGCTATATAAACCCCATGAGTTTACTATTTAAAGGGAGCTTGAGTTTACGATTTTAGAGAGAGACAAGAGTGATTACGATTCTGATTTTGTACCCGACAAGTTTACTTGTGTGCAAAATTGAAGTGTTTTATTGTTTAATCATCGTATTCTTCGTGCTTCTTCTCCTCTCTATCTTGAATCAATCACATACGAGGATTCCGCACTCGTTTGTGATTAGATATCGTGTGTTTGCTTAGATTTCGGACCTACAATTGGTATCAGAGCTAAGAAACGAGTGTTTCGAGGTTCTCACGATATTGGATTCAAGTATTTTCTGGAAAAGTTTCGAGTTTTTGAAGATTTGAAGGCTGACTGAAGGTTTACGATCAAGCTGCTGCTGTTTAAGAGTGTTTACGACCAGATTTCTGGGTATTTTGTGCGTTTACGACTGGGTGTTCTTGAGTATCTTCATCGGAATCAAGATTACGAATTCAAGAACGAATTTTTGAAGGTTTACGATAAAAAAAAGTGTTTACGACTTCAAGCAGCGATTTTTAAGGAGTTTACGACTTTTCTGTACCGGAAACGTGTTTACGACAATTTTCTATCGGAATCAAGAGTTTACGACTGAAGGTGTTTATGACTAGAGGAGTTTACGATCCACAGGTGATTACGATCGTAAACAGGTGATTACGATCGGGAACAATGTTTACGATCGGAAACAGGTTTTGCGGCAAAAAGTCACTATTTCACACTTTCAC
>JBCNJP010000003.1:57320239-57347304 GCA_039602395.1 Deinandra increscens subsp. villosa | reverse complement strand
ACATGAAGTACAAGGAAGGCGGGCGACAAGCTGCACCACCAACCCTTTCTGAATCGCAAAGCCTAACCGAGATTGAAAACCACATTCAAACCACAATCGCCACGTTCCCATGCATAACCTTCTGGACCCTGCTCAAAGTTTCCACAGCTTCCGGGGCAAAAGTATCCGAAGGTATCAAAAGCGGAAAGGCACAAACACATGTTGGTTCGCCAGACACGCCTGAGCCCATGTTTGCGCACCTTCACTGCAGCAGCATTCGTGGCAGCCTGGCCAGCCCGAAAACCAGAGCCCTTGAATCCCACGAGAGGGGAAACCCCCGTAAGGTCGACGCGGGCGTACTTACATGTTGCCACCCAAAGACAAGGGACCATAAAGAACAAGCCGAGGGAGGAACGCCCGTCCGCTGGGGTCCGCAAGAAATTAACCGGGGCTCACCTTTTCCAGTGCCGGCTCTTCTGAAAATGTCGAATAAGACGTACCGGACCAGGTCATGTCGGTATTCGCATTCGGGTCCTTCTTTGCAATGGACCGCCATGTTCCCCATAAGCATCCAAGCATGCCTTGCTGCACACTGGGCACCTCTGATCGGTCCGGGTACAGGGGGGATCATAAGCCGATATTTACGCATTGCCCGATACTCGATTGGCGACGATGTGCTGCCCCAGCCCATCGATGGGGAGGGCCAAAAGAAAATCTTGAGCATGCGGTTGGCGAAGGCATTCCCGCACCGCCTTTTCCCTGGCAGACATCCCAAAGGCAGCTTCGGCATTAATCTCTCCCACGACTTTACTAAAAAGGACATTCGCCAAAACATGTTGGGCTTTGGGTGGGGCGGTGTCCGCTGCTAGAGAAACCGCTAAGATCAAAGCCCGGGATCAGGTCGACGGAGGCCAGCTAACGCACCCGTGTACAGCCGCGTCCATAGGGCACACCCCACGCTCCCGCAGGATATGGTCTTGGAGCTCCCAGGATTGGGCCCTCCGAGGCCACGAAAGTGTAGGAGGAGGCCTCGACAGCCGAGTAGACCCCAAGCCCGCCCAGCTTGATGGGCAGAGAGGCAACCCGCCATTGGAGGTCCCCAAAGAAAGGCCCACTACACACGACAATATCTTCAATGGCCGCGCGAAGGTCATTGTGACCGAAGGCCACCGCAGCCTGAACCACATGAAGGGGGGGGCAGGTTCTGAGGCCGAAGGAAAGCTTGGCGATACCCATACACGAACGAAGCAGGAGGAGGGCGCATTGGGGATCACCAAGTTTGGGGAGGAGGCGCATAAGATCAGCAGCTCTACTGGCCCTCCTCAAAGCCAGCCCTTGGATAAACTCCCCATCGTTGCTGACCGCTCCGCCTAATAGCTTTACCCCTAAGGTCGGCCTGCTGATGCCAATAGGGAAAAGCCCCGGGGAGACCTTCCTGCCGTCACAACTCGGCCAGAAAAGTTCGGTCTTCTTAATATTAAGGTCCAGCCCTAACGGAGGACCCATAACCTTGATGATTTCAGAAGCACAATTCTCTGACGTCCCAATGATCGTGCCATCATCGAGATACCAAGCTTGTAAGAGGAGGCGAAGAACTTTAGAACTCTAGTTTATCCGGTTCATCCTTAAGAACTCTAGTTCATCTTCTCTCAATCCTCATGAACTCTTCTTCCTGAAGAATTGTAGTTCATCCGGTTTTCTCTTCTTCCATTTTCAAGTTTTGTACATCGAACCGTCAATTCATGCTCAGCACCCATGGTTTCTTGGCACCTGGGATTCCTGTTGTCAATCAAAGGTTCCTAAATAGGTTCCCTGACAGAAACAGTTGCCGTGGATTGGGTCTTAATGATGTTGGCACTGTCCTCAGGGTCCAGTGGGACTTCATGAGTAGTGTCAGCCCTTTCCACCTGACTTGTTTCATCACTACTGCAAGTCACCTTATCACCAGAATGTCGGTTGGGTGATTGAACCAAGTCCAGCAGTATATTCCCTGCAATAAGGGTTGGGGAATCTACTTCACGTGGCCTAGGTGATATACCACCCTCATTCTGAGGTAGTCCTGTGGAGGGTCTAAGTAAAGGCCTACGTCAAAATTCATGTTTATAAGATTCAATATTAAATATTTTTCTACCATATCAAATGATCCATGTTCATCCAATTTGAAACATGATGACTAATCCAATTGTATATTTCCTAATGTATACCAAGATACATTTTTTATTGATATAACATTATAATATTGATTATAATTTATATATTGTACTCATCAATCAAACTATGTTCATTATAATCTTCGTGAAATTTTATACTCACCTAACTTTCCATAAATTAAAGTCTCAAGTTTGTCAAATCATAAATTAATGTTAGTTGCTATTTAGCGTCAGATTGTTTTTTTAACAATCATTTTTGTATGTTGCATTTTTCAAATATACAAGTAGAGACATAAGCTCTAAATATTGTTTTTGATAAAGAGTAAAATCACCAATACCATACTATGAATTATAAGTTTAGATTTTTATTTAATCTAATGTAATACGTTATTCCGATAATAAAAAGGGTATTCATAAATTATCAATTATATGTATATTTTTAATGATTCAACCCTATAACATACAGGTTCTATCCTAGTGTGATAATAATCTTCCATAGTGAATTAAAAAAACTCATTTAACTCATCTATAACTTCAAAGATTCATTACACCTTAACATGTTACATACATTCCGTCTTGAATATGATCATTTATTTAAAGCTTTACATAAGCAAAATGCATACTATTGTGAAAATCAAAAAATTACCAAAAATGATTAGTTTCTCACCAAACCAATTAATAATAAGATACTGGTATGATCATCTTTGACATATCACTGGAATCAAAGAAGCATATCATTGAATACATCTCAAGCAAAACTATGAATATGTACCATCCAACTTGATTTCGAGGACGATTTGAGCATACCATTAATGAGATTAAACTGATATATGTACCTTCTTATAACTGTATTTTAAGAAGACATGAGATTAGCATACCGTAAATGACTTGAAAAAAATATAAAATGGATTGAAAAAACATAAATGATTCTAAAGAAAAAAAAAACAGATCTGAATCAAGTAAGTTCAACATGAGAAATTATAATTAACTGTTTCTATCTTGACCCAAAATCTTAAACACATGCATCTTTTAGCAGCATAGAGTAAATACATAATCTGCAATCAAACAACTTCACTATCAAATATTTTATTTTTGTTAAACTTAGAATCCTATTTCTTGTATAAGAACATCTATTTGCAAATCCCTTTTCAAATAATCGGAAGAGACGAAGCAAATCATCACATTGAAGAACTGAAATCAAGACCCAAATACATGAAAATCATACGAACATCAAGCCAAGTAATCATAGGAAGAAATCAAGGGTTTGTCCATGTGATTGGAGTCATGATAATCAGCTTGTTATATATATGTAATCCAAGATCTGAGAAGAAATCGAGGGGTTGCTTATCGGAACAAACCATCAAGCGGCGATTTGATGTTTGAGAAAGAAATCATAGGTCTCGAACACATACCTTCAAGCAAGAAATCGAGGCTGATGATGACTTATTTAAAGCGATGATCTTCTTGATGGGTGATGTTCTTGATGCAATAAATCAGGTGTCGATAATCAGAGAGCAAAGGGAGGAGCGGCTAAAAACTGAGCGACGGTTCATTGATTAGGTTTAAGAAAAGGATCGAGGGTTTTGAGTTAAAAGAAAAGGAAATGGGTCACCAGATGGGAGATGGGATATAAGATCCGCGTGATTTTGAAGGCATTTTTTTTATAGAACTCGTGTTCACATGTGGATACAATTTATAAAGCAGTGGTGACCAATAGATGGACTGTGGTGATGCCACACAAGATTGAAAACTTTTCTTTTATTAGAATAGGTAGATAACTAAATGTAACTAGGTCTACACTTTTTAGCATTTACTTCTTTTATCAACACAATCCTAACATTATACTTTGCTCCAAAATGTAACATATGTAACATTTCAAAATCAAGATGTGATAATTTATCGCATGGGTAACGAGATTTATGTGGAAATTTTAGGAGCTTATATGCTAAGACCCAACTTGATACCGCATGATATTTCAGAATACAAAGTTATATAGTTAAGAAAACTTGGGAAGTATGATTAGCTGATTCAACATATTCGGCGAGTGATCCGAGACATGAATACCCATCAGTCCCGCTTGTCTGTTTTCCATATCCTTTTCTGTTTTCCATCACATCAGTAATTAATTAAAAAGATTTCAAAATTTGAAAACCCAAAATTTTAATCTCTTTTGTACAAACCGTTTATAAAACCCCCTCTTTAAGTCCCCATTCAAGACCTTCTTCTTCTCCCCAAAAAAATTCTTCACCCGAAAAACCTGCAATTTGCTCCTAGTGCTTATCATTGTTCTTCCTTTGACGTCGTCTAACCAGGTCAGTTTCCCATCTTCTATTCTCTTCCTTTTGTTCCCCTTTCCCTTTTCTATGGAAGCCCCTAAAAAACCATCTTCAAAACACAACCTTTTCATACCTTTTCCAAAAATTACACAAGAAGAACTGGATAATTTTGTGAAGGAATTTCATATTCCTAAAAAACTTAACCCTGTTCTTGGTGCCGAAAATAAACCCATCTACATGTTTCCTGATGGTAAATTTGCTCTTTATTTGGATTCAATCCGACTATCACATTACATAATCCCTTTTTCGCCATTTCTTTGTGAAGCCCTAGACTTTTTTGAAATTCACTTTTCACAATGCAACCCTCCTGCCCTCACTATTTTAAACCACATCGAACTCACCTGTCGTGCTCTTAACATAAACACCCAATTGATCCTTTTTTGAGCTTTTTATCGCCTAACCATGTCTGGAAACTGGTAAACTTTTGAAAAGAGAAGAGATATCACCTCTTTGTGCACCAAAAAGCCCCTAACAAACCGCCATTGGAAGGAACAATTTTGTTTCCTTGACAACACCTGTTTGCCCAAAAACATGAAATGGCGAGACCCTCGAATCACAGTTCGTGATGATACACCTCTTAAGAAAGACATTGATCAACAAGCTTTTCAATCCATAAGCGAGTTTATCCACCCCACCAGGAAAATTCTTGTAGAACTTCTTGTTATTGCTAAGATCAGTACCCATTGGCCCCATCCACACATGCGACCTACCATCCTTCTCAATAACAAAAGTGCGTCTAAAAACTTATTTACCCTCTTCCTTTCTCCCTTTCAAAACTTTTCAATTACTCATGCTGACTTTTTCTTTTTCCTTAAGTAATTTTTTTTACCTCTTTTTTTTCAGTAATGGATCTTGCAGGCGCTCTTCGTTTAAATTTTTATGATCAGATCCAGTTTGGAACTGCCCCAGCTTCCGAAGATGCATTATCCGCCTCTAATCAAGGAACTTCCAACACCGCTACTAACACTGGAAACAAAATCTTGCCTGAAAAAGAAATACCTCAAGTTGAAGATTCACCCTTGAAAGACTCACAACCCCCTTTGTTAGAGCATATTCCTATGCTACAGTGTGTCTCGTGTATTGTATCTATGTGAGAGTGTATGTGTGAGTCTAGGGCAACGTACCATGGTCCATACCATGATGGTACGCTGACCAACATATCAATGGTACATTGGATAGATGGTACGCAAGTCAGTTTAATGTCACCTATAAATAGTTTGACCAGTTTAGAATGCTAGAACTCTTGGTCATTTATTTATATTTTCTGTGTGTGTAACTATGTGTGTGCTCTCAAGCTTGAATCAATACAATCTCATTGTATTTGCTCTTCATGTCATTAAATTCATGTCATAATCACTAGATTAGCAAATGATCCATCGCTCCATGTCTTTACAAGTGGTATCAGAGCTATCTGGTTCCATTTGCTGATCGATTTATGTGATTTTTGTGATTTCTAGAGAGAGAAATTGGGTTTTTGATCATTTTTCATAAGTTTTTTCTCAATTCCGAGTGTTTTTGATGTCAAACTTGATTGCAAAACGTTCCTACTATGTTTTCATTGCATACTGCTGCAAATTACAGTCCAAAACCTTCAAATTCGTGAAAATCCGGAAAATTCAGTGTTGGTACGCCGGTTGAATGTCGTGGTACACTGGATGAATTTGTTGGTACGCCTGTTGGTACGCTAGGCAATCTTCAACGTTGGTCTGCAGCAGTTATGCCGTATCATTTGGTCCACTGATTGGTACGCAAGGCAATCTTCAAGGTTGGTCCGGAGCAGTTACGCCATACCAAGTTGGTACGCTGAGTTCACTGGTACGCCGCTAGTTTGGTACATTGGGTTTTGTGGTACGCTCAGTGCTTGGATCAATCAAAGGATTTGGTATGCTGGTCAACAGTTTGGTCCGCTGGGAGGTTTATTGGTACGCCGACAGAATATTGGTGTTCACTAAAACTGATGTAACTTGAGTTCTGTTTGGAGTTACGGAACCCAATACCAGCCAAAACGACCGTCTCGACGAGCTTTACACTTTTACTGGCCTAACAACTAGTACCCTCCGTTTTGGTACCCAAATTCCGCTTTTAAGACGTCCGTTTTTGAGTTTGCAGTTTTTGCGTCCGCCGACATCGTAATTTCCAAATGAGCGATTATCAAGCGTTTTCCACGATTCAAAACATGATGCAAGCTATCGTTAACTATGATAATGAAATAGGAATAAGTCGAAAAGTTCCGAAGTTGCTCAAATTGGAAGATTATCATAGGTTGGTGAAACGATTCGAAGCATACATTGGTACGAATGATGTTGATCTTTGGTTGGCTTATACTGATCAAAATGAATATCCAACTGGTACTACTGGAAGGCCAATTGTGCAAAGAAGTCTGACTACTGAATAAAAAAAAGCTTATCAAGCTGAGCAAAAAGTTTATAGAACATTAACCATGGCATTACCTAAAGATCTATTACATCAGTTTTCTGCTTATACTACATCGAAAGAATTGTGGGATGCAATACAGAAACGATGTGAGGGTAATGATCAGTTTAAGAAAAGTAAGCAAAAGGTTCTGAAGAAAGAGTTCGACAATTTCAAATATTATCCAAATGAAGATATTTCAAAAGTCATTACTAGTTTTTCACATTTGCTGAGTGAAATGACTTTAGTAAGCATAAAAAAGGAAGAATCCGAGTTGAAAGAGAAGTTACTAAAGGCATTACTTGAAAGATGGGAAACTTATGTGATGATGATTACTAACGATGAAGAATTTCTAGGGTTTTCATTCAATAGTTTGATTGAAAAGATACTACTAGCAAGAGATATGGAATTGAATGTGAACCGATCCATGCTTGCACAAGTACAGAATCCAACTGCATATCATGGTGAAAATGATTCAACTATCAATGCTAAAAAGTTAAACATTTTCAGTAAAGGTCCTACTACTGCTTTTCTTGCTAGAAAGTCTGAGAATTATGGTTATTCTCCAGGGTGCGATTTTACAATTCCAAATCAATCACCTCAGACTACATTTTCTGCTAAGACAATTGATGAATATGCTGCATTAATATCTGCTTTAATAGCATCATCTTATGGTTTCATAATTGGTAACATTGGTGATGTTGAGTTGTTCAAAGATGATTTGAAACAGTTAGATGAGGATCATCTGAATGAATTTGATATGGGATGGCAGATGGTTATGTTAACTGAAAGAGCAAGAAGATTTTTTTCACAAAACTGATAAAAAGGAAATTAATCCAAAAGGTAAGCTGGGTTTGGATAAATCAAAGGCTAAGTGTTTCAAGTGTTCAAAATTTGGACATTTTGCTAGGGAATGTAACAACCAAAAGGAAGCTAATACTTCTACTCCAACAACTTTGGTTTCTCAAGTAGATAAAGATTATGATTAGGGATGAACTTCTAATTCTAATCCATTTGCTTTAACTGCTATTACTTCTGAGAAAAGTGCACAAGCATCCGATGAAGGTTATGACTAGGCTGCAGATTTTCCAGATGAATTCAGGTTTGTTGTCAAAATTGTACATAGTGATGAAGAAGTAACTGATTCTAATTCTGACATGAGTTCTTGTAAAACAGTTGAGGAAGATGTTACTGAAGTAATTACAAAAGAGCAAAAGGCAGAGTGTTATCAATGTCAAGATTGTGTTGTTGCAAACAGAAGAATTGAATCTTTGTTGAGGGGTAACAGTTTAATAACTGAAGAACTCAAAGTTATAAAAGCTGATTTGGAGTGTACACAACAACGATCTGCTGATGTAGAAAAACTCAATGAGGTTTTGATGCAAGAGAAGAAGGAGTTGTTGGAAGAATGTGAAAAGGCTAAAGCTGAAGCTAAAGACGCTGCTAAAGACTTTGAAGCGTTATTTGCAAAAAAAGCTATCCTGTTCAACAAAAGTATGAAAAAGCAAATCAGATTGCTGTTGAAGCTGCAAAGAAAGTGATAAGAAGAAGGAAATTTTAATAAAAGATGTTGCTTATTATAAGAAGAAGTGGGAAAAGGTTACTGAAGAATTATTGGAAGTGTGTGACTTGAAAAGAAGACATAAATCTGAATACAACAATCTTTCAGATCAATTCATTGTTACTCAGAACGAATTGTTGGACGCTTAGGTGAAGATTTCAGAGTTGAAAATTGAGATTCTTGATTTGCAAAAACAGGTGAAGAATTGCAATTTGTCTCCTACATTTCTGAATTACATATACAGACAGAAGAAGAGTGAGGATAGTGTGAAAGAAGCAAATTTATACAAAGTTCCTGCACCGGTTGAAATGTCTAATTTCTCATCTGCTCCGGTCAATTCAAATGATGAAATGTATGATTACTCAAAGTTTGCAACTCCTGTTCAAGAAAAGAAGAAGAAATCAAAGCCTGGTAAGAAGAAAGTTGAAGCTCGACAAGCTCCAAAGTTTAATTTTGGATCATCATTTTTGGACGATGAAAAGATTTTTGTTAAGGTTGAGAAGTCTGCTAGTATTTCATCTGAAGCAGAAAAAGATAAATCATTGATTGTTGAGAACAAGCTGAAGGACATCATTGCTAAATTTACTAAAACAACTAATGAAAAGAGTGTTTCTGGTTCTAAATCTGGGTCATCCAAGGTTCAGGGTTACAAGCATAAAGGACTTAGTTATGAAGTTAAGGAAAAAGCAGTTCTGCAAACACAACAGAAGAAGATGAAGGAACATGTTTCAGATTAAAAGAACAAATCAAAACAGAAGAAACAAAATGTGTTTAAATCAAAGAATGATCATTATTATTCTGGAGGTTCTTCTTATGGTTCATGTTATTCTCCACGAAGTTCACCTCTAAGGTATGATTCATCTGATGGTTTCTTTGATTCTTTTGGTTCTGAAAATTCTTTTGGTTATCATGATGTGTTTATTCAACAGGGAAATAGAAAACCAAAGAATTTTTCTGATGAGAAACAAATTTTTCAAACAAATTTGGGTAGCAGTTCCCTTAATGTTTTTCACAGAAAGTGTTACGCATGTTGTAAACCAGGACATCTCGCTGCTCAGTGTTCTACGAATGCGAGCATTCACTCATATGTGAACAAAACTGCTAAATATGTGAATGAAAAAGGTCAAATCATTGATGAACCATAACCGACCATGTTCAAATCAACAAGTAAGCCGTCTTGGGCAAAGACGCTAGTTGATAATTTTGTGGATTCATTGAAAAGTTTTCAATCGCCCATGTTCTGGAAACCCTGAGTTGTTTCCAAGATCCTCAAAGACCATGTTGAAGACACCGGGCGACCCGAGGCTGTTGACTCGGGCTGATCCCAAAACTGCTAATGTTTATCTGGTGTCCGTAGGTTTCTTCAAGAAGACCTATTATGCGTGTGTTGCTGATAGTGAAAAACTTTTACCTAAAAAAAATAGTGAAGAACTTGCAATGTTTATTATTTTAACGCCTTATCATTCACAAAAAGTATTTCAAAAGAAGATTTCGATTCAATGTGTTTTCAAAAATTAAAACCGAAAAGTGTCAGTGTTGGTCGATCAATTTTCTTTCTTTTTTTGTATTTTTTACAAGTGGTAGTTGTACACATGTTTAGGGGGAGAAAATTGACAAAAGCCAAAAATAGTGTCTTGTATTTGTTAAAATGAAAATTCCAAAAATAGAGTTTTTCATTTTAGGGGGAGAAAAAGGCAATGCACAAGATAATAAAATGAATGAAAAAGATCAAAATTGAGAAATTGATTATTGGGAAATGATGGTGCATTGGCTAACGTTTTAGACTCGCGGATAGAGTAGGTGAAAAGGCCATAAGATCATTGTTTCAATGTGCTAGGTAGGCTCGGCAAATCAGAAAGTATACAAATGTGATATACATTAAATCTGATGTTTGACCTAGTGGACAACATCTTGATGAGTATTTCAAGATATCAAGAAAAAGATGTGTGAAAAGAAAATGAGAAGTCACTGTGTATACATGTGTTCATTTTGAAAAGATTTAAACTTGTTTGATTTTCTTTATTTTCTTAAATGATCGGACTATCTCTGCGTGTCCACAAGACCGACCTGATAGTTATTCATTTAAGGTTCTGCTTTATTTTTCTTGGTGTTTCGTGTAACTCATCGGACTTTCTCTGCGTGTACGGGAGTACTGACCTGATTGTTGTTTGGTTATAAAATTTCAACTTGTTTTATTTTCTTATTTTGTTAAATCCGAGGCCTTATCTTTGTATCGAAAGATCGACCTTAAGGTAGATGATTTAACGTTCTTATTTCTTTTTGCATGGAACACAATTGACTATATCATAAACACAATCACTATGTGTTAATTCAAAAGTGAAATCACAATGTGTGATATAAAAATCATATCTGAGTATGTCTGATAGTGTGGGGTACACTGGTCATGGCAAATTGATCAATACCTTAACATATCCAGATGTTATGAGTATGATTCTGCCAGAGTTTAAAGTTGGACAAATTATATCTGTAATCGACATGGCTTATGTGCTACAATAATTGAAATTGAAGTGTAGTTCAGCGCATTGTGACCAATATGATTCCAGATAGTGATCTTTCTCAAATCAAAAAATGGTGAAAGGGGGAGGTTGATGTATCTTTCAGAAGTGGATCTTGAGGTTCAAAGATTGTTTAAGTCTTGATCCAGCCATGCAAGCTTTATTTCTGACAAGATTTTAAGTTGAAGATCGGATGCAACAATGTTGAAGATTGAAGACTAGAGATTTATTTAGAATAGATACAGTACACGTTAAGGGGGAGTTTGTTAGAGCATATTCCTATGCTACAGTGTGTCTTGTGTATTGTATTTATGTGAGAGTGTATGTGTGAGTTTAGGGCAGTGTAGCATGTCCATACCATGATGGTACGCTGACCAACGTACCAATGGTACATTGGATAGATGGTACGCAGGTCAGTTTAATGTCACCTATAATTAGGTTGACCTATTTAGAATGCTAGAACTCTTGGTCGTTCATCTATATTTTTCAGTGTGTGTAACTGTGTGTGTGCTCTGAAGCTTGAATCAATACAGTCTCATTGTATTTGCTCTTCGTGTCATTGAATTCATCTCATAATCACTAGATTAGCAAACGATCAATCGCTCCATGTCTTTACACCCTTCTCCGCTTCATCAGAGAAGAAAGAAACGTGCAACAAAACCCAACAAGGATGCCCCGGAAATGAGCGACGATCCTGAGCCCAAAAAGAATCGAAAGTCTCCCATTACTCGTTCAAGAGCAAAATTCACGAGCACTATTGAAGCTTTATCTGATCATTAAGTGGTGAAATTCAATAAGATTCTCCGTCCCCCACATCTAAGGGTGCAAATACATCTCTTTTAAGTCCTCCCAGCTTTGATCATATGGTTTCTCCTCCTTTTGAAGATTTTCTGAACTCTCCTTGTCAAACTATTGACCTTACTAAAGGTACCATCTCACCTCTATTCTTATCTCAAAACCTCGATTCTCATATGTCTGTACCCTAAGATTTGATATCTTCACCCGTTATTTCCTCTATGCCCATTATTGTTCATGTCGCATCATCCAGCAACCCTTCTTTTACAAACACTTTCCAACATTCGAGTTTCTCGGAAGCGCTCTGGATGCGCAATGAAGCTAAGTTAGTTGGTTTTCGAAACAATTCCACAATCGGTCTTGATGAACGTTTTATTCCTACATGGAAAATTACCAACAGAGATAGCCTTAGTGACTTCGCTTGTGTGAAAGACTTTTTCCTTAAGTATTTAAGCCCCTCCGATGTGAAAAGCTCCCAAGAACTTCTGGCTTCCGATTTTGCTTCCAAGTTATTTCTTATCTGAGCTGTATTCCCGTTTGGTGAAGGCTGAACACCAACTTTAATGTTTTCATGCTAAAAGTGCAACAGTTGCAAACCCAGAACTCTCAGAAAAAATCCAAACTTTGAAGAAAGAAAACCAAAAGCTTCACCAATCCAAGCATTCCTTGGAATCGAAACTTTTAGACATGGAAAAATCCCTAAACAGCTCTCGCTTGTTTTCCGAAAAATTGGAAAAACGCCAACAGGCTCAGTATGAAGAATACACCAAGACTCTCCAAGGAAAAGACAAACAACTGGAAGAAATAAAATTAGAAAATTCCAAGCAAATTTCTAAGATACAAGAGTCCTTATCCGGTACCGCAAAGATTTATTATTATTATTTTTTATTTCTTCCTCCTTTTCTCTCTCTCTCTTTTTTTAGCTTCATATTGACTTCATATCATTCCTGTTTCATTAGAACTTCAAAACATCAAGAATTATTTTGAACATGAAATTCGCACCTGGGACAAAAAATGCAAAACACTTGAGATGGAGAGGAGTTGGCTTGTTACTGAAGGGATACCAGCAACTCTGAAGAAAATCTTGAAAAGTAATGCTATGAATTCTTACGGTTTAATGAGGGTGTTTGCGCTGGTCTTTTTTATGCTCATGATCCAAAAGTAACTGCTGAAACGTGCATAGGTTTTGACCCATCTGCTCCTCTGAAGTTAAAGAAAGCTACTAAGGTATTTTCTCAATTATCTTTTGCTTTTGTTGACACCTGCAAAGAGATGAAAGATGCTCCTATGGACCTCATCAAGAAGACACTTTCCTCGGATCAGCCCCCAGTGAAACCATCCAACTAGCAGATCCATGTATGATTTATACCAATTTCAGAAAAACAATTACTCTTTTGATCCGCCTACGCGTGGACTTTCTATATGCTCGTATGTGTAGGGCTTATGTGTTGTTTCAAACAATATGTTACTTTTGGTTACTTTTTGGAACAAATATTATGTACTGTGGAATGACAATATGTAGTTGCATCGGTGATATTAATGATCCTATTCAAGCACATGCGTCCATGTTTTTGAACAAGACCTTAGTACAACCATGATTACATAATGAACACTCGATCTCTCAGCCTTCTTCTAGCCTCATAGACTACCTTATGTTTTATTAAAATAAACGATTTTACCATCTTTGAGATATTTTTCTTCAAAAAAGATTTTTCACCTTCCTTGACTAAATGACCGCTCTTTTACTTGTTAATAGTTCATGACCATTTGCCGGTCACTTAGACCACATCCGGAATCAGTATAGCTCTTAGCCATTTTGTAACCATTTAGATTGTTTTCCGGGAATTTGAATGGTGCTTAGCCATTTCTACGACCCCTTAGGTCACATCCATAAAGATGTTATATAATTGATCAATTTGTTTGGTCTCTTAGGACCGCATCTAAAAGGATGCATGATGGTTCACCACTTTATGATCTCTTAGATCCGTTAATTATATTATTATTTAGCTTTTAGACATATGTTTGTCGTAAGAACACTTAAAGCTTTTATTCATAAAATGGATCATATCCATATATAGCTTCTTTCACACACTTCTGATTATACTAAAAATCATTACACATAGTATTTTCTTAAATGAATATCATTCGAAGGTCGCAATAGTAAATTTCCATTGCCATCTTCCAACATATACGATTCCTTTTGCAGCAATTCTGATATCTTGTAAGGACCTTCCCATTGGACATTTAACTTCCCTTTCGGTTCCACTCTGCTAAAATCATTGTTCCGTAATACTAGATCTCCTTCTTTAAACTGAGAAACTTTTGCATGAGAGTTGTAGTATCTTTCCATCTCCGATTCTTACTTGCTCTCCCTAATTGCTGCCATCTCCCTTCGTTCCTCCAACAAATCTAGATTACGTCGCAACTCCTTATCATTATCCCTCTCTTCAACCATTCTTTGAGTGGGAAGCCCTACTTCCGCAGGTATCACTGCTTCTGTACCATACATTAAACTAAAAGGAGTTTCTCCATTACTAGTCTTTAGCATTATGCGACGTGCCCATAGCACATGTGACAATTCCTCAACCCAACTACCTCCAACTTTATCCAAACGTAACTTGATACCTTCTACCAAGCTCCTATTCACATGCTCGACTTGTCCATTTGCTTGAGGATAAGCAACAAATGCGAACACTTGAATGATTCCCGATTCTTGACACCGTCCTTTGTAACGTTCATCTGCAAATTGCTTCCCATTATCCGATACTACGTACAAGGGCAACCCAAACCGGCAAATAAAAAACTCCCATACAAATTTCTTGACATGCTGCTCTGTTATGCTTGCAACTGCTTTTGCTTCTACCCGTTTAGTAAAGTAATCCACCACGACTATCAGAAACTTCACACACCCGGCTGCTTGATGGAAAGGACCAACAATGTCAATCCCTCATTTTTGAAAAGGCTAAGCTGTGGTTACTGGTACAAGCTCATGTTTAGCCTTCAAACTCACCGGTGCATGCCGCTGGCAATCATTACACCTCCATAATTCTTCAGTTACAAGTTTATGCATCCCTGGCTAGTAATAACCTTAAATCACCAACTTGTTGACAACCATGCGAGGCCCCATATGATTTCTGCATATCCCACTATGCACTTCCTGAACCGCATACTTTGCTTCTTCTTTCATCAAACATCTTAGGAGTGGCCCTTAATATGTCTTTCGATACAACATACCATTCTGTAACTAATATTGTAAGGAATTAACCTTAATCTTTCAAGCTTCTTCCTTCTCTTCTGGCAACCGTCCTTTTTCTAAATACTCTCTAATAGGTGTGAACCAAACATCATTTTCCATATGCACCACAGCTACCTGTTTTCCAAGAACATATGGTTCCTCTAACATTTCTAACCAAACTTCTTTCGCTAAATGTTGAAATGAAGTGGATGCTAGTTTACTTAAAATATCTGCTTTCTTGTTTTGTCCTCTAGACACATGCACCACACCACATGCTCCAAATGATCCCATCAAATCCTTAACTTATGCTAAATATAGCGCAATAACTACACTTTTAGCCTCATACTCCCCTTTAATATGATTAGCCACTAGCAATGAGTCCACATGCGCCATTACATTTGTTACACCCAACCTTTTAGCCAACCTCAAACCTGCCTTAAAGAAACAATACACTTATACTTAGGTCAAACCCCCCCCATTTCCTGACATATTCTCCATATTTTTAAAAATACCTAAATATTAATCTATGTACTGAATTAAAAAGAAAATTGACTATTTAACCTGCTAACAATGCCTCATACTCAGCCTCGTTATTTGACACATTAAAGTCAAATTTCAACCCATATGTCAGTTCATCTCCATCTGGACTGACTAATAATAAACCTGTCAAACAAACAAACCATGTGTATGCTTATAATAAATTTTAAGAAATCAATTTTCACCTTATAAAAATCGAGAATTATGACAAACCTGCTCCTGCACCTTCATCACTTGCGGAGCAATTAGTAAATAACTTCCATATTCTTTCTGCCAACCTCTGTTGTAACTCGGAACTTGTATCATCCGTTTTTCTTGATTCACATCCAATTGTCATTTACACTAAAAAATCTGCGATCACTTGCCCCTTAACCGCCAGTCTCGGCTTAAACTGTATGTCGTACTGACATAACTCAATAGCCCATTTCACCATTCGTCTCGACACTTCCAGCTTTCGCAATACCCGACTTATTGAAGAAGTAGTTAAAACCTCCACCGTATGTGCTTGGAAGTATCGCCATAAACACCTTACCGGTAACACAAGAGGTAGAACCAATTTCTCCATAGGAGGATACCTTATCTCATAATCTTTCAATACTTTTCTAACATAATATATAGGCATCTATTTTTGGCCACGTTCAGCTAATAATACTGAACTTACCGCCCCATCTGCTATGGCTAAATACATTTGCAAATTTTCCCCTACTATCGGTACTGTCAATGTCAGAAGTGCTATCAAGACTTCTTTTAACTTTCTGAAAAGCCTCCTCCGCTTCCACAGACCAACAAAATCCTAACTTTTCAACACTTGACTTAAACACTTGCATAAAAGGCAACGATCTTTCAGCAGCTTTTGAAACAAACCTTTGTAGAGCCACCAGTCTTCCATTCAAAACTTGTATATCTTAACTATTGAAAGTGACCCCATCTATAAAATTGCATGGACTTTTTCAGGACATGCTCGGATTCCTTCATTGTCCATCATCATTCCTAAAAGTGTTCCCGCATCCATACCAAAAGAACATTTTTTTCTGATTCAACTTCATATTAACCTCCCTGAGTTTAGCAAAAGTTTCTTTTATATCTTTAAACAAATCCTCTTCTTGTTAGCTTTTTATAAGTATATCATCAACATACGCCTCCAAATTCCTTCTGACTTGGTTCTGAAATGCCAAATCCATGAGGCTCTGATACCCAGCACCTGCATTTTTTAAACCAAAAGGCATCTTTCTTATAACAGAACATCCCCTTCCTGGTTATGAAAGAAGTTTTGTCTTCATCCTCTACTGCCATTTGTATTTGATGATATCCTTTATACGCATCCAAAAAACACTTCCAACGAAATCCCACAACAGAATCAACCTTAATTTCTGTAATGGATGGTAGTCTTTCGGACATGAATTATTAAGATCTTTGAAATCAATGCACATCCACCAAGTTCCATCCGGCTTTTTAACTAATACCGGATTTGATACCCATTCTGTATACTGAATTTCACGCAAAATTCTTGCTTCCACTATCTTCTTTACTTCCTCATTAACCACTTAGCTCTTTCATTATCCATCCCCCCTTGTCTCTATTGTATCGGCTTACTCCATGGATATAACGCAAGCTTATGCTCCGCCAAGGTCCTTGGAACCCCCATCATATCCGAAGGCTCCCAAGCAAAAACATTCACACTATTTTTCAGTAACATATACAACCTTTCTTGTCCCTCTATTATCATCTCAGTTCCCACCTGCACCTTTTGATCCAAAAATCTTGGATTAATCACCCATTTACTACTCGCTATTTCTTTCTGATCAATGCCATCTACATCCATCTGAATAGCTACATCGTTAACCCGTATCCCCGGATCTGTAGTTAAAGTCGCAATTCCCACAGGTGTTAGAAACCTAATCTTACCATGAACTACTGAAATAACATCCCCCAAACGTCGCAAAACAGGTCGTCCCAAAATTACGTTATGAACAGATGCTGCAGCAATAACCAAAAACGTCACATTAAACTGTCGCATATGCAAACCGTTACCTATCTCCATGGGTAAAGTTATCTCTCCCACCGGTTGAACCATTTTCCTTACAAACCCAATTAAAGGAACACTAGATGGCTTCAATCGTGAACATATTAATGGACGTACATGATTTCTGTCGCACTTCTAAAATCTACGTATACTCTTCTTACCACAAAACCACCAATAATTGCCGATACAATAACAGGTTCTTCTGTTTTCATCTGTTCTAAAATCAACTTGAACGTTATTTCTTGATATTTCCAACCAGCCTGCACACTAGTCTTTACCCGAACACTTCTATGCAAATCTGAGTTTCAAAGTTGTACCATATGAATTACAGGTGTATCCCTCTACACTTCATTTTGAATTATCTTTACTAAATACCCAAGCCTACCAGACCTAACCGCCTTATCAATCTCCTTTTTCAATGTCCAACACATATCCGTTACATGACCCCTGTCCTTGTGATACTCCAATATTTATCTAGGTTCCTAGTAGGAGCAGTTCTCATTTTTGGTGATATAGGCAGATCCACCTTTTCAGTTACCAAAATTTGACCCGGAGTCTTAATTAACTCCACAAACTTTGCACCACGATCATTCCCATAGGTGCCCCTTGGCATCAATCCAAAACCCTTTCCCCTAGCCGGGGGTACCCTTAGCCATTTATTCTGCGGTATTACACCTGTTCCTCTTACTGGCCCACCATTTCAACGCAAAAAAGGACCAAAGCCCTGTCTCATTGGCCCTGGTCTCACATCATATCCGTTCAAATGCGCACATGCATTTTTTTCTCTTACAAAGGCTCTAGCCTTATCCATTAAAACCTCCGAAGACCTTGGCAAGTCTTCATGTATCTTTTCCACCAACTGCGCATAAAAAAGCAAGTAATCACCGATGGTAATTTGCCGCCAAATCAGGTATAAGAGTAATGGAAAGATAAGGAATGATAATGGAGAAAACGAAGTTTTATTGATTATTGTAGAGAGAGAGAATACAGACGCATGTGTAAGTACAAAGTTACAAATGAATCAGAACCCCTAAACTATCTTATTCTTCGGATATTTATAGGCTCCGCACACGATCTTCTAGCTTCGCATCTGTAAGATCGCATCTATCTGGACCCTGCGCAAACGCTTCCAACAAACATCATATCCGAAGGACTTGGAAGTAATCGATAGGATGTGTGAGACACATCCGAATCATCGTTTACTTCATCAAATCCACCAAGTCTATTAAGTGAAAAAATGAAGTTAATAGACTTACTTCCGAATACATAGAGTCGTCTACGTATCCGAAATTTGCATCTGTACAATCTGACACATACAACCGTCATTATAACCTTCCATCACCTCTTAATGTCGCGTGTCGAATCTTTCACCCATTCGGTTACCTGTCACAATCAAGAGTAATGAAAAAGTACGTTTTAAAAAATTTTCAAAATCCTCCTTCCATATTTACCCTCCATTGTAACCGCTTCTGCAAAACTGCCTTGTCAAAACCGCTATCAAAACCACATTTTTACCTGCTTATATATAACCCTTTCCTTCCTCCCAAAAAAATTACCGAAAACTTTCACTCTCTTCGCCATTACACCTGCACTACCTTCATCGCCATTTTTACCCAAGGTTAGTATTCCTTTCTTTCTTTCTTCTTTTACCATTTGTTTCTATACTCCTTTTCCTATGGCTAAAACTAGAAAAGTTTCTTCTTAACACAATCTCTCAATCTCCTACCCCCTGATTACTCAAGATGAATTAGATGATTTTGTGAAAGAATTTCGAATTCCACGAAACTTAAACCCCATTCTTGCAACGGAAGGAAAATCCATTTATCCGTTTCCTAATAAAATATTCGGCCTGTATCTTGATTCTATCCGAATGGCCAATTATAGGATCCCCTTCACCCCTTTCTTCGTGAAGCCCTAACCTATTTCGAAATTCACTTTTCTTAGTGCAACCCCACTGCCTTAAGCATTCTGAATCATTTTGAGTTATCTTGTAGAGCACTTAACCTAGAACCCCAATTAGTTCAATTCCACGCCTTTTACCGACTAACCATGTCGGGTGACTGGTATACTTTTGAGAAACGCCGAGATATTACCCACCTTTTTACCAGAAAGCCACCCATAAACCGTCAATGGAAAAACCAATTCTTCTATCTTAACAATTCATGTCTCCCGGATACCATGAAATGGCGTGACACCAGGTTAATCGTTCATGACGTCATCCCCAAAAAAGCCGAAGTTCATCAAGCCACATATGAGCTTATTGCCAAATTTGTTCACCCGATCCATCGAGTTCCTGAGGAAATATTGGTTCTTGCTAAAATTAGCAAAAACTGGTTTTTCCCTTAGATGCGTCCTGTTATCTTATGCGAAGGAGAAAGTGTGTTTTCCTTTATAAGATCCCTTCTTGCTATTTGTTTTCATTGATACATTATAACTTTTTCCACTTTTACATGCAGCCATGGATCTATCTGATGCATTGCAAGTGAAGGATTTTAATCAGTTTAAGTTTAACAAAACCGAAGTCGGAAAAGAAGCATCTTCTTCCACAACACTTCCTACTGCCTCTACTGAAGCTTTCACTGATGCTCCACCTTCTGGTACTGTTGAAGCCACTGTTGATGAGACCCCTACCTCTTCCAAAACCCCATAATTGACTACAACTTCTCTTAAAAAAGAATCCCATCCTCCTTCTCCAAAAGTTTGAAAAGGAAAGAAGAGATGTGCCAAACCTACTAAGGGCACCACTAAAGCGGAAGAAGAAGATGAGACCGCTCCTAAGAAGACTCGCAAGTCACCAATTACCCGATCAAAAGCAAAATTCTCCAGCACTGTTGAAACTCTTTCTGAACACCTTGGAGGTGAGATTCCTCAAAGAACTCATTCACCCCCATCTGAAAACGAAAGCATGCCTGTTATGTCACCCCCTAGTTTGGCACACTTAGTATGTACCTCTTTTGCTGACTTTATTCAATCACCCTGCCAAACCATTGATTTAACAAGTACACCATCTACTGCAATTTCTACCCCCGAATGTGAACTTCCTCCTACGTTTACACAAACCATGATTCCATCACCAGTTGTCTCAGCATCACCCTTATCCACACAACTCTACACTAGCGGTTCTTCAAACTTTGGGTCCTCTTCCATTCCGACCAGCTTTACAGATGCAATGTGGATCCGTAATGAGGCCAAGCTGATGGCATCTCGTAACAAATCCTCTCTGGGACTTGATGAATTGTTTATTCCCGCTTGGAACATTACCAACAGAGACAGCCTATCGGACCCAACATGTGCAAAGGATTTCTTCCTGAAGGTTATCGGACTAAGTGATGTGAGGAGTTCAGGAGATATGCCAACTCCGGAGTTTGCATCGAAAGTTGTTTCTTCTTATGCCACAAACAGCACCATCGTCCCCGAACTCTACAACCGTTGGATTAAAGCTGAGTTCTAACTTCAAATAGTAAATGAAAAATTAGCTATGGCTGCGAAGTCAGATCTGTAGGAGAAAACTCAGATGTTCCAGAAAGAAAACCATGAGCTGGTTCAATCCAATGCTGCTATTTCATCCAGGTTTTCCGATGTTGAAAAATCTTTGAGCAGTTCCAGAATCTTGATTGAAAACTTTGAGAAACAGAAGCAGGATCAGTTTTCTGACTACCTGAAGGATTTAAAGGAAAAAGATGACAAGCTAGAAGCCATGCATCTCCAACTTCTGCAAAGAGATTCCGGTATCATATCCCTTCATATGCGCATTCGCATCCAACTTTTACTTCGCCAAACATGTTTACTTATTTCCACACATTTTCTTTTTTTGTCAGAACTCAACACTATCAAGTCTACTTTTGATGCTGAAAAGCATCTGTTGGAGGAACACAAGAAAACTTTGGAGAATGATAGGAGCTGGTTAATTGCTGAAGGCATTCCTGCGGTTGTGGATAAAGTTCTGAAAGGTCAAGATCTTAAATTAGCCATTACCAGTGCCCTCAATGCCATGAATGCCTGCGGCTATAATGAGGGTGCTCATGCAGGAGTGTTTTCGGCATCTGTTGACCCCAAAGTGACTGCTGTATCATGCCAAGGATTTGACCCAGAAGCTCCCAAAAAACTGCAGGAAGCAATTGCAAATTTCCAGAAGTTAACATTTCCTTTTGCTGAAGCTTGCAAGAGTCTACAAGATGCATCCATTGAGCAGATCAAGGAAACCTTAGCAGCTGATCCTCCATCAACTACCATCCGCCACTGTTGAGTATCCTAGGTAAAGATTTCCTTCGACCAGCTGTGAACAAACATGTTACATTTGACTCCACCTGCGAGTGGATTTATTTTGATTGCCCGTATGTGTAGGGCTTAACTTCTTAAACAATTTTACTTTTATGTACTTGCCATGACATGTGACTTGCTTATTTTGAATGCATGGTTATGACTTTATTATGTCATTGTGTTAATTATATCTTACATTGTTAGTTCACATGTGTATAGGTTATATTATCAACCTAAATGATCACATGCGTCCATGTCATCACCTTAGGTTTTTAATCATAACTATACGCATACTATAAATTCAACAATTAGTAACACATAGTTACTTTTTGGTCACGTAGACCTCGTACGGAACTTAAGAGTAACCTTAGCCTTTTTTTAAGTATTACTTCCGGAAATTTGGATAGTGCGTAACTACCTCTTATGACCCCGTAGGTCGCATCTTTGCAAGATGCTTTCATTGATCAATTCATTTGGTTTAAATGAACCACATCTATCTTAAGATGTATGGTGGCCAACCATTCTTCAATCTATTGGATTGAGTTTATCGCATACGTATGTCTCTTTTTTTTTTTACTTAAACAACAAATTATTGCCCATAGCAATTGTTTAGTCTTTTATTTAAAAAATGGAACATATCCATCTACAAAATTTTGCTCTTTACAATCTCTCTTTTCAAAGACTTTACAAGTAATACTTTTTCAGATGCACTCCGTTCCAAGGTCTTGACAATAGATTTCCATTTCCGTCTTCCAGTAAATAAGATCCTTTGCTCAACACTTCTGCAACCTTATAAGGACCTTCCCATTGCACGACCAACTTCCCCTTAGGTTCAACCCTACTAACATCATTATTCCGCAGCACCAAATCCCCTTCTTTAAATTGGTACACTCAGGCATGAGTATTATAATATTTTTCCATTTCAGATTTGTATCGGCTTTCTCTAATAGCTGCCATTTCTCTTCTCTCCTCCAACAAATCTAAATTTGCTCTTAACTCTTTATCATTTTCTCGCACCTCAAGCATCCTTTGGGTAGGCAGTCCCACTTCCACTGGGATAACCGCTTCCGTACCATATGTCAAACTGAACGGAGTTTCACCATTACTTGTTTTCGGCATGGTCCTATGTGCCCATAACACATGCGACAACTCGTCCACCCAACCTCCTCCTGCCTTATCCAAGCGCATTTTGATTCCTTCTACTAAACTTCTATTAATACGCTCAACCTGTCCGTTTGCTTGAGGATAAGCAACGGATGCGAAAATCTGTATTATGCCTAACTCCTCACACCATCCCCGAAATGGATCTTCCGCAAATTGCCTTCCACTATCCGACACAATGTGTAAAGGTAACCCAAATCTGCATATAATATAATCCCATACAAATTTCTTTATATGTTGCCAAGTGATGCTTGCCACCGCCTTCGCTTCTGCCCATTTCGTAAAGTAATCTACCGCAACAATAAGAAACTTAATTCTTCCTGCAGCCTCTGGAAATGGCCCCACAATATCTATCCCCCACTTCTGAAAAGGCCACGCAGTTGTAACAGGAACAAGTTCATGCTTAGCTTTCAAACTCACCGGAGCATGTCGCTGGCAACCGTCGCACTTCCGAAGCTCTTCTGTAACCAACTTATGCATACCCGGCCAATAATATCCCAAAATTATTAACTTGTTAACAACCATGCGAGGTCCCATGTGATTTCCACAAATACCACCATGTACATCTTGCACAACTCTTTTTGCCTCATCCTTCGTCAAACATCTTAACAATGGACCAAGATATGTTTTTCTATATAAAACCCCATTTTGCAATTGATATTATAAAGAGTTCACCCTAACTTTTCTCGCTTCCTCTCTATCTTCCGGTAAACAACCTTCTTCCAAATACTTCCAAATTGGCCAAAACCACACCTCTGTGTCAACCGACACCGCCACCACTTGTTTGGTCAAAACCGACGGTTCTTCCAATACCTCAACCCTTATTTCTTTAGCCAAATGTTGAAATGAAGTGGATGCCAACTTACTCAACACATCTGCCTTCTTGTTCTTTCCTCTTGAGACATGTTCAACCTCGCAAGTTGTAAATGAACTCATCAAGTTTTTTACTTGTGATAAATAGAGAGCCATCACGACACTCTTTGCCTCATAATCCCCCTTTATGTGATTAGCCACCAACAATGAGTTAACATGTGACCTTACATCTGTAGCACCCATTCTTTTAGCTAATCTTAACCCTGCAACTCAAATCACAGAACATACATATTTAGTTTACCCAATTTCCCTTTTTGACATATTCCCTTCTTATTTTTAATCAATTTTTATAAAAGTGTTCTTTAAAATTCAGATTATCAACCTGCCAACAATGCTTCATGTTTTGCTTCATTATTAGACACATTAAAATCAATTTTGAAAGCATATGTCAACTCATCCCCTTCTGGACTGATTAATAACAGCCCTGCCAAATATATGAAATATGTTCATACCTATAAGCAATTTTATCCTTAAAAAATTGTAAATGACATATAAAGAAAACTAACAAACCTGCCCCAGCACCATCCTCGCCTGACGATCCATCTGTGAACAACTTCCAAACACCTTTTGATGACCCTTGTGACATATCGAAGTTATCATTATTTGTATTTTTCACATCACTTCCGATGGCCATTTCTACGAGGAAATCCGCGATAACTTGCCCCTTTATAGCTATTCTAGGCTTAAATTGAATATCATATTGTCCCAACTCAACAGCCCACTTCACCATTCTCCCTGATACTTCTTGCTTTCGTAGTACTTGATTCATAGAGGATGTTGTCAAAACCTCCACCGTATGAGCTTGAAAATAACGCCATAACTGTCTTGCCGACAACACAAGTGCATACACTAGCTTTTCCATAAGCGAGTACCGTACCTCATAATCTTTTAAAATTCTGCTTACATAATAAATGGGCATCTGCTTCTGTCCTCTTTCTGCGACCAAAACAGAACTAGTTGTACCCTCCGACACTGCTAAGTACATCTGCAAAATTTCGCTAGCAACCGGCGCAGTCAACGTCGGAAGTGTGACCAAAAACTCTTTCAGTTGTTTAAAAGCCTCTTTCGCCTCCACAGTCCAACAAAAATATGATTTTTCAATACTTGTTTTCAACACTTGCATAAACGGTAACGACTTCTCCGCAACCTTTGACACAAATCTTTGCAACGCGACCAGCCTTCCATTCAACACTTGCACATCCTTTACTGTAGTCGGTGACCCCATTTGCAAAATCGCATCTACTTTTTCTGGACAAGCTCTGATCCCTTCATTATTCATCATCATTCCCAGGAACTTCCCGGCACTCATACCAAACGAACACTTCTTTGGATTTAAACGCATGTTAATCTCTTTAAGCTTTGCAAATGTTTCTTCGATATCCTTAAACATATCCTCTTCACTTCTACTCTTAATAACAATGTCATCCACATAAGCTTCCAAGTTTCTTCCGACTTGCTTTTGAAAAGCCCAATCCATAAGACGCTGGTAAGTTGCACCTGCATTTTTAAGGCCAAAGGGCATCTTTTTATAACAGAGCATACATTTCCTTGTAATAAACGAAGTTTTGTCTTCGTCTTCTTCTGCCATCTGGATCTGATGGTATCCTTTGTATGCATCCAAAAAACACTTCCAACGGAACCCCACAACCGAATCAACCTTCAAATCGATTTCTAGGAGTGGATAACAATCTTTAGGACATGCGTTATTCACATCCTTGAAGTCTATGCACATCCTCCATGACCCATCCGGTTTCTTCACTAACACCGGATTTGAAACCCACTCCGTATATTGTATTTCCCTTAGAATTCCAGCTTCAACCAATTTTTTCACTTCCTCATTAACAGCATGAGCCATCTCACCATCCATTCCTCTTTGCCTCTGTTGAACGGGTTTACTACCAGGATACAGTGCCAACTTATGTTCAGATAACGACCTTGGGACCCCTGTCATATCCGATGGCTCCCAAGCAAACACATCTACATTCCTTTTTAATAAAACATACAACTTTCCCCTGGCTTCTATTGACAAACCCTCTCCAATCTACAACTTCTGATCTGGAAACTTTGGGTTAATGATCCACTTACCATTTTCTATCTCCTTTTTATCAATCACGTCCGAATCTGCCCGCACATTTATGTCGTACACTTGTAATACCGGATCCGCTGACAAAGTAGCAATACCCACTGGTGTTGGAAATCTTATCATTCCATGCATTACCGATATCACAGCCCCTAACCTTTTTAAAACTGGCCTCCCCAAAATAACATTATGTATTGATGAAGCTAAGACCACTAAAAATGTTACATTTAGCTGGCGCACCCGCAACCCACTTCCCATGATCACAGGTAAAGTAACCTCACCAATTGGCCTAACTACTTCCCCTGCAAAACCAATCAAAGGAATTGTCGTTGGTCGCAACTGAGAACCTACAATAGACCCCATCTGTCGAAAACAATGCTCATACATAATTTCTGTTGCACCACCGCAATCTATATGTATTCTTTTCACCAAAAACCCTCCAATTTTTGCAGACACCACAACTGGTTCTTCTGTTGCCATCTACTCCAATATTGGAGGAAACGATATTTCTTGATACTTCCAATCTACCTGTTTATTACTCTTTCCCCGAACATTTCTACACTGATCCGACCCTTGCATCTGTATCATATTAATCACGGGTGCGTCCCCCTGCACATTGTTCCTAATCGTCTTTACCAAATGCCCTAACTTTCCCGATCTTACTGCCTTGTCAATCTCTCTTTTCAGAGTCCAACAGGTGTCTGTGGTGTGCCCCCGATCTTTATGATATTCACAATACTTATCCAAATTTCTTGTAGGTGCATTTCGCATTTGTTGGAGGAACACAAGAAAACTTTGGAGAATGATATGAGCTGGTTAATTGTTGAAGGCATTCCTGCGGCTGTGGATAAAGTTCTGAAAGGTCAAGATCTTAAATTAGCCATTACCACTGCCCTCAATGCCATGAATGCCTGTGGCTATAATGAGGGTGCTCATGCAGGAGTGTTTTCGGCATCTGTTAACCCCAAAGTGACTGTTGTATCTTGCCAAGGATTTGACTGGCCAGCGGACCAACTTACTAGCGTACCAGGTGGTCCGCCGTACCACCTGATCCGCCACTAATCCGCTGGATCCATAAAACACAAACTTATAAATTACATATTCAATATACCAAGACCTAGCACTAGACAACACAAAATGCTCTAAC
>JBCNJP010000003.1:57291004-57319739 GCA_039602395.1 Deinandra increscens subsp. villosa | reverse complement strand
AGACCATACAGAATGTCTTTGACCAACTTGTGACGAATTTGAGAAAATATTCTTCTTCAAATCTTTCTTCGATTGTTGACTCCCGAATCCTTTCGCCATTGTGGACATGAAAACTTGAGCCAAATGATAAATTTGATCAAGATTTGTATCTTTCTTTTCTTTTGGAGCTTTCTTGGGCATGTTCTTCTTGTCTTTCTTCTCAAATTTCTTGTTCTCACTACCCAAACCAGACTGTTTGTAACCTGGTAGCTTTGATAAATCAAGTTGAGAACTAACATGTCCAGATTTAGCAGCTTTATTAAACGAAGCTTTAATACCTTTAAATTGTTAGTCTCAACCAAGTCTGCAGCAACCTTTCCTTCAGACATCATCTTCTCATCTTTCTCCACCAACTTCTCAACATAAATTTTGTTATCAGGTACACCAGTTCCACAAGAGACAAATTTAACAGGTGTAGGTGCATCGTTTGTCTTATTCTACACTTTCTTGTTAGATGACTTTGATTTCTTCTCGTCAGATTTCTTAGTAACAAATTCAGAATAGTCACCAGGCACATTAGAAGATTTGACATCAGCCAGAGGATCAGTTTGAATCACTGGGGGTGGTAATTGATTGAATTCTTCTCCTCCAAACAGTCTTTTGAAATTCGCATCGTTGCATAAATAACTTGTGAAAGAGTGTGAATTCTTCAAATTATTTAACTTCCTGTTAAGATCTAAAATGATGGCGGGCTGCTCAAGGACAACCCAGACTCGGGACCGGACCGGTTTTGGGATACCTCCACCCAATCGGCCCATTAGGGTTACTTTTAATTATATTTTGTTTCTTGTTCTGCAAGGGTTCTATTCCTATATAAACTCTTGATTATTATCTTTAGAAGTTGGTTAAAGTTTTATAATAAATATTTACTTTGGAGATTTATCCAAGTGTTCCTAGAGCTGGTATTTGGCTTCTAGGGTTTCTAGCACCGGGTTTTGGGGCTAGGTTTTCGTTCCTTGACATAGGTCAAGGGTTATCTATCCATCACGTTATCAAGTGGCATTAGAGCCATGGATCGGAGGAACCACTGTGATCATCGACGTAGATTCGCCGCCGGAGGCAACGACGACTATCACCGTGACCCCCGAAATGTAGAAGGAATCAAGAGGATGCAACAACGAGTTCTTTCTTCACAACTTTCCCTTGAGTCTGCTGATATTGTTCAATTTCTTCACACTTTTCTCTAAGACCATCCCATAATTATTTAGCAGTTGGAAACTTCTTAAACTAATGCAGCAAATCCTCAGGTAATGCCTTTGTAATATAACTATAAGCTTTCTGCTCTCTTGCATAAGCTTCTCTTTCCTCAAAAGATAAATCACTAAACATTTTTGGATATGTAGGACTTAGCATTGGATACACATACTCCTTTTCAGTTGATATCCATAGTTCCATATCAAGAGCACTAATAGAAGATTTGAATTGTTTTGTCCAATTATGATAATCTTCCAATCTTAGCAACTTGGGAACGTTCTGAGTGGCTTTTATTTCTTTATCATAACTCATCATGAACGGCATTGAAGTTTGAGTAGCTGAAAAAGCTTGATAATAGCTCATCTTGAATTTAAAAATAGATCTCGTCGAGATGAATGTTTTGGCTGGTATTAGCTCTCGTAACTCTTAACGGTTCTTAAGTTACATTAGTTTTAGTGAACACCACTTTTCTGCCACCGTACCAAAACTAGTCTCAGCGTACCAAACCAACGACATCCATACCAACAGAGTGTAATATACCACCAGCGTACCAAACTCCAACATACCGAAATCCGGACCAGAAATCTCAGCGTACCAGATCAATAAGCATACCAATTTGGTACGGCGTAACTGCCAATGTACCAAAAAAGTAACCGTCGCGTACCAACGATGAAGATTGCCTAGCGTACCAAAAAACCAGCGTACCAGAAATCTATGAAGATTGCCTAGCGTACCATTGTGTTCATCCAGCATACCATCATCATCATCAGGTGTACCAACAGCGTACCAGACTGAAATCGACTGATTTTTTGAACTTTTGACTTTCGGAACTGGAAATTGGAACAGTGGGGTGCGAAAACACTCTAGGAACGTTTAAAAATCATTTTTGACCTCGGAATCACTTAGACTAGGGAAAATTGATGAAAAACGAACCAAACCTAAACTTTCTATCACTAGAATTTCAAAAATGGCCAAATCACAGCAGTAAAACAACCTAGATTGCTCTAATACCACTTGTAAAACCACGGAACAGATCTTACTACTGCATGATTCGGTTAATCGATGAACACAGATGTAAATAAAGCTTGGTTTTATTGATTCACAAAGAGGCTCACAAAGAGTTCTAGAGAGAATACACACTCAGTTACACACACTTAAGAGTAGAGAATGACAGAACTACTCCTAAGCTCTATCTCTCTCTAACGAACTATTTATAGTTGCAACCTAACACTCAGGTGGACCACCCAGCGTACCATTGGTATGCCCGTACCAATGGTATGGCGGACCAAGTGGTACGGCCACCTTGGTAAGTTGCTACTAGGACTCTTACAAACGCTCTAATCTAGATACAATACATGAGACACATGATAGCATAGGAATATGCTCTAACAAATAATCGTGCTGCAGAACGTCTCTTCGAGACTCCAAGATATAGATTTTGATATTTTAAAATTTTGATTTGTATCCTGTGTCAATCAGATCGAAAACAAAGAAAAAACAAAATATTTTTGGCTTTTAGAAAGTTTATATTAAAAACAAACCTAAAATCTTTTTGATTTTTCAAACTTATACTAAAACACAACGAAAATCTTTTTGTACTTTCTGAAATGAAATGAAATTGCAATACAAAATCAAACTCTATTTTTGGTATGAGAAAGATCACGATCAGGGATCATATTGATCATAACCCACTGAACTACACTTTCATTTTCAACTAACTGAAGCTCACAAGCCATGCTGATTGCTGGTATAACTTGTCCATCTTAAACTCAGACAGAATCATACTCATAACATTTGGATATGTTAAGGTATTGATTAGATTTGCTTTGACCAGTGTATCCCACACTATCAGACATATTCAAACAATTTTCTTTTCTTGTGTCACTTCATTGTAATTATGATATTGTCAACTGTATTCCATACAAAAAAGAAATAAGAACGTTAAATCGTCTACCTTAAGGTCGATCTTTCGATACGCAGATAAGGCTTTGGACTTAACAAAATAAGAAGGATAAAACAAGTTGAAATTGTATTATTTAACAACAATCAGGTCAGGTCTTGTGGACACGCGGAGAAAGTCCGATGAATTATACGAAACGCCAACAAAAATAAAGCAGAACCTCAAACGAACAACAATCAGGTCGATCGTTTGATACGCAGAGAAAGTCCGATCGTTTGATAAAATAAAGAAAATCAAACAAGTTAAAATCTTTGCAAAATGGACACATGTATATAAAGTGACTTCTCATGTTTCTTTTTCACACATTTTTCTCTTTTTGTCATTAAATACGCTTCAAGATGTTATCAACTTGGTCAAGCATGAGTATTTAGTGTATATCATATCTGAATACTTTTTGATTTGCCAAGCCTACCAAGCATATCAAACATTGATCTTATGACTTTTTCATCTACTCTATCCATGAGTCAGATACATACGCCAATGTACCATCATTTCCCAGTGATCAATTTTTCAAGATTTATATATTTTGCATGTATTCACCTTCACCAAATTTTGTATTTCTCCCCATAACATACCCCCCCCCCCCCCCCTTAAAACGAAAACCCTATTTTTGGATTTTTCCTTTTATAAAACAAGACACAATTTTTGCTTTTTTTGATTTTCTCCCCCCTAAACTACAAACGAAATGTAAAGAAAGAAAATTGATCAACCGACACGGATACCTGTCTGTTTAGCTTTCAGAAAAATTACAGGTTAGAAATATGATATTGCTTGAAATTTAACTTAAGGTAAGCAGAATACTCCTCCATCAACAACTTTTCATTCGTCGATAGATCTTCTAGGAGTACCTGCACACTGGTCAAGCACATTAGATTTTAAATAACCCAAAGCGAAGTGCTTCTGGTTGATCAGTGTCTTGATTTTGTTTTGAAACCACCTTAGGTTTCCATTGTTGTTATTGTTTCGGTAAAACAGTTTTTGATGAATCAATCAAAGTGGACTGTGATGAACAACCTACATTTGGAACTGTTGAAAATTTTGGAATAAACCTTTCTTGCTTTTCAAAGAATGTAGGCTGAAATTCATCAAAAACTCTGCCATGTTCATCAAGAAATTTTGGTTTGGCAGTTTTACAAAAAACTGGAACCTTTCCTCTTGTTTGAGTAGAAGCAACAGGAACCAGATAATCTTGTGCCATATGCCATTTTTGTCGGCAAATGTAACACAAACGATTGTTTATTTTTTTCCTTTTTGGAACCTGTAAAGCTTCGGAAAAATGAACATCTCTAAAATGATCATAAAAAGTATCATATACCTGATGTCGATGATCATAAACCCACTTTGATGTCGAGCTCTTTGGATTAGAACTAGAACCTCCTGAAGAAAATTTTGCATTATGATTCTTCTTGTTCTTTTGAACAGCATCTTTCACAAAAACTTCAGATATTTTCTAAACATCCATGCAATGAAGTGGAAATTCTTTGTCTAAAAATATTTGTTCCAAACCCTTGAGCTTGTAAAATCTCTCAGGTTGAACCTTTTCAGCTCTGAAGACATCTTTCTTAACTTGCTTCAAGTTAACATTTTTTCAACTATTGTTGTTGCTGAACTTGAACACCACCATCTTCAGCAATTTTTGTCTTGAAACCCAAACCAACATTTTTTGTAGAATTCTTTTCTTCCGAACTTGAAGATTTATGCCTGTTCTTCGCTAATCAAGAAAATTCAGCTTTAACTTCTGGAACACCGTTCTTAGCATAACAATTATCTCATCAATATCAGTGTGAGATCAAATCTTCTCGGTAGAAGTAGCTGACTGGTCATTCCCATGTGATGACAAACTAGACACAAATTGAGAAAATATAGGAACCTTAGATTTCGTTTCATTTTTCTTGCTAGCCTTCTTGTTTTTCTCTTTCTTCACAAACTTATCTTCTTCGGAATTTGATGATGAAAACTTTGAGTAATCATAATATTCAACATTTTCCTTCACATTATTGATAGCTTCTTTGATAATAGTCGGGGGTGTAACTGTCTTATCAAAAAACTCTTTCAAAATTCTCATCGTTTGCCAAGAAACTTGTGAATCATTGTGAATTTGTGACATTGTTCAGAAGACGCTTGGCATCAATCACCTGAATTTTCAAATCAGAGATCTGTTGTTGTGCTTCAGACAAGTCTTTCTCAGTTGCAATAAACTTTTTAGCAACCCTGTTCGTTTCTAATTTTTGCAATCAAAGATTGTCAAGCTCACCAAATAATTCTTTCTTCAACTTATCTTCGTTCCTTTTCTGAATATCAATGTTTATGTTCAACAACTTGTTCACTCTTGTCAACTCCTTCTACTCTTCCAACAATGCTTCATTCTCAATAGAATAACCTTTTGCTTTAGCTGCAAGTTCATCAGAAGTCTTGTTAAGCACATCAAGCTTAATCTTGGATTTTTCAAAAAGATTATTGAAATCATTTTCAACAGCTTTTGCTTCAGCCTTCCATTTCTCAGCTTCTTGAACTAATTTAGCATTTTCTTCAGATAGCTTTGCATTCTCTATCTCAAAATCCTCACTTTCTTTCTTAGACATCTCCAACTCTTCCTTTACCACTTGAAGTTCAGCTGTAAGCATTCCGACTTCTTTCAACAAAGAATCATTTTCCTTCAACAAATTATCAATTTTAGCTTCATAATTTTCATTCTCAGCTGATTCATATGAGCTCATGTCTGAATAATAATCATCTTGTTCAGCTGTGACAATCAATGCTGACTTATCAAACACTTTACCCAAATCATAAGTTCCATAACTTTGAATAGCCAACGCTTTTTTACTTGATGAAGCCTGAGCACCATTGGTAGTTTTTAAAATCAGATTTACTTGCTTGATATTGCTGACACTCTCTGGAAATATGTTTAGAACATTTGTAACATTTTACCTTAGAGTTGTCTAATCCCAACTTTCCACCTGTATTAATAGATCTATTTCCAGCTTTCTTAAGAAATCTTCTCGTTATTTACGTTAACATAGCCAATTGCCATGCCATATCCATTTCATCCAAATGGTTATCATCAATTTCATCAAAATCTTCCTTGACCAACTTAGCATCACTAACATTGTTGATAATCATGCCAAGAGAAGATGAAATTAAAGCATATATCAAAGCAGCAAACTCATCAGTTGTTTGAACAGAAAATGCATTTTGATTGGTTAAACCTGGAATTGTAAAACTACAACCCTTTGAAGAATCAGAATTTTCAAACATTCCCGAAACATTTCGAATGAAAGTTGTACTTGGTGCAGAACTAACACCGATTGGTTTAGCTTTAGCATTTATGCTTGCGGCATTCTGACCATGATAAAACTCTGGATTTTCAATTGAGTAGTTGATTTGTGAGAATTCATCATTTCCAGTTCCCGTGCATGAAGCTTCCAGGTTATTCATGAAATGATAATGACAAGTATTCTTTGTCATGTGTAATCAACAAAACATAATTTTTCCATTTCTCCGGCAATGCTTCCATTATCTTTTCTTTCAATTCTTCATCGGTTTTCTCAATACCAACAACTTTCAATTCACTTATTAGATGTGAAAATCTTGATCAAGAGCCGTGATATTTTCTTTATCATAATGTTGAAAATTATCAAACTGTTTGTTTAACACCTTTCTTCGACTCTTTTTGTATTGATCGTTTCCTTCACATCCTACCAACAAAACATCCCACAATTGTTTTGTCTTTTTCTAAGTGCTGAATTGATGTAGAAATTCAGTAGATAAAGCCATAGTAAGATAACCAGAAGCTATATGTTAGAGCTCATAGCTTTTTCTTTCTTTAGATGTAAAATATTTGATTTCTTTATACTCACCACCATCAGTTGGACGTGTGTAAAACTTTTGAACTGGAATCCATAAATCTATATCATTCGTGCTGACATAAGCAGAAAATTATTGCTTCCAATTATGATAATCCTCCAACTTCAATAACTTTGGAACTTTCCGACTTGTTCCGATTTCGTTATCAAAATTGATCAGGGTTTGCATCGCATTTTGCATAACGGAAAAAGCTTGGAAATCTGACTTCACAAAAAAATTTCAAAAACGGGTTAACTGAACTGAACCGAAGTGAAGATAAATGACCCGAACCCAACCGAACTCAGATTTATTCGAGCTAAGAAGTTGTACCGAACTGATCCGAACTGGATATGAAGTGAACTGAAGCAAACCAAAGAGATCTGAACTGAGCAATTTACCCGAATTGATCCAAACCTAATGTAAAGCGAACTAGAGCTAACTGAACTTGTCCGAACTCGTACTTCGGTTATCCTAACTCAACTAGACTGACGCGAACTGAAGCGAACTGTCACCTCGGGTGACGATTATTTTTCGAACTGAAGATCTTCACCCGAACTGGAACGAAACGGGTATTTTTCAATCAAAAATTCGCGATTTTGGACAGATATTTCAATCAAAAATTCGCGAACTAGGAATGATTTAGGAGTGAAATTTTCGCAAGAACCTCGACTGAAATGGTCAAAATCTCACAAAAACACTTGAAACTTTTCAAAAATGACACTCTATTTCAAAAAGTCTAAGAATAGCAACCACAGATCAGTAGAGTGAACCAGAATTTGATACCACTTGAAAAGCCGTGAGCGTCGGATCGTCTACTCGATCTAGTTATTTCGAATAAGAAACGTAATTAAAATATTGTTTTATTGATCACAAGAGAACAATGTACAATCTGGAATCACTCAAAGAAACACTATAGAATACACACACTTAACACGCCGAGATTCTCTCAACAGTTCTCCACTAGTTACTGAAATACAAAGCAAAACGACTATTTATACTCCAGTACACGAAGTCATCCGAACTGTGAGTTCGTGTGGTTCCGAACTCACCCGAAGTGTGACTTCGGATGACACTTCGTGTCAGTTTGGACTCACTTCATGTAACAGCCATTTTGCACCATCATCTTGTTCAGATACTTCACACGACGAACCGGTTATGTTCTAAAAAATTTCTTTATTTTCTCAAGTGTCGGCCTTTCTCTGCATATCGAAAGATCGACTGGATTAGTGTTCACTTAAGGTTCTGCTTTACTTTCTTGGTGTTTCGTATAACTTATCGCACTTTCTCTCGTGTACGGGAGTACCGACCTGATTGTTGTTGGGTTATACAATATCTGCTTTATTTGCTATTTCTCATTTTTCCTAAACAATCAGACTCTCTCTGTGTGCTTACTAGCCAACCTAATTGTTGTTTGTTTAGGGATCTGCTTTCTTTTTGCATGACACACAGTGGATGATTTCATCTTTGAGAAAATCAAAATTCAAAAATGATGAGTTGCAATATTTCTAAATAGTGTGAGGACCATGTTATCAGTACTTGATTAATACACCATGACTATATCAGAAAACTATAAAAATTGATTTGTCAAAATACTGAAAAAGAATTGATATGGATATATCTTGATCTGCATGCTGATGAAGTCAAAATTAAAATGTGCTAGATACGTTATGTCCGATATGATCTCACATCTGGATCTTTCTCACAAAAATATAGAGTCTGTTCTGTTTTATTCATTTCATATTTGAAAATTCTAAAAAGATTTTAGGTGTGTTTCGATATAAAGTTTAGAAAAAAGCCAAAAATATTTTGTGTCTGCATTATTTCGATCTGATCGACACGAGATACAAGTTTTCCAAAAAGCATAAATATTTAAATATCTTGGAGTCTCAAAGTGACGTTTGCACCAAGATTATTTATGTTGGCCATGTACTAAAGTGAAGGAATATATCACAACTTCAAGTCTTCTGAAGATGTTGATAAGGATAAAATTACAAGTTGCATCGTCAAGTATTCAAGATCAGACTTACTATCAAGCTGGGGGGGGGGGGGAGTCTGATTGAAGATTTTGATGACCGATGTAGAAGCATTGATACAACACACGTAGAGGGGGAGTTTGTTACAGCATAGTTTGATGCGACGCGTGATGTATCATAATGTACTAAATGATGATGATTACAAGAGGCACGAAGTGAGGCACGAAGTAGGAGTTCGTGACCCACGAACTCGCAGTTCGTGGAAGGTCCCAGTTCATTGGCAGCTTTATAGTATAAATTGTTCAATGCTTTGTAATCTTCGTAACTTGGTGAGCTTAAGTATTTGAATTTGAGTGTGTTCTGTAAGGAGTCTTCTATGATTCTCTCTGAAGTATCTTTGTGTTTCCAGATTGTATTGTTGTTCATCTTGATCAATAAAATATTCATTTAATTACATCACGTATATAGAAATAAATAGATCGAGTAGACGATCCACCACTCACGCACTTTATGTTCATATACGACCTCTTGGTCATTTTGAAACCATTCTACCATTTATTTCAATATTATGACCTCTAGGGTCCTTTCTATACGAAGTCATCAATACTATCATTCTTTTGACTCATTAGGCTATTTTATAACAATTCCCATCTATTTATGTCACAAAGACTAGACACGGCAAAACATACAATACTATCATTCTTTTGACCCATTAAGCCATTTTCATACAAGTTCCAGGTCTATCTAAGTTAAATAGATTAACATAACATAACAACACATCACGAACCAAAATCACAGCCTAGCTTCATGATTTACAAGATTCGACATTTTTGGGCTTAAGGTCAGCTTTCATGCTAGGAGAAGAGGAAAAGTACGCATTCCTCTTTTTTCTTTTTTTTTCAAATTTCTCTAAGTGTAATTTACATAATTACACATATGGCCCCTCCAGTTTTGATCCTTAAGCATTTAAATTCAAATCTCAAGAATTTTCATGCTAGACCATAGATTCTCACATAAAGTCTATATTTTCACTAAAACATTATTTAATCATTTTTTAGAGGGGAAAGTAGATTTAAATAATCAAAACTATTGCCTATTGGCAGGTGATGAAGTAAATGATGATATGGATGTGGTGCACATCCAATCATTTATTTCCAAGTCCTCTCGGATATGTTCTCTACAAAAGATATTTTGCAGGTTACAGGTAGATGCGAGAGTGCAGATGCAGGATGAAAGAATCATGACCGAAGCCTATAAATACTCAATAAATTGTATATATTAGGGGTCGGATGTCATTTGTAATTGCTACTTTTACATATGCGTCTATACTTTCTCTCTCTAAGAATTCAATAAATCCTTTGTTCTTGCTCAACTTCTTTCACTTCTTCATTATATGTTCTCCTAGTTTAGTAGCAATTATCCAAGGGATTAATTTTGCTTTTTCAGTGGCGCCATCCATATAATAACTCAATTTTGCTTGTAAGTAATGGAGTCAGGAAAAAGTGTGGAGTTCAATCCGTCCAAATGTGATTCAATTCCAAGTTTATTTTTTTCTCCTAAGGCGAAATATTCTGCAGTATCACAAGTGGATCGCGATGAGGTTACGCCGAGTTCTAAAACTGTTCCTGGTTCAAGTTTTTCGGAAAAAGGAAAGCAAGAGATGAGCATTGATAGACCTAGTTCGTCAAAAAGGTTTATAATAGTGAATCAGAACGATGAAGTTAAAGAATTACATGCTAAGGAGTATGATGAGCTTACGGAGTTCAATGCTGGATTTTTAATTCGGATAAGGCACTGTTATGGCAGTTAAAGAAAAGATAATTGACTGAGGATGTCAAATGGATGGAATAAAAGGTAGAATGGAAGTGTCATGCTCAAAAGGAATTGGAGATGCTCAAAGGAGTAGGTGATCAGGAGCATATGTTTGTTACAGGAAATATAGGAAGAAAAATGCGAGATGGAGATACTCCTTCTCATGATTTTTTGAAACAAGTGCATGTTAAAAATACTACGGTGACAGGTACATGTTTTTGAGTAAAAGTCAACTGTTAGAATAAATATGTTTATTATTTGAGTATCTTACTTCGTAAAGCTTTTAAAATCTAAATATGTATTTGAAAAGGTTTCATAATTGAGAGTCCAAACTATTTGTAATAAAAGTTTGTGAAATCTTAAAAATGTTATAATGACAGATTTTGCTATTCCATATATGCCTGAGTCTATGATATCCCAATCTAAATTTGCTCCGTGGATTGCTGAGGCTATTTTTCAAAAAAAAAAAAAGTTAAAGATGCCTTCGGTTGTGGGTAAGTATGCTGGATTGACAGACCGAATGACCATGTGTTTGAGTTTTATTCAGCAGCTAGGTTAGAACACTGGTTAGAAGATACATGGTGCCATATGTTTGTGCAAACATTTACGAGGATTGTAAGAGTTTGGTTTGATTCTTTACCGTCAGGGAAAGTTAAAAACTTTGAAGATCTGAAAACTAAGTTTCTACATCAGTTTAGCCAGCAGAAGCGATGTATGAAAGATCTTACGGAAGTGCATAATATCAGAAGGAAAGATAATGAGTCAATAGAATATTTTATCACTAGATTTAATAAGGAAAGTATGCGTGTAGAGGGAGCAGGTGACCAGTTAAGAATTTCAGGATTTTTTCATGGGGTAAGATGTGCGCTGATGAAGTAAACGATGATTCGGATGTGTCTCACACATCCTATCGATTACTTTCAAGTCCTTCGGATATGCTGTTTGTTGGAAGCGTTTGCGCAAGGTCCAGATAGATGCGATCTTACAGATGCGAAGCTAGAAGATCGTGTGTAGAGCCTATAAATACCCGAAGAATAAGATAGTTTAGGGGTTCTGATTCATTTGTAACTTTGTACTTACACATGCGTCTGTATTCTCTCTCTACAATAATCAATAAAACTTCATTTTCTCCATTATCATTCCTTATCTTTCCATTACTCTTATACCTGATTTGGTGGCAAATTACCATCGGTAATTACTTGTTTTTCAGTGGCGCCATCCGATAGTTGACACAAATTTGAGTGATGGACTCGTTTAGTGATTTGGAGAAATCATTGGTCAATTCTTCGTCGGGAGGAAAGAATGTAGAAGGAAACCTGTTTAAGCATGAAATACTTGCAGGCTTGTCTTCAACGCCTAAGACGAAGCAATCGATGGCATCGCAGGTTGAACATAACATTGTTACTCCAAATTCAAAGACATTTTCGAAACCAGAATCATCTGGCAAGAAAGCACAGGAAGATGATGGTAGTGGTTTTGGTTCGTCAAAACGGTTTGTTCTAGTGGACCGAGATGATGAGAACAAAGATTTACGTGTAACAAAGTATGACGAACTGGACGAATTGGATGTTGATTTTCTGATCTGAAATAAAACGTTATTATTACAGTAAAAAAAGAGGCAGTTGAAGGAGGATATCCAACGAATGGAGGAAAATGCGGAAAAAAGGCGTAATGATAAAAAAGATGCGGAGTTGACGAAGGATTGGGCTGATCAAATATATCAGAGGGAGTATAAGTTTGATGAGGATAACCTCGTAAAAGCTTAGGAAAAACGTAACTTCGACAAAAACACTACGGTGAAAGGTACATGTCTACTAACATAATTCATTTGATTAAGTGTGCAAATGATTGATTGAGGTAATGTAAAATTCATAATGTCATATATGTAATAAAATATATATATTCTTTAGTAAGGATTTATGTTTATGATATCCAATCGAGTCAGCGCGACTGACCCGGGTGGGGCTGTCAAACCCAGTAGATCTACTAAATAAGTTCCCGTTGATGTCACATTGACAGTAACTCTAAAAGTGAGGACTTTATCATAAGTGTGCCACTATCATTCAGGTGATATAATTATCTAACAGTTCAAGTGTTTCATTTTAATCTCCCCCAACAGGATGAAAACAGTAAAATGGGGCCGTGAAACTCACCTTCGGGTGCACAGCAAGTCCAGATAAATAATCACAGCAAGGATAGCAAATAGCGGCTTGTTCTACCCAACACCTAACGAGAATAAACACATAAGTGTGTGTGTTCGACTAAACTGGCTACGTCTAACTTAAACGATGAAAAACGAATGATTGTGAAATCCAGAACGAGTCGGGGATGGCACGTTTGCCAGATCCGAGCAATTACCCCGAAACAACGCGAAAAACATAGCTCTTACTATTATTATATGTTTATAAAATAAAACGTTCAAAGTATACAAAATCAAACATAAATACTATACTCGATACACAAAGTCAATAACGAGTTTACAAACGTGGAACATATATTTAAAAGTTCGTATAAAATATTCATACATTTCAACAACCCAATTATATGTATATGTATATATATATATATAAATATTAATCTATGCAAAATATATACATATTTTACTTTTTATATAAAACCATGACTTTTATCTCAATTATATAAATATATTTTAATCCAAAACGTCGAAGTTTAGAGGTTTTAATAGTCCAAAATAGGGTTTACGGGTTTTAGTATTTCCAAGAATTGCTCTAAAGAGTTTTTAGTTCAACCAAATCCATATAATAAGCAATAAAAATAAAACTGGAAAAACCAGAGGTCACTAGGTTCGAACCTGTGGCCTCTACCTCAAAACCAAGAGACTTAACCACTAGGCTAAGAGCCTGTTTTGGTTTAGATATTGATCAGAATAACTTTATGTGGTAACAGTGTCTAGAGCTCGGTTTACCGAAAAACAGAAAAAAATAAATTGGGAGGCTGAGTCTCGAACTCGAGATCTCTGCGATGCAGTCCAGGCGCCTTAGCCACTTGGCTAGGCTCCCGTTGTTGATTGAAATCGTTATAACAAATAGATAACTAATACAAACTGGTCATCTTCTTTTTCACCAAAAACCCTAGACCCGCCGGAGTTAATTCCAGTCACCAGAAAACGTAAAACATGGTTAAACGATGCACAGGACACGTGCGACAAACATGGAGAAACGATTACCTCGATTCGGAGATGGATTACGATGTGTTTTTTATGTCAAAACTGAATCGAAACAAAATTCGAACTTCTGATTTCGTCACTGGTCACGCACTCGATCGCGTCTTGCCTTGGTCCTGGTTGCTCGACGGTGGTTCTTGATTACAGAGGGGTGGTTACACAGTGGTCGTCGATGGTCAATGGGCGGAGAGGAATGGTGTAGCACGCAACAGCTGCGGCCGGACCCCTTCCTCTGGTGGTTTTTCTTTCTTCTGCGATGTGAGGGGCGAGAGAACGGGAGAGGGGGAGAGAGTTCTTGTGAGAAACATACTACAAAATGAGGGTTATCAGTCGATGAATAGTCTAGGGTCGGTCGCATTTACACCAGTCCATGAATGCAAGGAGTGGAGGGGTCGTCGGAAATTGCGAGAGCCGGCGGTTACGAATGCTTCCATTTTGTTTTGCTTTTGTTTCGGATAGACTTTGCCAAAAAGGCAAGGTTAGTCCCTCTCAATTTACACAATGGGTGATGTAGTTTGGCTAATGACGATGCCAGTCCCTCCATGGTTGTTTAATTAAAAACAAATTTAGGGAATGACATTCTAGCCCCTCGAAGTTATAAGTTGCTAACGGACTCTTCACGGGGTTAACGGAGATAACTTGACGATGACCAACGAGTACATGACGACACATATCTAACGTGTGGCATTTATAAAAAAAAACAAACCTTAGATAACTACACAAAATCATAAATAATTTTCATAATTATTTACTTTAAAGTTCACATAAAATTTTAGAAATGCTACGAATAATTACATGACACATAAAAAATAATAGGATAACATGTGCATATATATATATATATATCACATAAAATCATAAGTTCAAATGTCACATAAAATGATGAAACATTCACATGAAATCGTAACATATGATTTACATAAAATCATAGGATATAAAACGTCTAGACCCAAGTGCATGCTCGTATAGTGATGGTTATACAAAACCCTAATTTGCTAAAGTCAACATAGTCAACACATAAATGTTCACACAATAATTATAATCGTTAAAATAAATGTTCTCACGACATTTATATAGTTTAGGTTTATTTAAATCAGGAAAAGACCTGAAAAGGCGGATTGTCACAAAATGACCCGAAGTGAATCATTTCTGGTCGACCAGTGTCCTGGTTTTGCTTAGAAACCACCTTGGGTTTCTATTGTTGTGGTTTTAGTAATTCAGTTTTTGATGAATCAATCACAGGTGACTGTGATGAAGAGCCTACATTTTGAACCTTTTGAAACATAGGAACAAAATGTTTTTTTTTTTAGAAAGAATGTAGGTTCACATTCATCAAAAACTCTACCTTGTTCATCGAAGAACTTTGGTTTAGCAGGTTTACCAAAAACTGGTTTCTTATGAAATCTTTGGTTTGATTCAGCAAGAAGGGTACAATCTTTTGCCATATGCCCTTTTTGGCAGCAAACATAACGTATACGTTCAGATTTGTCCCACCGTTTAGGTGCCTACACAGAATTACACATATGAATATCTCAAACATAATCAAAAGTAGAATCATATACCTGATGCCTGTGATCATGAACCCATTTTGATGTTGGGCTTGGAAAATGAGAACCATCATAAGAAACTTTTGCATTGTGATTCTTCAAGGTTCTTGTAGCATCTTTATTCTCAAAAACTTCAGAAATACTCCAAGCATCATCACAATGAAGAGGAAAATATTTGTCAGAGAATATTTGTTCCGAACCCTTGAGTTTATAAAACCGCTCAGGTTTAACCTTCTCAGCCTTGAACACTTTCTTCTTCACTTGCTTCATTTTGAGATTCTTCAACTCTTGTGATGTTGATGCTGGAATGTGACATCCCACATCGGTGTGGAGGAGAACTAAACACTGCTTTATAAGGGTGTGGATACCTCCCCCTACCAAGACGCGTTTTAAAACCGTGAGGGGCGGATGTTTGAGGGTATGCCGGCTGCCAAAGCGAACAATATCTTGGTTGCGACGGGCCTGGCCTGTTACAGATGGTATCAAAGTCGTTCGACGGCTGGTGTGCCAGCGAGGACGCTGGACCCCTAAGGGGGGTGGATTGTGACATCCCACATCGGTGTGGAGGAGAACTAAACACTGCTTTATAAGGGTGTGGATACCTCCCCCTACCAATACGCGCTTTAAAACCGTGAGGGGCGGATGTTTGAGGGCATGTCGGCTGCCAAAGCGGACAATATCTTGGTTGCGACGGGCCTGGGGTGTTACATGGAACCTCCTCACTGTTGACATTTTGTACTTTAAAACCCAGACCAGCATGCTTTTCAGAAATATTTTCCTTAGAATTTGAATTCTGATGTCCATTCTTCGCCAATCTTGTAAATTCATCTTTGACATCATTCACATTCTTCTGTTCATAAAAGATCTTCTCATCAAATTCCAGTTGAGAACGTATCTTGTCACTTAAAGTAGCTGACCTCTCATTCTCAGCAGAAGATGAACCAGAAACAAACTTTGGAGCAGGAGGAACTTCAGATTTCTTTCCTTTCTTCTTTTTGTTCTTCTTGGATTTCTTCTTCTTCACAATCTTCTCTTCTTCTGAATTTGATGATGAAAACTTTAAATAATCATACTCTTCCACCTTTTCCTTTACCTCTTTGAAAGCTTCTTCAATATGAGCAGGGGGTGAAGCTGTTTTATCAAACATCTTTTCAAAATTTTCATCTTTAGCCAGAAAACTTGTGAATACTTGAGAATTAGAGACATTATTTAGCAATCGATTTGCATCAATTACTTGAATCTTTAAATCTGAAATTTGCTTTTGAGCGTCAGCAAACTCTTCTCAGTAGCTATCAACCTCTTTGCAACTTTGTAAGTTTCAAATTTTTTCATTCGAAGATTTTCTAGCCCTTCAAATAATTCCTTCTTCAATTTATCTTCAAATAATTCCTCCAAATTTTCAAATTGAACTATGTTCACACTAACTAACTCCCGCTTCTCATCCAAATACTTTTCCATAACAGCTTGATAACTTGCAATTTTAGCAGCAGATTCTTCAGCATCCTTCGTAAGTAAATCAAGCTTGATTTTTGATTTATCAAAAAGATTCTGAAAATCATTTGCAGCATCTTCAGCTTCATCCTTCCATTCTTGACTTCATTCACCAACTCATCCCTCTCTTCACAGATCTTTGCATTTGTAGCTTCAAAATTCTTGTTATCTTGTTTTGATATTTCTAAAGCTTCATTCAACAACTTGATCTCTGTAATCAAACATTCATTCTTCAAAACCAATTCCTTCTCATGTTCCCTAGACACCTCCAATTCTTATTTCACCAACTTGAATTCTCCAGATAACCTTTGAATTTCATTTAATAATGAAGCATTTTCTTTCAACAAACTTTCCAAGTTTTTAGCGGATTCATAAGAACTTGGTGTTAAACTTGTATCTGAACTTGTGTCTGAACAAAAATCTTCTTGTTGATCATGAGTAACAATCAAAGCAGATGAATCAAATTGTTTGCCCCAATCATAAACAGCATCATTTTGAGTTGTTAAAGTCGTTGTCTTGGTTGAATTACTGGACGATGGTTGAGTAAAACCGGGTTTGCTAACATGAACTTGTTGACATTCTCTAGCAAAATGTTCAAGCTTCGAACACTTGTAGCACTTGATATTTGATTTATCAAAACCCAATTTGCCACTAAAAGCTTGTTTTCCAGTTTTCTTATAATATCGTTGTGACCTTTGAGTTAGCATAGCAAGTTGCCATGCCATATCTAACTCATTTAATTGATCATCATCCAGCTCATTCAAATCTTCTTTAACCAATTGTGCCTTCCCAACATCATTTATAATCATTCCAAAAGATGAAGAAATGAGAGCAGCAATCAATTTGGCACATTCATCCACCGATTGAACAGAGAACGCACTTTGACTTGAGGAATTGGGAATTGTAAAAGTGCAACCTTATGAAGAATCGGAATTTCCAGAAGCTCCGGCCATAAAAGCAACACTTGTTGCAGAACTCAGATTTGGCTTTGCTTTAGCATTCATGCTAGCAGTATTCTCACCATGATACAATTCAGGATTTTGTAAAGTAGTAGTTGACTTCTTTGAATTTAACATTTCCATTTCCGAGCATGAAGTTTTCCAGTAAGCTCATGAAATGTCACTGTAGAATATTCTTTATTTTGGGTGAGTAACAAAACATAGTTCTCCCACTTTTCAGGCAAAGCTTCCATAATCTTTTCCTTCAAATCAGCATCGGTTTTCTCAATTCCAACTACCTTTAATTCACTAATCAGATGTTAAAAATCATGAAACAAGAGCAGTCTTGTTCTCATTGTCATAATATTGAAAGTTATCAAATTCTTTATTCAACACTTTCTTCCGACTCTTCTTGTAATCATCATCACCTTCACATCTAGCTGATAAAGCATCCCAAAATTGCTTAGATTTTGTTGCAAGTACTAAATTGATGTAGCAACTCAGTGGGTAATGCCATTGTAAGATAACCGAAAGCTTTTTGTTCAAGCTCGTATGATTTCCTTTGAGCAATATCAAAGGTATGAACTTCCTTGAAATCTCCTTGATCAGTCGGATGTTGATAAAGCTTCTTCATTGGAATCCACAAATCGATATCATTCGTGCTTATGTAAGCAGAAAATCGTTACTTCCAATTCTGATAATCTTCCAATTTCAATAACTTGGGAAATTTCTGACTTGTTCCAATTTCAATAACTTGGGAAATTTCTAACTGCATCGCGGCAAAAGCTTGAAATTCCGTCATCATTGAAAAATTTGAATTCTGGTTGTCCGAACCCTATCTGAACCTAACCCTATGATCCGAACTTGTTTCGAACTCCCTCTGAACCTCAAACAATAGTCCGAACTTCAAACAAACCTTAACAGTGTCGTACTACCACCGAATGTTGTCCGAACCAATTCCGAACCTATTCTGAACTTTTCCCGAACTGTGTCCGAACACAGAAAGCCCGAACCTTGTACGAACTTTGACCGAAACAGAAAAATGTCTGAACTCTGACCAAACAACGACCGAACTCCTTCCGAACTCATTCCGAACACGGACTTCGGAGCAGTTAGTCTGAACCTCACCAGTATCCTCCGAACCTCAACATATTTTTCTCAAAACTCTTGATTTTGAACTGATTTTGACGAGATTTGCAGCAGTGGATCAGAAAAAATGATGAGGAATGATTTAGGAGCAAAATTTTCATAAAATACTCTATAGAAGTGAACAAAAATTTATAAAAACACTCGTAAATCACCAAAAACTACTCATTTCATTTCTAAAAATCTGAAAATAGCAACCACAGATCAGTAGAATGAACTAGAAAACTCTGATACCACTTGAAAAGTCGTGAGCGTTGGATCGTCTACTCAATCTAGCTATAATGGGTACAAAACAAGTAATTAACCAATTATTTTATTGATCCAAGAACAATTACAATCAGTAACACTCAGATACAGACACAGAGAATTACACCTCAGAAACACACACTTAAGACTCAGTTCTGCTACACACTCATCCACCCGTTAAATAATGACCAAGCTCACTATATATATAGTTGTTGCCCGAACTCCTAGCGAACCTGGAGTTCGGCTGATCCGAACCTCAGGATCGGACCAGGTTCGGCAACAGCAACTCTAGTCTTGATTCTTGAACTTGTCTTGATTCCATTTGATACTTCACACGACGCACATATCAGGTATCAACAAACTCCCCCTCGTCGTATGCAGTATCTCTTCAACATCTTCAAATCTGTATCTTCAATCAAGCTCCCCCTCAAGTGTAGAATCCGTTCATCCAATGAAATGAATCTTCGAACAAACTCTTCCCTAACTTGATCGTAGCTTGATCTTGAATACTTAATGATGTCTGGTGACTCTCTAGTCTTTATCAACAGCTTCAGAAAACCTGAAGTTGTGATTTCTTTCACTTTACCAACTTGCTCAAAATTTAAATAATCGTGGGGCAAAACGTCTCTCCGAGACTCCAAGATATGATTTTGAAACTTTGATATTGTATCACGTGTTGATCAAATCGAAAATAAAGCAGAACCAAGATCTTTTTGGCTTTAAGAAAGTTTATATCAAAACAAACCTAATATCTTTTTGATTTTTCAAAACTTTTGTTAAAACACACCAAATTTCTTTTTGTACTTTTCCGAAATGAAATAAAATGCAATACAACACCAGACACTATTTTTGGTATGAGAAAGATTAGTATATGGGATCATATTGGACATGACGCACTGAACTACACTTCAATTTCAACTAGTTGAAGCACTGCCGGTATAATTTGTCCATCTTAAACTCAGGCAGAATCATACTCATAACATCTGGATATGTTAAGGTATTCATTAGATTTGCTTTGACCAGTGTATCCCACACTATCAGACATATTCAGACATTTTGTTTTTCTTTTTCCTTTTCTTTTTCTTTTTGTGTGATTACACTTGTGAATTTTCACAAAGTATAATATTTTCATGATATCGTCAACTATGTTCCATGCAAAAAGAAATAAGAACATTAAATTGTCTACCTTAAGGTCGATCTTTCGATACGCAGATAAGGCCTTGATTTAACAAAATAAAGAAAATAAAACAAGTTGAAATTGTATAACCCAATAACAATCAGGTCGGTACTCCCGTACACGCAGAGAAAGTCCGATGAGTTATACGAAACACCAAAGAAAATAAAGCAGAACGTCAAACGAACAACGATCAGGTCGGTCTTGTGGACATGCAAAGAAAGTCCGATCGTTTGACAAAATAAAGAAAATTAGACAAGTTTAAATCTTTGCAAAAAGAACACATGTATACACAGTGACTTCTCAATTTGATTTTCACACTTATTTTTCTTTTTGTCATGAAATACGTATCAAGATGTTATCCACATGGTCAAGCATTAGAATTTAGTGTATATCACATCTGAATACTTTCTGATTTGTCGAGCCTACCAAACATATCAAACAATGATCTTATGGCCCTTTCATCTACTCTATCCATGAGTCAGATACGTAAGCCAATGTACCATCATTTCCCAATGATCAATTTCTCAAAATTTTATATATTGTGCATGTATTCACCTTCCTTATATATTTTGCATGTATTCACCTTCTTTATATATTTGGCATGTATTCACCTTCTTCCCATAACATGTATTTTTCATTTTTCATTTTTGCAATTTCTCCCCCTTACATGCATTTGAAAAGTCATGAGCGTTGGATCGTCTACTCGATCTAGCTATAACGGATACGAAACAAGTAATTAACTGATTGTTTTATTGATCAAAGAACAATTACAATCAATAACACTCAGATACAGACACAGAGAATTACACCTCAGAAACACACACTTAAGACTTAGTTCTGCTATATACTCATCCACCCGTTAAATAATGACCAAGCTCACTATATATATATCTGATGTCCGAACTCCTAGCAAACCTGGAGTTCGGCTGATCCGAACCTCAGGTTCGGATCAGGTTCGGCAGCAGCAACTCTAGTCTTGATTCTTGAACTTGTCTTGATTCAAACCGATACTTCACACGATGCATAGATCAGGTATCAACAAGTTTTTAAGTTTTTCTGGGATGCAAAAGAGGGTTCATACCTTAAGGATCTTATGAGGCGGTGAGAGGTGGTTGGAGGTTGTTCCGGAGCCAATGACTTTTTAATCAGATCAAGAGGGGCATCCTTCAGGGTTTTGCAAATGTCAACAAATGCAAATGTTAACTCTGGAAAAGCTTCGGTGGCATCTCTCAATCTGATAAGGGCTACAGGATCAAAACCTTGGCAGGTTTCAGGGGTTGCATTCGGGTCTTGAGCAAAAAAGAATCCAGCCTTTACACCTTCATTGAAGCCATATGAGTTCATGGCGTTGTTCATTTCTGTGATAGCACGTGTAAGGTTTGGGCTCTTCCGGATCTTAGTTAACGGCAGCTGGGATACCTTCGGTCACCAACCAATTCTTCTCATCTTCCAGGGTTTTCAGTTTTAGGTTCATGATGTTCTTTTCATCATCAAAGGTACTCTTGATGTTTTTAAGCTCTGAAAAGAAAGGAATAAAAAAATGAGTGAGATATAAAGCGGTTGTGAATGGGCATGTGTAAAGTAATTTACCAGATGAAGATTGCTGGAATTGGAGTTGCAAGGAATTCAGTTGATCATCTTTTTCCTGCAGAGTCTTGGCATACTCTGAATATTGATTCTGCTTTATGCTTCTCAAGATTTTCCACAAGGAGTCTTGAACTGTTTAAAGAATTTGTCACATCAGCAAGCTGGGAGGTGAGGATAGCAATCGATTGTTGAAGATCTCGGTTCTCCTTTTGTAATGCTTGAGATTTTTCCAGTGCTTCTGGTTTTGTGATAGTCATGAGTTTGGCGTTCAAGGTTTGCAATTGAAATTCAGCTTTTATCCAACGACTATATAGTTCTGGGATGATAACGCTGCTATTTGCGTAGTTGGAAATGACATTAGAAGCAAATTCGTGGGCAGGAAGTTCTTAAGATTGCCTTACATCGCAAGGGCTTATGGCCTTCAGGAAAAAATATTTGGCGCAAGATGGATCCGATAAGCTGTCTCTGTTGGTGATGTTCTAGGTTGGGATGAAGAGTTCATCAATACCAAAGGTGGAGTTGTTGCGAGATGCACTCAATTTGGCTTCATTACGCACCCAAAGTGCTTCAGTAAAACTGACCAGTGGAAGCGTGTTGCCAAGACTTGGGGTGCTGCTTGATGCGAAGGGGTTTGCAAATGTGGAGGCATCAGTAATGGGAGAGGAAATCAAAGTGGGTGACATAGTTTGGATAGGCTCAAATATTTGTGAAGGAATCAGTGAAGAGGGAGTACCATCAGTAAGGTCTATTGTTTGGCAGGGAGATCACAAAAAGTCATCAAAAGTGTTGGAGACCATATGGGCAAGACTAGGAGGACTTCGATTTGGCGCAGTTGCTTCTTCGGGAAATATGTGAGGGTGTGTCTTGAGAGATTTCGCCACCAAGATGTTCTGATAGAGTTTCCACAGTAGTCGAAACTTTAGCTTTTGAACGGGTAACCGGAGATTTCCGAGCCTTTTTTGGTGCATGGTCATCGTCTAATTCAGGAGCGTCCCTATTAGGCTTAGCTGCTCTTTTCTTTCTTCTTGGGTGAGTAGGGAACGGAGGTTGGAGATCTTTTGAGGGAGATTCAGTTATCGCATGATCTTCATTTTCTGGATGTGTAATTTCTGCGTCATCAGTTCCGGTGTTGGAAGTACCTTGGTTCAGTGGAGGTGTAACATCTTTCGAAATTGAGGTTTTACCAAACCTAATTACATTGAAGTCCTTCAAACGTAGTGCGCAAGAAAGGTCAATTACTGCAGAAAAAGAAAGGCAAAAAGTAAATATTATATCAAAATAAGAAAGAGGAAAGTAGATAAGGTAATGTAAATGTTTCCTGTTCTACGCACTTTCTTTGTCAAAAAAGATAACAGGTCGCATGTGGGGGGTAGGACCAATTATTGCTAATCATTGCGATTACTAGCATTTCTTCAGGAATTTTTCGAATGGGATGGATGAATTTGCTAATGGACTCGTAAGCTTGTTGATCCACTTCATCTTTCTTAGGAATAATGTCCGGAACTGTTATTCTGATGTCATGCCATTTCATGGTGGAGGGAAGGCAGGAGTCATCAAGAAAAATGAATTCCTCTTTCTAGTGACGGTTGGAAGGGGATATTTTGGTGCATAAAGGGCTAAAATCTCTTCTCTTCTCAAAAGTGTACCAATCACCAGAACATTGTCAGACAATAGAATGCTTGAAAAAGGGTTAGTTACGGTTCTAAATTGAGCGCATGACATGTTAGTTCGAAATGATTGAGAATTGCTAGAGCAGTTGGGTTACATTGTGAAAAGTGGATCTCAAAGAAATTTAGGGCTTCAAGAAGAAAAGGGGTAAAAGGGATATGGTAATTGGCTAGTCGGATGGAATCTAAGTATAGCCCAAATTTCTTCTCTGGAAAAGGATGAATTGTTTCACCCTCGGTGCCAAGAATGGGGTTTAAATTTTTTGGAATGAAAAATTCTTTCACGAATTCATATAGTTCTTCTTGAGAGATTTTCGGATAAGAAATTGAAAGGTTATGCTTGGAGGAAGGTTTCTTTGTTGTTGACATGGAAGTAAAACGAAAAAGACGGATGAGATAAAAAAAACTGACCTTAAGGGGAGGATTGTCACGGAGATGAAACGAAGCAGTTGGAGAAAGTTGCAGGTTTTTGAGGTAAATTTTTTGGGGAAAAGTAAATGGGTATAAATAGGAGGATAGTTAACGGTTTGTAGAAGGGTAAATGTGGAAAGGCAAAAATTTTAAAAGAAAAAGAAAGTTTTAAAATTTGAAAAGATTCTCATCATTAGCACTGATTGATGTGATGGGTAATGGAATTGGTATGGGGACTTAACACGCATAATTGATGAGTACTTATGTGTTGGCCTATTCGTCGAACATGTCGGAACCGGTGAGCATATGTGTCGGATATGCGCAAACTCTTGGAATTCAATGCAAGTCCACTAACTTCAGTTTTTCACTTAATAGACTTGGGGGACTTGATGAAGTAAAGGATGATTCGGATGTGTTATACACATCCAACCGCTTACTTCCAAGTCCTTTGGATATGCTTCTGTTGGAAGTGTTTTGCAGGATATAAGCAGATGCTATGATGCAGATGCGAGGCTGAGGAATCAAGACCGAGGCCTATAAATACTCAAAGAATTGTATAGATTAGGGGTCGTTGTCATTTGTAACCTTGATATTACACATGCGTCTGTAAACTTTCTCTCTCTAGAAAATCAATACAATCTCGCATTTTTTACTTAAATCTCCTCATAATTCCATTACTATTCTTAACCTGATTTAGCGGAAATTGTCCAAGGGGATTATTTGCTTTTTCAATAGGTATTCCAGTGGTTTTTATTACGATACCGCTATTTGGTTTTTACAATTTTCATGTACGATATACAATAATTGAAACTATTCATTATGAGGTACTTTGTCTTCCATGAGTTATTTCTTTTCCACATGTATTTGTGCTTATGCTCACAGGTGTGTTAAACTTGGTTATGCTAGACCAGATGTTAGTTTCACCAGATGCTAGTTTCGTAGTTATATAGTTGGTTTAGATCTAAGCAAATTCCAAATGGTTGAATGTTATTCTTTTTTATTTCAGTCATAACAATTATAATTTATAAAAGGAAAATTAGCTCATATTAATCCTAGTTATTCCATATTGGCCGATAATAATCTCAGTTTTGGTTTTTCCCCACAATAATCCCAATTATTAAACCATTGGCTTATATTGAACCGCTATTAACTATACACTAACCTAGTTAGTATAAGAGACTGTTTTATAACTTTTTAAAATAGAGGGACCTTTTGATAAACATATAACACATGTGGTACAATCGACTACTGAAAAGAATAATAATATAATAATAGTAATAATATTCACGTCTCACAAGCACCTAAAACTGCCTTAGACTCGGCTCCTTTTACACCTGACTCCGGCTAGTTTTCCCAATTCTATTTAACAAGATGACTAACAATGTGATTACAAGACATAATAAGAAAACCCACCAACAGAACTTGCGAATATAACTATTTTCTTGATTTTCCGGTGACGGCGTGGTTTCCCGAATTCCCGAGGTGGGGGTAGAACTGGTGGGGATAGAGACGGGGAAGGGGGTAAACTGCATGGAAGACGAAATGGGTCACCGTATAAACCCACATGTCGGAAAATGACGTCAGATTGAATCCGGCCAAAAGAGGGGTCGCCAAAATTTCTGGAAAGCTGATTGTTTGATAAATTGAGGGACTTTAGACCATATTAGTTCAAAGGTGGGATTTTTTCAGTGAATTTGTTGTCATCTAAGTAAAGAGCATACAATTTTTCTACATTCAGAACCCGAATCTGGGATCTCGCCAGAGAAGACACCGGAGCTTCAATTGGAATCGCGGAAATGGGCGATGGAGGTGAGGCGTATGAAGGTTAAAGAAGATGATAATGTATGCAAGAGAGATCAATGAACTGTATCAAATTCATTTACAAACAAAGGTATATATAAATACAAGTATAAGAGGAGCCTAGCCTTATCTCTAATATTTGTTGCATACTTTGACATGTGCTTATCTCCAATATTTGTTGCAGACTTTAACATATTTAATATTAAGATTAATATTAGGATTTAACAAGGCGGTGGGTGCGTTCTGCCCGACCCGCTTACATGCCGCTGCGAAACGCATTTCTAGTCGGAGTGGGGGTGGGATGGTGGTGGTTGTACGATGGCGGCGGTGGGATGAGGCGGATGAGGTCGGGGTAGGATGGTGGTGGTTATACGATGGCGGCAGATGGGTGTCGTCGAGGTCGGTGGTGAACGCCGGTTTCTTCTCCTTTAAGAAATTACAAAAAACAATCCCTCTATTTTAAAAATATCAAAAACAGTCCCTCACACTAACTGGGTTAGTGTATAGTTAACAGCGGTTCAATATAGGCCAATGGTTTAATAATTGGGATTATTGTGGGGAAAAACCAAAACTGGGATTATTATCGGCCAATATGGAATAATTGGGATTAATATAAGCCAATTTTCCTTTATAAAATACATTCTTTTTATTCCGACCGAAGAAATGTTGTGTCCGATTAAAGTGTTGCTAAACATCAATAATATTATATGGTTATTTGTAAGTCAAATGAAATGTGGGTATATGCACCTTCATTTCCATTTGTTATATTATAACTCTAATAAATATAACATCAATTTATACATTATACAATGTAATTTGAAAGTTTAATAGTAATGTTTTTGTTTCTTTTAAATTGACCACACTTTTTTGTTTGTTTTGTCAAGTTTAGTCCTTGGCTTTTCTGCCTTTTAATTATATTATATATAGTTTAATTTGAAATGAGGGATGTGTGAGTAGTTGGAACTGTTCGTTGGTTTTTTCATTTTAATTTTCTTTTTACTTGACATATTTACTTTACTATGGGCTGGTATCCTGGATTTCATTCATTGGGTTTTCATTTTAATTTTCTTTTTCTTTTTACTTGACATATTTAGTTTACTAATCCAGAATTTCACATTCTCTCTATCCCCTCGATTCTTCTGGTCTCTCTCTACTCTCTCTCTCTACTCCTTTTTCTCTTAAATGAATCTGGTGACCGGAATACTTGCTTTTGAGGGCGATGATAGTTGTTGTGGGCATTGCGTGTTTATCGCAGCCTCTTTTCGACCTAGCTCTCGATTGTTTGGTACCGATTTGATTAGGGAGAGAGCTGCAAGTTGATGATTTTGAGTTTCAGATCTGCTTCGCTTTTATTTCTTGTGGTTTCTACGATTTTAGATTTGACTGTGGTTCATGCGATTTTTCAGATAACGACGGCGAAACCAGTGATGGTCGTCGGAGTCGATGACAGCGAGCATAACTTTTTATCTATGAACTATATCTCTATCGGGATCTGGATGATCTCTCTGTATCCTCCGACGCCACCGGTTTTTTAGTCGGTGTCTTAGTGACCGTCTTTGTGACGTCGTCGCCGCTGGTATCGTCGCCTCAATGGTTTCATCGATGGCGGCCGCCGGTTTTTTGTACTTTGTGTCGTGGTGTCCGTCTTTGTGACGTCGTCGCCCGTTTTTGTGCTCCGATGGTGTCTGGTTTTTTTCCTTTTTGCTATCGGATGTTTGTGGCGGTGGGAGTTGTCCAATTTCTGTTGAATTGATGATCTATTGGTTGATGAGGCGTTGGCTTATTTGTTACATTTACAATTCTGAGAATTATTTTTATTCCGATTCTTGGCTGATGATATTAAGATTTGTGCATCCATTTCTGGGTTTCATTGTTATTTTGCTGGAAAGATGGTTATGACGATTTGTATGCTTAAGATTTTCAGATGCGTTTTTCCGATGCTAATGCTTGGCTATGATGGTCTTTAGATTTGAGCCCATCATCCGTGGGTTTTATCTTCACAAGATGGTGGTTTGGTGGCCGTCGGTAGCTAGTGTGTCGCCACCGCCAACATAATCTAGATGCTTTCACTGACTCAAAAAATGGCTATGATGATTTCTCCCGAGCCTTCAACATTTCATCTTTTGGATGATTTGTTACGTTACGGTTTTCTAATGTTAGTTTCTATTGGTTATGCTTACCAGTATATGATGCTCTTCGGATATGAATGTCGCTTCCGTTGGCATGAATGTGTGATGATGTTAAGTAAGAGATCTGAGTTTGTAAGGAATATCGCTCTTGGAAGATTTCCGGCTGAATGCCAATTTTGTTATGTTCCGGCTGAAGTTGAACTTGAAGCGGAATTCTCACTTCAAGCGGAACTGGCGGTTCAAGCGGAAAGAAGCAGTTTTGTCCTTTAGCGAATATTCCGGTGAACTCGATTATCCACCAGATAATGAGTTCAACCGGACTTTTCCTTAGATGTGTTTTCAGCAAGTCCAATCCTGCAAAAGCTTCTCGTATGCTTCTATATCTGAATCAAGCCGCTCTCCTAAAGTAGTATGTTGCTGCCAACACGTAAGATATTCCAAATGTCGATGTTTATTCTTTTGGTAGTTTGTATTTGACTTTATGTTTTACGGTCTAGATTAGATCGCATGAGATCAATGGCTGTCATTGATCTCATCAGCACTATATATAGCTTAGTTAGCTCATAGTTTACATATCATCTGTTCTTGTAA
>JBCNJP010000003.1:57239295-57290504 GCA_039602395.1 Deinandra increscens subsp. villosa | reverse complement strand
CAAGACGCGTACTTTGGCAGTTTACGATTTTTCCTGACCGGAATCGCGTTTACGATTCATTCAACCGGAATCAAAGTTTACGATTGGTACAATCGGATTCAGAGTTTACGACTGGAGGTTATCGGAAATGGTTTTTGCGATCAAGTGTTTACGATAGAGAGTTTACGACCAGCGCATGTCAGCATCGTAAACAGGGGTTTACGATCGGAAACTCAGATATTGGACTTTTGGACTTTTAGTTTAAGTTTTCCTAAGCTTTCGTGATGGATTTCGAACCGAGCATGTATCAGAAATTGGATTTTGAGATCGGATCTACTACACGTCCTCCTAGACTTACTTCGGCTGATAACTTTGGCAATACAGATTCCAGAACCATTTGAAAAGTGTTGATCTGAGACTGTGGAGATCTGTTATTAATGGACCATTTATACCTACACATACGGAAGCAGGAAAGATAGGAGTGGTAAAGGCTGAAGCAGAGTACTCAGATGACGATTGGGAGAGATGCAACAAGGATGAGAGGGCTTATGCGATTACGACTATGGCTTTGACACCAGAGATTGCTCAGGGATTTAAGAAGTACAAGACTGCAAAGAAGCTATGGGATGCTCTAGTGGTAGCTTATGAAGGTAATCCAGATATCAAGGCTAGTCACAAACAGATGTTGAAGCAGAAGTTCAACTTATTCAATCACGTTCAGGGAGAGTCTTTTGAAGCTCAAGTTCAGAGATCCGTGTCCTTAATCACTGAAATGTCAAGTTATGATGTTGAACCTGAACAGGAAGATAAGAATTTGAAGCTCTTGAACAGCTTACCCAAGAATTGGAATACAAATATCTCAATCATCAAGGATAACAACAAGCTGGATGAATTGACTGTTGATGAGCTTATCAACAAACTGAAATCGAAGTTGATTGATGATAAGCAACGGGAGCTGAATCATCTGAGTTCTCTAAGTATGGCTGGAAAATTAAGTCAGGCTCTCTTGTCTGAAGATGTGGGATCAAAACAAGCTGGAAGCTCATCTGGAAGTGATTCAAGTGCTAACCCAAAGTCAACTGCATTTGTGGCAAGATCACAAGCTAGTTCCAGTTCGAGTGGAATGGTCAATTCTGAAGAGGCAAATGCCACCAATGATCCTAACTTTGCACTAGGAATGGGATTCATGAACAGCTACCATGCCTTTATGGCTGGAACTTTGGTGCCTGCTGAGATGCTCTCTGGTGATCTGAATCAGATAAATCCTGAAGATGTTAAGATGCTTGATGTCTCCTGGAAGATGGCCATGGCGGTTTTTCGTGCAAAGAAGTTCATGGCAACAACTGGAAGAAATGTCTGGAAGGATCAAGACAAGATCAGAATGGGTTTTGATAAAAGCAAGCTGAGGTGCTTCAATTGTGATGAGTACGGACATTTCGCTAGGGAATGCACAAAACCAAAGAAAGAAAGGCGGAAGAAAAGAAAGCTGGTGATGGTAAAGGAAAGGCAGAGACAAAAGCTTTGGTTGTTCAAGATTGTGGAGAATACCAGTGGGCTTCACAGGTCAGGGAACTCAGTCTGACAGGTGCCATGATTGCTCAAATGGAGAATGGTGCTGATGAAGAGCATGATTTTGTGGTCACTGATGAAGAAAACCTGGTTGAAGACAAAGAAGCTTTTGCTGCCGAGGTCGACAACACAAAGGTATGTACTAATCCCACTTGTGCTCGTTTAATTCCTGGCCTTAGACAACTTTGGAAAAATAGTGAGATAGAACTGTTTGACATGCAATGCTCTAGAAGTTAGTTTAAGGGTAGATGGGAAAAGAGTGAGGATAAGGTCAAAGCACAGAAACTAGATATAGAGAAGTATCAAGCCCTAGCCACTCAGAAGTCTGTTCTGTATGATAACGCTAAGTTAGAAATAGCTGAGCTTAGTAAGCAGATAGATGAACTTAAATATCAGGACAATGAGTTACAGGTAAAATTAGATGTGAATCAAATGAGAAGCAAAAGAATGCTAGAAGCTAGTAAATCTTTGTCCACCTGCATAACTGATGTTAGAATGGGTAAGGATAAAGGTGGAATCGGAATTAGCTTCTCGGACAAAATTAAGAATAATGTTCCTCAATCTGTAACTAGAGATATTATAGGAATGATCTGTGAGGAGGACCAGGTAGATAGATCTACATCTGAAATGCATGAAGCAGGACCTCCCCTAGATAGTGTTTTGGTTGGTGTGAAATCTATGACAGAAGAGGAACTAGAAAATGAGAAACATATGTTGTATGGGCTGGGTAATCAGAATAGAACTGTGACATCCACAAGTGAACCAGGTCCATCCCAGGAACCATTAAACAATAATGTTGGTTCTTCTGACAATTTTGTTTCATGTGCAGATGAAGTAGATGTTCAAGATGTTTATGGGGAGGATGCTGAATGTTTGAACGTCAATGAATGTCATGTGTCTAGTAGTTTAATGTTTGATTTACCTAAGGACGATGTTCTAGCATCTGTGTCTGAACTTAATGCGTCCAAGTCAAAACATTTAGTTGTGTCTATGTCTGCAAAACATGTTTCTGATTCTAATGAAAATGTTAATGGTTTTAAAATTCGTGTGCCTAACACAAGAGTTGGCCGTGAGTCTAAGCCCCAGGACTTTGTCCCCTATCCCCAGGTTGTGTCTACTTTCAACAGAACAAACAAATCAAAATCGGAACAATTTTGTTTAATTACACAACCATAAAAATTTCCGAAACATGTAATACACAAATGGGATGACAAGCCTGAATGGAAGTCGTCTTATCCAAGACGCTCATACCTTTGTAGTCATGTTAATGGGCCTATACTTATGAATTGCTTTCAGTGTGGAAAACCAGGACACTTTGCTGCAAACTGTGTGAACAAACCTTACCAACCATACTATTCGCAAAACCCACGGACTAGTATGTTGGAGAAAATGATGACAGGTGAAAATTGTAGGTCCGAGATCAAACCGACAACACGATATATGATCGCAAATGAGTGCGGAAACCTCAAATGCGATTGATCCAAGAAACAAGTAGAAGAAATAGATTCAATCTATGATAAAGATTGAATCTTGAATGAGAAACCTACTTGCTTGGAGCTGATCGTAATCACACAAACTAGAGAGAAATCGTAAACTTGAATATTGTGTATAGAAAAGGTTGCATAAATCGTGAACATGAGGTGGTATTTATACCACCACATACAAATACAAGGCCAATCATAAACATGAATAAGCCCAATCATAAACAATTAAATGGCCCACATGGCCTATAAACAAACTAAATTAAGCCCAATACTAATGTTCATGCCTCTAAATATATCTAGCCCAACAATCTTCCCCTAGGCATGAATCATTAGACCACCTACGGCAGCAGCAGATCAAATCTTAATGTGTTCTGCATGTTGTTGGACCACCATCTGTTTTCCACTATCCGATTTGCTGTTCCATGAAAGATACCAACCCGTATAGCATTCTCCATGTCGTTTTCATCCCCGAGAATAGGTTGGGAGGCTAGGAGCTTGATGTCTCTCTCTCCAAATCTTAGCAGATCCACCGGATCGTAGAATCGGAATTGCCTCATCGGCTTGCAGAGCACCACCACTTCATGTGTTGTCGGATCATAACACCAGCAGTCAAAATTCCTGACCAGTGTACCATCTTCAATTTCGTCCAACATGTTTATAACCCTTGTACGCTTGGTGGGTGGCCTCCTTGCTTCACCAATGGACTGCCCAGTCATTGGGTCAGTTTCAGTCTGGATCCATTTTACTTGCTTCAGCTCAAAATTTTCAAAGTTATTTTCTTGATGGCTCAGCAGATTGTTTCTGATAAGGTCTCCGTCAGGGCTGTTCCATCTGTTTATGTCGGGAGCTCGAAGCAGATTTCTGATCTCAGGCTCAGTCCAAGAATGGAATTGTGCACGGGTTCTATAATATTCAACTGGACTAAAGCCTTCACGGATCACAGCTAATAATTTCTTCTCGGTGTCATAATGCCAGCATAAGATGGTTTCACAACTCCCCTTTTTGTCTATAGCAGCTTCCTCCAAGATCAAGTGAGTACTGAGTCAGGGCTGGTCCTTGAAAGAATTCTCGGAACCAGTTGTCGTGACCTTCAGGAGCTTTGGAGATCACTTTTCCTCCTCTGGCATAATCAGACATTTCAATGTTTTCATCTCCATCGTCTTCATTCGTTGCTTCAGCACCTTGCACACCCTGTGATGAACTTTGTTCAGGGGCACTTGAAGATTTTGACTCCACGAGACTTTTCAAGTCAGTAAATTTCTTCTTAAGATCTATCAAAGTCTCATAGAGCCACTTCATTCTATTTTTATCTGCCACCTCCTTTTCTCTCATCCTTTTGTTCTCATCTTTCAGGGCCTTTATCTCATTTTCTCTGAAACGATTCTGAGATATCAAAAAGTTGATATGAGGATCAGTGCTTATCCTCAAATCAATTGGAAGTTCAGCAGCTTGGAAGGGCCTGAAGCTAGGAATAGCTGTTGGCAGTCTTATCACAGGAGCAGCGCTCACTTTCACTGGGCTTGGTACAGCGAAAGAGTGATCAACCTCTATAAATTGTCCTTCTTCTCGAACTGGGCTACGTTCGGATAGAAGAGGAGTTTCAGACTGAGTAGGAGCAGGTTGATCTTGAACAGTCTTCAGCAGCTGTTTCTTCTTGAGTACTGGGACCCTCACAACTGGGTCCCGCTGGATGCACTATCATTAAGCTTGAGCTTGTCTTTGACAGCTTGAATCTGATGCTTCTTGGATCTGACCTCTTTCTTGGAGAAGGTTCACGTGCAGGAATTGGTTCTTCAAGAACATCTTCAACATCCAGATTCAGCTCAGGAGGGGTTGTATCACTGCCTGATGATCCGATCATGTCATCCCTTGACCTTTTAAGGTTAAGGGGCCCCAGATTTCCATAGATATCATCATCAGTAATCTCCTGGCCAGCAAGTATATCATCCATTACATTCTCTTCATCGGAGGGTATTATTACATCATCTTCTTGTACATTAACAGCCGGAGTTGCTGTTATGTCTTGTTCTTCTGCAACGGATGCATTAACATTAGGCACAGCAGTTTCAGGTTCATCTTCATCCATCACTTGTTCCCTTGCTACCTCGGGAAACGCACCCCTCTTGGCCCACTCCAGTCTACCTTCAAAATTATGCTTACCCTTTCTATCTTGGGTTTGCAAGCCAAATACCCCAATGTCCATCACCTTCACATCCAGTTTCTCGACCCTCTCCTCAATCATTGGGTATTTCTTCATCACCACCATTTGAACAAACCTTGGAGTCATTAGAAACTGTTCTCTGGCACTCAGCTCTGCATTGCCTATCCAATCAACTAGCATCATCCTTGAGAAATTGAAATCCCAATCTAAGGCCAATGCTACGAAGGCTGTTCCATGAAGTTGATTTAACTGGTCGAAGCTCGTTCTCTTCCCAAGAAATGACTTCTGCATGTAATGTGCCAGGCACCTCCAGTAGTGCGGCAGAAGCTTCTTAAAGATTGGTGGAAACTTCCCTTCGTATCCCATCGACTGAGCACCTGCTAGAACTACCTCCTTCGGATATGTGATTGGATCAGTGGCTTTATCAGTAATGTTTAGCCCTTGTCTGATATCTTCTTCTTCAATCACAACATGTCTGTTCTGAACAGTTGCGGTAATCCTTGTCTTATCAGCATTGACTCTAGCAGTACCCCAGAACTCTCTGACCAGCATCTCATCTATAAGCACATTCGACCTCAGGGCGTGGTTGATTTTGCAAGTGTTCATCCCGGCCACAAGAGAGTAGAATAGCTCCATATGTTTTTCTGGCGGGTCTTCCAGATACGCCGGCATACAATGATCCTGTTCATACTTTATGTCTTCGATAAGCATCTCTTCTGCCATCTGATGAAAGACAAGACATATGTATCAGACATATTCATCAAAACTATTTTGTTTGGAAACAACTTGAAATTCAATTGATTAACTCATTTAATTTGATAAATTCTGAAAAAATCTCAATTGAATCGTTCAAGTAAAACATTTGATTTTGAATCACACGTTTCACAAACATCATAAATTTTATCTTAAACATGTTTAAGTTTGATGAAAATTAAAACAAATTAAGAGTTATGTGTTCTTATTATGAGTTTACGAGTCAAAGAATGAGTTTACGATCCAACTAATGGGTTTACGATCAACGAATGGGTTTACGATCCTAACGGGTTCTCGATCGGGTCAAAGTCCGTTTACAATAAGCCCGATCGTAAAACATTAAGGTCCAGTCGTAATCTCCAACAAAAGACCCGAAGCCCAATCGTAAACATGGTTTGTCGTAAACGTGGATCGTAAACATCCAGTCGGAAACAACGATCGTAATCGCCGATCGTAATCGGCGATCGTAAACACCCAACAGTCGTCTTCTTCATCGTGAATGTCGTAAACGTCGAATCCGCCATTGTTAAACCTGCAAATAACTCGTAAACAAGTTAAAACACCACAAATATTCACCAAAAGCCATTTTCAACTACCTTTGAGAGTTTTAATCACAAAACCGACTTCTAAACTTGTAAGAATGACTCGAATGCGGTGAAAAACTTGAGTTAGGGTTCAGAACCGAGAGAACTGAGAATGGGTCTATGAAAACTCGCGGAAGACAGTCGATTGTGAAGGGGCTTTTGGTCGGAAAACGAGTGGCGAGTGAGATGGTGTGGTTGGATGAGGCGGAGGATGGACGGAGATGGCTGGAAACGGTTTTCCGGCGAGTGGCGACGGTAAGGGTTTTCCTCCGGTGGATCGTAATCGGAATGTGAAGGAGAAACTGTGTGGATCGTAAATCCGGTTGGGGTTTTTATACCCTCATTTCAAAAATTTTCATTTATGACCCCCTCAGAGAATTCAAAAACTGTTGCACACACCTCCCAAACCTTCTTCAAAGAATAACAATTCTCACTTAAAAAATGTTTAACTTTGTTCAAAACTGAGAATTTACGAAGCTTCCCCTCAAACTTAGCCCCGAGTATCTGATCTTGATCAAAACAACAAAACTTAAAAAAACTTTAAATATTTAAAGACTAAAAACAAATTGAAAAGCCACAAACTTAAGATAATCTAAATACGAGACACAAACATACTTACCTTGAGTTTGATATTTTTCATGGATCAAACCAGACAGATCATTAACCGAGGAACCCTTTTCAGCTTCCGTTACTCGACGCTCTAGACAATTGCTTAAAAATTTTGAAATCACATAAACTCACATCCAGTTAAAAATTTTAAAGTGCTTAAGTTGTGGTACATAATTACCGTCATGTTTAACCGTCCCCACACCCAATTGTTCATAGCAAAACCTACCCAACCTCAGAGTTTATTGAGGATTCACAAACCCCCAACTTGAGGAACCATGCAACACTGCTTTGACAATCACTTATTTTTTTTTTCATGAATTATCGGTTGGTGATTAGGTCGGCCGCATAAGCACGCAGAGAAGACCAACAGAATAATTTTCTTTTCTTTTTCATTTTCTTTTTCACAATTTTCATATATTTTTTTAATTCTTTTTCTTTTTCTGTGGTGTTGTCATTTACAGTATAAACATGGCGTGTGAGAGAGTGAATACTAGGTAAATACCACTCTCAACCCATTTTTGCCGGGTCTCAGTTTTTTAAACTATGTAAACTAGGATGGAAACCTAAACATATATAAGAGTTAAGTTTACTGCACTTACAATGGATGATCATTGTTTTTGATTTAGCTTACCGAACATCATCTTTGAGACGTCTTTCACTTCTGCCTTACACGTGTCAGTCTCCGATCGTCATGGAAATTTATATCACTTCCTAACAACTCAAGGCAAACAAAAGACATCATAAAAAACCTCAAACAGAATATTTTTTAGATTTTCTGAGACAATGATATTTCTTCCCCTGTTTTTATGAGGCTTTTGAAAACAAACACTACAATTTTTTTTTTAAATTTTCTATATATATAATTTTTTTTTTTAAAGTTTTCTGAAAAGACAAAAAAAAATTTACAAATAAAATTTGATCAGATCATTCCTCGAAGGCAATCATCTTTAGGCCTTCAACACATGATTCAAAATTTGGACGAGGAAGGGGTTTTGTAAAAATGTCCGACACATTCTGATCGGAGCTTACCTTTTGAAGCTGAATTAGCTCCCGATCATAGCAATCACGTATGAAATGAACCTTTATGTCTATATGCTTGGTTTTGGAATGTTGGACAGGGTTTTTTACAATTTCCAGAGCAGCAGCGTTATCACAGAAGATAGGAGTGTTAACGAATTCCATACCGTAATCTGTGAGCTGGTTTTGGATCCATACTACCTGTGAAGTACCGGCAGATGCTGCCACGTACTCAGCTTCGGCAGTTGATTTTGATACGGTATGCTGCTTTTTGCTCTGCCATGAGATGAGCCTATCTCCCAGGTACTGACATCCTCCAGTAGTAGATTTCCTGTCAAGGTCACTACCTCCATAGTCACTGTCAGTTAAAGCATATAATTGAAAATCAGTGTTCTTTGGGTACCAAAGACCAAGCCTAGGCTTGCCCTTCAGATACCTAAAGATACGCTTAACAGCAGATAAATGAGAAAGTTTAGGGTTGGCCTGATAGCGTGCACACACACAAACTGCATGCATGATGTCTGGCCTGCTGGCTGTCAAGTACATAAGTGATCCAATCATCGACCGATACTGGAATTCACTCACTGGTTCTCCATTAAGATCAGCTGACAAAAGTGGCCTGGATGCCATGGGAGTGGAAATGGGCTTGCAATCCTGCATCTTGAATTTCTCGAGAATCTCATTCACATACTTTGCCTGATGAATAAGAATTCCCGATTCATCCTGTTTTACTTGTAATGCAAGAAAGAAACTCATCTCCCCTTGGTCACTCATTTCAAACTTTTTCCTCATAATCTCTTCAAATTCAGTGCACAATTCCTCGTTTGTTGATCCGTAGATAATATCATCTACATAAACTTGCACCATGATTATGTCTTCCTTCACCCTCTTTCTGAACAACGTTTGATCAACAACTCCTCTTGTATATCCATTCTCCACCAAGTGATTGGACAGAGTTTCATACCAGGTGCGCGGAGCTTGATGCAAACCATACAAGGCCTTATCCAGCAGATAAACATGATCAGGATTTTCTTCATCTATGAACCCTGGTGGTTGAGTTACATAAACCTCTTCATTCATCTCTGCATAAAGGAAGGCAGTCTTCACATCCATCTGATGTACCGTAAAATTGAGATACGATGCCACAGCCAGAAAGATCCGAATTGCTTCCAATCTTGCCACCGGAGCGTATACCTCATCGTAGTCAATCCCATGAACTTGCCTGTGCCCTTGTACTATCAATCTCGCCTTGTTTCTGACAATAATTCCGGTGTCATCCTTTTTGTTCTTATATAACCACCTCGTAGGAATAACCTTCTTGTCAGCTGGCCTCTTCACAAGTCGCCACACTCCCAGCTTTGAGAACTGATTCAGTTCATTGTGCATGGCCTCCATCCAATTTGGATCTTTGAGAGCAACCATCACATTTGGAGGCTCAATCTGGGAAATGAAACAGGAGAACATGCAGAAGTTAATGTTTCCAGTGCGGCTTCTCGTTGTGACTCCTGCTGTCACTGGCCCTACCACGTTACTGAGTGGATGATCTTTGTTTATTCGACTCTCTTGAACATCAGGCACTGAAGCAATAACAGGCAAGTTAGTATTATTAACATTATCAGACATACCTGGGCCTTGAGAATCCACTGGAGCATCGCGTGTTCCTGAACATTCTGGAACATTTGCATTGGAATTTCGTGACGTCTCTGCCGATGCTCTTTCCACAGGTGGCCTCACTTCAGGACTAGGAGCAATGATATCTTCTTCTTCACCCAGATTGTGGAAAACATTGGAGAATTTGAAACCTTCAAACAACGATCCGTAGTCAAAGACCCAATCTGGTCCAGTACCCGAATCAGTTGGATTATCCTCCATCCAATCCACATCAAACGTCTCAATAATCAACTTGGTGGTTTTGTTGTACACGCGATAAGCACTATTTGCTGAGTAACCGACAAAATAGCACTCATCGGCTTTGGCTTCGAATTTCCCTACATCGGACTGAATTAGCACCGTGCATGGACATCCGAAGGTCTTGAAGTACCCCACCCTGGGCTTTTCTCCATAAACAATCTGATATGGAGTCTTCTCGTGTCGCTTGTTCAGAAGAACTCTATTTTGCACATAACAAGCTGTATTCACCGCTTCTGCCCAAAAGAAGATTGGTAGTTTTGCCTCACACATCATCGTTCTCGCTGCCTCAATGAGTGTCCTATTCCTTCTTTCTGCAACTCCATTCTGTTGTGGTGTATAAGGAGCACTGAACTGCCTTTCAATACCCTTCTCACCACAAAACATGTTCAACTCTGCATTCTTGAATTCTGTTCCATTGTCAGTTCTTATGCCCTTCACTCTCTTGTTCAGCTGGTTTTCTAAAAGTGTGACAAACTGTTTCACAAGGGTCGGCGTTTCGTACTTGTTTGATAAAAAGAAGACCCAAGTATAACGCGAATAGTCATCCACTATTACGAGACAATAAGAAAACTTGCTGATGCTTTGTACCTGCATGGGACCAAAAAGATCCATATGTAAGAGTTGAAGAACAGAAGAGACAGAATTAACAACCTTTGGGCGGTGTGGCAACTTGTGCTGCTTCCCCTTAGCACAAGCCACACATTTCTCCACAGACGAGAAATCTTTGATCGGTAAATTTCTAACTTGCTCTCCTTTAGCCAGCTTAGACAGATTCTTCATATTGGCATGCCCCAGGCGACGATGCCATAACAACGCTAAATTCTCATTCTGCTTAGAGATAAGACAGGCTTCTTCTGTAGTTGGAGGTTTGCCCAAATTCATCTGATAGGAATTTCCTCTTCTTGGAGTGCGCATTAAGATGCACTCCTCTGGAATTTCGAAGCCTGGTTTGAGGATTATGCATTCCTTCTTGATGAACAGGACTGAAAAGTCTTTATCACACATTTGCGACACACTTAGTAAACTGTGAGACAGCTCCTCTACATAGTGTACGTCAGAAAAAGTCAAGCTTCCACTCTTCACAACCCCTTTCTTACTGATTCTACCACCTACCCCACCTGCAAAAGATACTCCTCCGCCATTGAAGTCTTGTACCTCTTCCAATAGGGATAAGTCTCCGGTCATGTGTCGGGAGCAACCGCTATCAACATACCAGAGATTGTTGATAGAACTACTTGGCTGTCCCTACAAAATCGGAAATCAGTTAGAGTCAGGTACCCAGGTCATAACTGATCTGGGCACTCCTTTGGAGTCAATGTAGTTAACCAATTTGAAAGACATTCCTGCTTTAGATTCAGGTTTACTCAAAATTTGAGCATTGACTTTAGGTTTCCAAGTAGGTTGTTTCTGAGTGTTAGAACTGCTAGCTGAGTTCTTTGCTGGTGATTGTTTCTTTGATGGAGATGTGACCTTTTTGCCTTTTGATTTTACAATAGGTGTCCACTCAAGTTTCAATTTAGTATAAACCATCTGTTTTGTTTGAGTGACCACTTTTGGTTTTTCAATTACTGCTTTGTCCTTGGGTTTAGCAACAAGGTTGACTTTAGGCACTTGTTTCTCAAAAGGTTTTGTTTTCATTTTATCTTTTCTTTGATAAACTCCCTTAGGTTTGTAAGAAGAGTTTTGAGGTCTAGTCACATTCCACTTTTCTTCAACATGCTTTGTCATTGGGGCTTTTGTGTTCAAAACCTTAGACTGTTCAGTCTTCATTGGTTCTAAAATCTGCTTCCCCTTAGACAAAGCTTGTTGTTTTTGGTTTTTGTTTTCTCCTGCCATCATTTTCTGCAGCATACTGGTCCGTGGGTTGTGCGGACAGTATGGTTGATAAGGTCTATTTAAGCAATTGGCAGCAAAATGTCCTGGCTTCCCACATTGAAAACAATTCATAGGTCTAGGTCCATTTACATGGCTACACAAATATGAATGTCTTGGGTACGATGATTTCCACTCTGGCTTATCATCCCACTTGTGTATCACATGTTTTGTATCCCTTTCAGGTTGTGTGATCAGACAAAATTGTTCTGATTTAGTTTTGTTTGTTCTATTAAAAGCTGATACAACCTGGGGATAAGCAACAAAATCTTTGGGTTTGGTCTCACGTCCTACTTTAGTGTTAGGCACACGAATTTTAAAACCAGTCACTTTTTCATTTGATTCAGAAACATTTTTTTAACACTGGTACAACTATTCGTTTTGACTTGGATGATTCAAGTTCTGACACAAGTGCCATTACATCATCCTTAGGTAAATAAACACTAGAACTACTAGACACGTGACTCTCTTCCACTCTCTGACATTCTGCATCCTCCTTAGAAATGTCTTTGATTTCTACTTCATCTGCACAATAAATAGATACATCAGAAGAGCTCACACAATTATTCAGAGAAGTCTTTGATGGACCTGCTTCACACCTGTCTGTCATCACTCTATTCTTATCACCCAACCCATAAGTCATGTGTTTTTCATTTTCTATTTCCTCTTCTGTCATAGGCTTAACTCCAACCAAGTCACTATCTAAAGGAGGTCCTTCTTCATGCATTTCCGATGCAGATCTATCTATCTGATCCTCCTCCAAGATCATTCCTATTACATCTCTAGTTTTATCTTGAGGAACATCGTTCTTGTTTGCAAAGCTAATTCCTATGCCACCTTTGTCCTTACCCATTCTAACATCAGTTATGCATGTGTTCAGAGATTTACTAGCCTGCAACATTCTTTTGCTTCTCATAAGATTCATATCAAGCTTCACCTGCAACTCATTGTTTTTATGCTTAAGGTCATCTATCTGCTTACTAAGCTCAGCTATTTCTAACTTAGCGTTGTCATACAGATAAGCGTTCTCAGTTGCAAGTTTCTTATATTTCACTATGTCTAATTTCTGGGCTTTAACCTTTTCTTCATTCTTTTGCCATCTACCCTTAAATGAGCTTCTTTCACATTTTACCTCAAACAATTCCAATTGAAAATTTTTGCAAAATTGTCTAAGACCAGTAATTATACGATCACAAGTAGGGTTAGAACATACCTTGGTGTGATCTGCTGCTAAAGCTTCATTTTCCTCCATCTGACTCTCCTCAGGTTCATCTTCAGTCACAACAAAAGCATGCTCTTCATCTTCATCCCTTTCCATAGCAGCAATCATAGCATGAGACATGCTAAACTCTTTCAATTGAGGAGTCCAATCATAACCGCCTCCTTCCTGAACAACCAGAGCCTTTGCTTCGACCTTACCTTTGCCCTCAGCAGCATTCTTCTCCTCGACCTTCTCTTTCTTAGGCTTAGTGCACTCCCTAGCAAAATGCCCGTATTCATCACAATTGTAGCACCTCAGCTTGCTTTTGTCAAACCCCATCCTTATCTTGTCTTGATCTTTCCAGACGTTTCTGCCTGTCTTTGCCATGAATTTCTTTGCTCTGAAGACTGCCATAGCCATTTGCCATGAAACATCCAACATCTCAACATCTTCAGGATTTATCTGATTTAGCTCACCAGACAACATATCAGTAGGCACAAGAGTTCCGGCCATGAGAGCATGGTAGCTGTTCATAAAACCCATACCAAGAGCAAAATTTGGATCATTTGTATCATCAGGGTTGACATTTCCACTTGAACTTCCTTGAGGTTGAGCCACAAAAGCAGTTGACTTTGCGACTGAGCTTGATCCATTTCCAGTTGACTTCACTTCATGCTTAGCCTCCACATCTTGTGACAACAAAGCTTGATTTAATTTCCCCGCCAAACTAAGAGAGCTTATATGGTTCAACTCTCTCTGTTTGTCATCAATTAGCTTGGACTTGAGTTTGTTGATCATTTCATCAAGAGACAGCTCACTGAGCTTGTTGTTATCCTTAATGATTGAGATATTGGTGTTCCAAGACTTTGGTAAACTATTCAGCAGCTTCAAATTCTTATCTTCCAATTCTGGTTCCACACCATAGCTTGACATTTCTGCCATCAGAGACACAAACCTTTGCACTTGTGCTTCAAAAGATTCACCTTGGATATGGTTGAACAGATTGAATTTCTGTTTTAACATTTGCTTGCGACTCGCCTTAATGTCTGGATTTCCCTCATAGGCTACAATCAAAGCATTCCAGAGATCCTTCGCCGTTTTGCAGTGCTTAAATCCTTGAGCAATGTCAGGTGTTAGTGCCATGGTCATAATTGCAAATGCCCTCTCAGCCTTGTTGCATCTTTCCCAGTCATCATCATCAAACTCTTCTTCAGTCTTAGCTTTTCCAGCTTTAGCTCCTTCTCCATGTGTAGGTACATGTGGTCCATTAATCACCGCTCTCCACAATCTTAAGTCAACACTCTTCAAGTGGTTTTCAAACCTATACTTCCATTCCAAAAAGTTATCCGCCGAAGTAAGTCTAGGTGGACGAGTGATCCAATCTCGAAGTCCAATCTCTGAAGTCCATACTTGGTTCGAAATCCATTTCGAAAGCTCAGGGAACCTAAAACTAAAGTCCAAATGTCCAAAATAAGAGATTACGATAACCAACCCTTGATTACGATCGTAAATGGCTGATTACGATCGAGAACACTGTTTCCGATCAATCCCAAAATCGTGAACACTAAACTGTCGAGACGCCTGATTACGATTCCTGATTACGACCACCGGAGTCGTAAACACCTGTTCCCGATCCTGCAAAATCGTAAACCTTGATTCCGACCCAACCAAATCGTAAACTTGATTACGATAAACAAGTACACTCGTAAACACTTGTTTTCGAGTCGTAAACGCCTTAAAAATGGGATCTTGATGTCGTAAACACAAGAACACAACAGATCTTCAACAGAAATGGTCGTGAACACCGAGAAAACCCAGAAAAAGCTATCGTAAACACCCAGTAACTCGATGAACAGCAGCAGCAACAGTCGTAAACTCCTGAAACCTTCGAATCTTCAAACAACCACGAACACAAACATAGAAAACACTTGAATCTATATCGTGAGAGCCTCGAATCTAAGATTCTTGGCTCTGATACCAATTGTAGGTCCGAGATCAAACCGACAACACGATATATGATCGCAAATGAGTGCGGAAACCTCAAATGCGATTGATCCAAGAAACAAGTAGAAGAAATAGATTCAATCTATGATAAAGATTGAATCTTGAATGAGAAACCTACTTGCTTGAAGCTGATCGTAATCACACAAACTAGAGAGAAATCGTAAACTTGAATATTGTGTATAGAAAAGCTTGCATAAATCGTGAACATGAGGTGGTATTTATACCACCTCATACAAATACAAGGCCAATCATAAACATGAATAAGCCCAATCATAAACAATTAAATGGCCCACATGGCCTATAAACAAACTAAATTAAGCCCAATACTAATGTTCATGCCTCTAAATATATCTAGCCCAACAAAAATAGAAAGCAAAAGCAACAAGCTTTGTCACAGGGGAAGCAGTGTTCAGAACCAATGAAGGCTCAACAGTCTAAGGTTTCAAACACAAAAGCTCTAGTGATAAAGCATGTTGATGAAAAGTGGAATGTGGCCAAAACTCAAAAATCAACTTACTCTCCTAAAGCAGTTTACAAAAGGAATGATAAGATGAAACCAGAATTTGTTGAGTAACAAGCGTGTAAAGTCAAAAGAGTTAATAAACCTAATGGCGAAACAAAGGTTGTGAAACAGGTTTCAAAATCAAAAGATGTCACTCAAACGAAACAAGCTGTTTATACAAAATTGAAACTTGAGTGGACACTTGTTAAAAAGCCAGCAGGTGAAAAGGCCACACCACCACCAAAGAAACCTGCATCTGAAAAGAACTCAACCAATGTAATGAAACCACATAAGCACCCCATTTGGAAACCAAAAGTCAACACTCAAACTTTGAGTGTACCTGAATCAAAAGTAGGAATGTCTCTTCAATTAGTTAATTACACTGATTCCAAAGGTGTGCCCAGATCTGTTATGGCCGGGTACCTGAATCTAACTGATCTTTGATCCATGTAGGGACAGCCAAGAAGAACTGTCAACAATCTCTGGTACGTTGATAGTGGTTGCTCCCGACATATGACCGGAGATTTATCGCTTTTGGAAGAGGTAGAAGATTTCGATGGAGGTGGTGTATCTTTCGCTGGTGGAGTTGGTGGAAGAATCAACAAGAAAGGGGTGGTGAAGAATGGTAGCTTGAAGTTCTCGGATGTGCATTATGTAGAAGAATTATCACACAGTCTGCTCAGTGTGTTGCAGATTTGTGATCGAGAATATTCTGTTTTGTTCAACAAAAAGGAATGCATCATCCTCAAGCCTGGTGTGAAGATTCCTGAGGAGTGTATTCTGATGCGTACACCAAGACGAGCAAATTCTTATCTTCTCAACATGGGTAATCCTCCGACATCTGAAGAAGCCTGTCTTATCTCAAAGCAGAATGAAAATCTGGCACTGTTGTGACATCGTCGTCTGGGACATGCTAACATGAAGAATCTGTCAAATCTGGCAAAGGGAGAGCATGTAAGGAACCTTCCTAACACAGATTTCACGTCAGTTGAGAAGTGTGTTGCATGTGCTAAGGGGAAGCAGCACAGATTACCTCATCGTTCCAAGATCGTCAATTCTGTTTCATCGGTATTGCAACTACTTCATATGGATCTCTTCGGCCCAATGCAAGTTCAAAGCATCATCAAGTTCTCATACGGTCTGGTTATAGTGGATGATTTCTCTCGTTTTACTTGGGTTTTCTTTCTGTCAAACAAGCATGAAACTCCAGCGCTTGTGAAACAGTTTGTCACTCTTATAGAGAATCAGTTGAGCAAAAGGGTAAAGGCTATTAGAACAGACAACGGAACAGAATTTAAGAATGCTGAATTGAATATGTTCTGTGGAGTAAAAGGTATAGAAAGACAATTCAGTGCACCATACACGCCTCAACAAAACGGTGTTGCTGAAAGAAGAAACAGAACTCTCATTGAAGCTGCCAGAACTATGTTGTGTGATGCAAGATTACCAATTTTCTTCTGGCCAAAGCAGTAAACACTGCTTGTTCTGTGCAGAATCGGGTACTGTTGAACAAGCGACATGAGATGACGCCTTATCAGATTATCTATGGAGAAAAGCCAAGGGTGGGGTACTTTAATACTTTCAGGTGTCCTTGCACAGTGTTAATTCAATCTGATGTGGGGAAGTTCGAAGCAAAGGTTGATGAATGTTATTTTGTGGGATATTCTGCAAATAGTGCTTATCGGGTCTACAACAAAACCACCAAATTGATAATCGAGGCATTTGATGTTGACTGGTTGGAAGATAATCCAACAGATGCAGGAATTACACCGGACTGGATCTTTGACTATGGGACTTTCTTTAAAGGGTTTGACTACTCAAACATGTTTCCTAATCTGGAAGAAGAAGACATCATTGCTCCAGCTCCTGAAGTGAGGACATCTGTGGAAAATGTCAGAGACAGTGTATCAGACACAGCTCCTAAGGATGATGTTCTGGATGTTCCAGGATCTTCAGGAACCCATGATGATTAGAAGGAGCCTGAAACCCAAGGTATGAATAATAATGTTAATGATACTAACCTGCATGTTTCTGTTTCAGTACCAGATGTTCAAACCACAAGAATCAACAAAGATCATCCACTTAGCAATGTGGTCGGGCCAGTGACAACAAGAGTCACAACTAGAAGCCGCGCGCGTAACATCAATCACTACATGTACTCGTGTTTTATCTCCCAGATAGAGCCTCCAAATGTGATGGTAGCACTTAAAGATCCAAGCTGGATGGAGGCTATGCACAATGAACTGAATCAATTCTCAAAATTAGGAGTGTGGCGACTAGTGAAAAGGCCAGAAGACAAAAAGGTTATACCCACAAGATGGTTGTACAAGAACAAGAAGGATGATACGGGTATAATCGTAAGGAACAAGGCGAGGCTGATTGTTCAAGGACACAGACAGGTGCATGGGATTGATTATGATGAGGTATATGCTCCAGTGGCTAGATTGGAAGCAATTCGTATTTTCCTTGCTGTTGCAACATATCTCAATTTCACAGTGCATGAAATGGATGTCAAGACAGCCTTCCTGTATGCTGACATGAATGAAGAAATTTATGTGGGACAACCACCAGGGTTTGTGGATGAGGAACATCCAGATCATGTATATCTACTGGATAAAGCCCTGTATGGTTTGCATCAAGCTCCACGCACGTGGTATGAAACTCTATCCAAGCATTTGGTGGAAAATGGGTATACAAGGGGAGTGGTTGATCAAACCTTATTGAGATGAGTGATCAAGGGGAGATGAATTTTTTCCTGGCATTACAAGTGAAACAAGATGAAACTGGAATTCTCATTCATCAAGCAAAATACGTGAATGAGATTCTGGAAAAATACAAAATGCAGGATTCCAAGCCCATCTCCACTCCCATGGAATCCCGGCCTCTACTGACGGTGGATGCAGATGGGGAACCAGTGAGTGAATTCTTGTATCGATCAATGATCGGGTCACTCATGTACCTAACAACAAGCAAGCCAGACATCATGCATGTAGTGTGTGTGTACACGTTATCAGGCTAATCCTAAACTCTCTCATTTAGCTGCTGTTAAACGTATTTTTAGGTATCTGAATGGCAGGCCTCGGCTTGGACTTTGGTACCCAAAGAATACTGATTTCCAATTGTTTGCTTTCATTGACAGTGACTATGGATGTAGTGATCTTGACAGGAAATCAACAACCGGTGGATGTCAGTACTTGGGAGACAGACTCATCTCATGGCAGAGTAAGAAGCAGCATACCGTGTCTAAGTCAACTGCAGAAGCTGAATATATAGCAGCATCAGCTGGATGCTCGCAGGTAGTATGGGTTCAAAATCAGCTAACTGACTATGGTATGGAATTCATTAACACTCCAATTTTTTGTGACAACGCTGCTGCTCTGCAAATCGTAAAAAATCCTGTTCAACATTCCAAAACAAAGCATATAGACATCAAGGTACATTTTATTCGTGATTGCTATGACAGGAAGTTGATTCAGTTGGAAAAGGTAAGCTCAGATCAAAATGTCTCAGACCTTTTCACAAAACCCCTCACTCGTTCCAATTTTGAAATGTGTGTTGAAGGCCTAAGGATGATTGCCTTCGAGGAATGATCTGATCAAAACTTTTTGTATCTATTTTTGCTTTTATCTTTTGCTGACTTTTGCTTTAAGTTTCTTTAAAAAAATATATTAAAAAAATTAAAAAAAAAACAATGTTTCTGTTGCAAAAGCCTCATAAAAACAGGGGAAGAAACGTCAATGTTTCAGAAAATCTGAAAAATTTGTTTGAGGTTTTTATGAAGTCTTTTGTTTGCCTTGGGTTGGTAGGAAGTGATATAAAATTCCAAGACAATCGGAGACTGACACGTGTAAGGCTGAAGTGAAAGACGGCTCAAAGATGATGTGTCGGTAAGCTAAATAAAAAACTATGACCATCCAAGTAAGTGCAGTAAACTTAACTTCTATATATGTTTAGGTTTCCATCCTAGTTTACATAGTTTAAAAAATTGAGTCCCAGCAAAAATGGGTTGAGAGTGGTATCCACCTGGTATTCACTCTCTCACGCGCCATGTTCTGCTGTTATGACAACACCTCATTCAAAAATGAAAAGAATGAAAAGAAAATGAAAAATGAAAAGAAAAAGGAAAACAATAAAATAATTATTATGTTTGGTCTTCTCTGCGTGCTTATGCGGCCGACCTGATCACCAACTAATTATTAACGAAATAAGTGTTTGTCATGACGATGTTGCATGGTTCCTCAAGTTGGGGCTTTGTGAATCCTCAATAAACTCTGAGGTTGGGTAGGTTTTGCTATGAACAATTGGGTGTGGGGACGGTTAAACATGACGGTAATATTGTATCATAATTAAGCACTTAAATTTTTTATCTGGATGTGAGTTTATGTGGTTTCAAATTTTGGGCAATCGTCTAGAGCGTCGAGTAACGGAAGTTGAAAAGGGTTCCTCAGTCAAAGATATGTCTGGTATGATCCATTGAACTTGAAGATGTTGTTGACAAACATAATTTCACTTTGATGAGTTTAGGCTTGATGCATTTGTCTCGTTTTCTCAGATGACATAAGATATGCTTGATGAAGAGATTCATTTTGAGAGAGATCATTGCATCCCAGCCTTCCTTGATGACCCTCCAGAAAGACATATGCAGCTTTTCTACTCTTTGGTGGCAGTACTGAATGTCTGCAAAATTAATCATGCTCTTCGAACAAGTGTGCTGATCAATGAGCAACTTGTTAGAGATTTATGGGGAACAGCAAGAGCAAATTCCGACAAGACAAGGATCACTGCAACCATTCAGAACCGACCAATCGTGATTCTTGAAGAAGACATTCGTCAGGGTTTGAACATCAATGATAAAGCTGAAGATCCAATAGAATATTCAAAGGCTGTTGTGTTGGAAGGTGCTCAATCCTTAGGGTATGAAGGAAAGTTCCCTCCCATTTTCAAGAAGTTATTGCCGCACTACTGGAGGTGTCTGGCTCATTACATGCAGAAATCCTTCTTGGGGAAGAGAACAAGTTATGATCAGCTAAACAAACTTGCATGGCACAGCGTTTGTTGCATTGGCCTTAGACTGGAACTTCAATTTCTCAAAAATGATGCTGTTGGATTGGATTGGCAATGCTGATTTGAGCGCCAGAGAACAGTTCCTGATGACATCAAGATTTGTGCAGATGGTGGTCATGAAGAAATATCCCATGATAGAAGAAAGAATAGAGAAGTTGGATATCAAGTTCATGGATAACGGTGTGTTCGGCTTGCAAACCCAAGACAGAAAGGGAAAGAATAGCTTTCAAGGGAGACTTGAATGGACTAAGAAGGGTGCCTTCCCTGAAGTTGCAAGGGAACAAGAGCAAGAAGAATCTGAGCCTGAACTAGAAGTCCATCCGGTAAATGTGACTGTTGCTGAATGTTGGGAATGTTCTGCTAGGCAGAAATTCTCTAAGTCAGAGTTCCGAAGGAAGTTAGTCCAGAACTTCCTTCACACTAAGTAGTTCCTCCGGAACTCTTCCTAGTGTTACTCCGGAACTTTGACTTATCCTCTGGTTGCAAGTTCCAATGCATAAAGCTGTCAGAAAGCAGTTTTACTTTACACCATGCTGTACACTGTTCACCAATAGGTCTGCTCAACTGTTCACAGAAGCATGCTTGTACTACAACAACTCTGGAGTAGATATCATTTGTATATTTAGCCTAGGAGCTAAAAGGAAATAAAAGAATATCTTTTATTTCCTCCTTGCACTATATATATTAGTTGTATTTCCTTTGTTTCTTGTTGATCGAATCTCTCTCATGTTCATCAGCTGTAACTCTTTGTAAACATTGTGAAGTAATAATATAGTAGTGCTTGGAATTGATATCTTGTGTTTATCTACTTTACTTCTTGTTTACTAGTTACTGTTTCGATCAAACCATTTCAAACATTAACACAAACAAGTCTGATTCCGCCTTTCTTGTTTGATACTTTTTAGTAACTTGTTTGGTTAGTTGATCCTAACCACGATCCTACACTGAAGACCACAATGTGACAGCAACTGTGGCTGTAAATGTTCTAGAAGAAGCTGACGTTATACCTTCTGATGAAGAGAACGTGATGGATGACATTTTCCCAAAGCCTGAGAATCAGAATGACGACATCTATGGGGATCTAGGGCCCATCAGTCACAAGAGAACGAGGAATGACTTGAACTCCTCTTCTAGCAGTGGCTTAGTTCCACAAGAGTTAGATGCTCAATTTGAAGTGGAGGATGTTTTTGAAGAGCTAATTCCTGTGCGTGAGCCATCACCAAGGAAGAAGTCAGATCCCAGAGCCATCATGTTTAAATTTCAGAAAACTAGCTCAAGCCTGATGGTATTTGAACCTACACATGCCAATGTACAAAATGTTGATGCATCTGAACCTACAAATGAAGAGAGCACACCCCAGGCTGATCATTAGACTGATGTATCGGAATCAACTCCCATGCAGACCGAAAGTCCTATTCGGAATGAACATAGCCCAGTTCATGATGAAAGGCAATTCTTTGATGTGGACAACATGTTTGTTGAACCCAATCCAGTGAGAGTGAACTTACCTGCTGAATCTAGCCAGCCTCCTGTTGTCCCAAGCTTCCGTCCGTACCAAGCACTGGTTGAAGACCTTGCGCAAGCCAGTGAACTTCCAGTCGACCTCAGGATAAGTGCTGATCCTCATATTAACTTCCTTATTTCTCAAAACAGGAAGAGAGAATGTCAAACCCCGACCAACGGCGGAATACGTCGGGGCATGATGATTGTCCAGATGCACACAACACTAATTAATGTTGCGATATTCTTAATCAACCCATTTCATAAATTATAAGTAATCAATACAATACATGGTATAATTCAACAACAATGAAACAAAACAAATTGTTTAATTAGGTCACACTAAGTCCGCATGCGATCCTATGGTGTCATCAGTCAAGGCAAAACATCATCAAACTGCATAACCTGCAACATGTATAAAATACGGGTCAACTACGAATAGTTGGTGAGTAAACATAGGTTTAGTGTACTACATAGATAAAAACATTGCGATTCAATGAGTGAAGTGTAAAAAATCTAAATCATGATCAACAAGTATGAGTGATGTGCACCAAACCTAGACAAGTAAGGGAGCAATCACCCGGCGCCACACACGAGGCAGGCCAGGTGGGTTGTCAGCTAATAGATCTTTCATTGTTGCCACGGCTCGATGGTTAATGGTACACATGCGATTAGAGACTAGCGACTAGTGATTAGAGAATGCCACAACAAATAATCCACAAGTATCACATAATCGGAGAATCACACATAGAGCACATAGAATCACATAGAATTTGTATAATAAAGAGTTTAGGGTTTTGAATACTGATACATGTTGCAACCCAAAACATTGAAATGAAAAAGGGGTGAATACTCACCTGATGCGGAGACACATTTGAGGGAATGACACCACGAAAAGAGGAAAGATAGACCCGATGATAATCTTGACGACTAACGAGATAGAGAAAGAATAAATAAGTAACTAATTAAATAATTAAATAGCTTAAATTTCACGACACAACCGACTCGACGACTCGTTGGTGATTTGGTGAGGTGATACGTACAGTAAGAGTCCAATCCTAGACTAAAGGTAAGGTCAAAGAGTCCTAATTTGACTATTTATATGAAAGTCAAACATGGTCAAACATAGGTCATCATGGTCAAACATAAGTCAACATGGTCAAACATAAGTCAACATGATCAAACAGAGGTCATCATGGTCAAACATAAGTCAACATGGTCAAACATAAGTCAACATGGTCAAACAGAGGTCATCATGGTCAAACATAAGTTAACATAGTCAAACAGAGGTAATCATGGTCAAACATGGTCATAAGCATAGCAAATAATCTTATCATGCAAACCTAGTCATTTAATCATGGGGTTCCTTAAGCATTATTAACCTAATCGTGGATCTAGTCATTCATAGCATAAAACACACCTTGATGATAGAATATGTAAATCAAATCTTAGATGACATGCAACCTAGTAAATCTAACATTTTATGACATGCAAACACAAACTTGATTATCAAGGAACGTAGATCTAGACCTAAGTGTCATGCAATTTATAGATCTAGTCATATTTAAGACATAAAAATGCATCCTTAATGATTATCATGTATATATCTAACTTGAAACATCATACCAATTACAGATCTAGCAACCTAATGTCATAAAGTTTCAACTTTTATGGATCTAGCATGAAGATCTATTATAATATACCATTCATGTGGAAGATCATAGTCATATAATGCACAAACTTCACAATCTAGATGAAAAACCCTAGATCTAGGTCATATCCATCATTCAAAACATAGATCTAGCCTAGATCTAACATAAAGATTCAAACTTTGTGTCATGTAACATGGATCTTAGTACTTCGAAGCATACATGATCAGATCTCCTCCTAATCCAACATAAAAATCAAATATTGGCTCAATTAAACCTAGATCTACAACATATAAGCATGCATGAACATAGATCCAAGCCAAAATCATGATAAAGTTCCAATCTTGGACCAAGAAATCAATAGATCTGGATGAAGAGATGATTTAGAGCTTAAATCTAGTCATAAGAACCCATAAAGGTCTGATCTTGATGATGAAAGGTGAAGATGATCACTTACCGGTAAACCGAAAAGATGAAGAAAAAGGATGAGAAGAGAGGATTAAAGCTTCAATCATCAAGCTTCCAACTCCATATAGGTTATTAGGGTTTGAAAATGTGTTTTACAGAGGTTTAGGGCCGTTTTAGAGGTGATGGGGGCTGAAAATGATGAGAAATGAGGCTAATGATGCTTAAATACCCGAATTTTAGGGTTTTGCTGAAATGTCACTTCCAGGCGTATCGCCTACAGCCTCTGTGAGTTCCAGGCGATACGCCTACAAGTCTCCCGACCAGAATTTTGTTGCTTCACCGTTTTCGCTCTAGTTTCTTCGTTTTTCGTCGTTTTTGAGTCCCGTATTTTTTGTTTTTCTCCAATTTTCATTTCCAATCATAAAAACCACATTCAAGCCAATAAAATTGAATATAAACATGTCATATATTGAATTATGATCAACAGTCAATCAAACATAATACGTTTTTGGTCGGTTTTGGTGTACGTATCGATTTTGGGCAATTCACCAACGATTTGCGACTCGACCAAGTGTGTGATGACTCGTGACATGACAATTGATTATTAGACACATAAAAATGTTTAATTTGATATAAGGTGACCAACTACGAGGTTCCCGATAAACGACGGATCGCGTACCAAAATTGCGTAAAAACCTGAAATTGCTTTATATTCAATTCAAAACACCCAATTTGGTTCCAATTGATTGCAATTAGGTATCCGGTTTCGAAAATCGATTATAAATCATTTAGATTCATTAATTGGGGTGTAAACACCCAAAAATTCTCCCAGTTCCCAATAATTTGCAAATTGGTAAATCGTGAATTTTCAAAACGGGTCGAATTACTCAATCGAGTAATTTGCAAATGTTACAGTCTCCCCTACTTTAGGTAATTTTGTCCTGAAATTAAAAGAGACTTTAAAATTTTGAGAAAAGTTAAAAGAGTTTTACCAAACCAACACATTTGACATTTGGAACCAATCATAGAGTCGACATAAAAGATTTCACCGAGGATAGGAATATATTCTCGATTACTGAATCAATTATATCGAAACCAAAGCTTTACCCGACCGCAAGGGTTAGGGTTGAAATGGTGACTGAGGAGAACAAATGGTGATATAACCGATGATCATAGACATAACCCACACACACACACTGTCCTTGGCCCGACTCCCAATGCACTCTAAAGGAATTACCGATGCTTATATATAGGGTGTACCGCAGCTAACCTACCACATCTTTAAATACCTTTAGTGAGTACTGTTTGTCTTCGAAAAACATCCTATTCTACACCACAAATAACAGACAACCGAGCTTGATAGGGCGACCAAAAGAGACTGAACGATAGACCTGAGGAATACACTATGACCGAACCAGAATCAACCAATAGACTAACCAAAGATATAGGACCACAGTCTCCCCTACTTTAGGAGCAAGACTGGGGGTTTAGGAGACTCAGGTGAGTAATGAGTGCAACATGGATTTCTTTAAAATATCCAAACTCATTCACATAGATTCACATAGATTCACATAAGTTCACTTTGATCACCATAAAATAAAACAACCAAAACTGATAGTAATGATAAACAAAAATGGAGCTTCAGACTTCTTAACCAAACAAAGCGTCAAGTTCTGGTGAACTAGATGGGTAGCAACCCACATCCGGTTTACCTTACGAGACACAATATCTCGACAGAATCTGAATCAGCCCTTGCTAAAGCCTAAGACCTATACCCCACAACCAATATCGATCGTATGCTAAGCTAGCATCACACACAATCTTCGGTAGTAGCGCGTATGAGTCTCTGATTTAGCAAGAGTAGAGTAAGGATCAACACTCGAATTAACGATACGCAACCTTAAAGTTCAAGTGATGAGCACAAAAGGGCTCAAAGCGAATGATACCAAAAGAAATCGAGTACCACGATCTAAATGAAAAACCACGCATTGGATGCCATGAGCCGATTAGCACTCGCCCGGGTGTCATGACTAGCGTAATCCGAACGGTACATTTCAGAACAATACGACTCCTCTGACTTGGGATGAACCACATGATTCGTGGTGTATGAATTCAATGACATGAATTGAATTACATGATCCGAGGCGCATGAATTTGATAACATGAATCGAACAACATGTCCTGAAATACATGTATTAATAACGTGAACCGAACGACATGTCTCGAAATGCATGTACCGATAACTGGAACCGAACAACATGCTTCGAACTACATGCATTGATAACATGAATCGAACATCATGACTCAAAATTCATGTACCCGGTGTTATAGACCGGATAGCGTGACACGAGATACATGAGCCTGATAACATGAATCGAATAGCATGACTCGAAATACATGAGCTCAATAACATGATCGAATAACATGGCCCAAAGTACATGAGCCCGATAACACGAATCGGATAGCATGCCTCGAAGTACATGGGTTCGATCACGTAAATCGACTATCATGACTCGAAATACATGAACTCAATAACACGTACCGAAAACATAATTTAAAATGTGAGAATCCTGATAACATAAATCAAATAACATAACTTGAAATGCGAGAAATCTGATAACATAAACATATCTTGAAATGAGAATAACTCGATTCATAGTGGTTACCGGTCACATCCACCCACAGTACCCTACAGATGATGCCAAAGATTTAGAATTAACTGATAAAACCGATGAAATAGATTACGAACCAACAAACGATCACATAATGATAGCGTGAAGAAAGACTTAACCACAACCGATACAATCATCAAAGTCATGTAACAATCAGGAATTGAAACAAAGGATCGAATCAATGAAGTGATGGATGTAGAGTCTAAAATTAAACTCATGAGGCAATGGTAAGGTAATTCCAGGAAAATATGGGGCAGAAACGGCACAGTTCGATTCCATAAACCGACAGTTGAGTAAATCAAGGGCCGAGTTCATGAACCTAACTATCCGAAAAACCCTGGAGTTCCTGATCTGGATACAAACGAGTTTCCACACGATAGAGGCCAAGGATGAGATATGAGCAAATTCATATACCGCCTATAAGGGCGATTACAAATTTGAATAAGGGCCACGAGGTGCCGACTAAAACATGGGGCTCAGAACCAAACATTGTCGCGAATCAGATACAAACGAGAGCTGAGACGCATGAAGAGCACATATCGAGGAGGGTTAACACAATTGAAAAGACAAAAACCATAAGGAAGAAATGATCGTGCAGAGGCGAATGGTTCCCCGGGGGTTAGAGACGATAAGGTGACTGACAACTGGAGTCGTACGAGCATATAGGCAATGTGAAAGTCGACTTGGTGAACGGGAGGAAGACCCAATGTATCTTCGGATGTCTCCGATTCCCATTTCATTATGATGAACTTTCACAATCTTGGGTCCTAAATGCATGTGCTCCATACACAAGTAATTGTGGACATGAGCCCACAGACTGGTTTATCGTCAAGGGTTGTCGGGACCTGAGTGTCCGGAGAGATACAAATGATTTCCTCAGAACATACAGATTCGTAATGTAACTGAAATAAAACCAAGAAGGTACACTGCGATAAGAGGAGAAGGATATGAAGATGCTAACGGTAAACAATGCTGAAGGACAAATATCAACGAGTTAGGTCGCAAGGTAGACATAACTCGATCGTCATGAATACCAATCTACGAATGAATAGATTTGATACCGGTACGTGTATAAGGTTATCTACTCGAAAGGTCATAAAATCATAAACTCATACACATGTAATCCCGTAAACATGTGGACTTGTAAATTCATAAATTTCCAAACGGGTAGACTCCCCGACACACATACCTAGAGGATACACAAGATATATCAAGCCAAGGTGTTTTAAAATGGTTAACTTGAATTTTTTATCAACACAGGAGAGTCATGTGCGCGTAGGTTCATAACCCGCTTATGTGCCCGCTTGTCTGCATGTATACGTGTAATCCCGTAACCACGCAACCTGTAAACTTGCGAACCCATCAACGAGAATTTACCCAACGTACGCATAATGATAATGATCATTTAAGGGATAAATGATCCAGAAATCCAAACGAGACAACACATAACCGAGTACATAAGTGCATAAAAGAAATAGGGCAATACGGTTTCAAACGACATCAAAATAAAGGAAGTCACTACATACAAAGTCAACAATTCCAAACGATTACAAAGCATCAACATAAGACACATCAAACAACATTCGAGTGGGAAGATCCAGCATAGGGTCCACGGACAGCATTGTCATTGACGGTAGCGTTAACGGTAGTTAACAATGGATGCACCAAAGGAATATGATCAGGAGCACCAAAGTAATAGCAATCATAGGTCGAGGCAAATGCAGTTCGGTGAACAACGAAGGTGCGAGCAGGCATAGATACCATAAGAAGAAACGCATGAGGCTGAGCTCGAGCTGGCCGGTGACTGGTGCTCCCGAGATGGATGGATCGATGACAGATACCCACATGATGACTCAAAAGGCTACAATTTATGCACTGCCAACATGGAAGGTGGGTGGGGTGATGATGGTTGCACCGATTGCATAAAGGGTGAAGTCCAAATTAGGGCTTCTTAGCTTTCGGCGCGAAGGAAACACTTTGAACAACAAGAGGTGTGGGGTTAGCAGCATCAAGTGAAGCAACATGAGTTATTGCCCTAGTGTAGGTTAGCCTTCCACTCCTTCTCGCTGACTCTGGTAGAAGAGGACCCAACACCCGAGTTTCCTTGCGTTAGATCAGTAGGGTTCCCAGAGTCCTTGCACTTAGAAGAAACACACGCCTTATGGCGTTTGGAAGGACAGGCGGGTTCTGAGGCGGTAGCATTGGCATTGAGAGCTTGCTTGATTAAATTAGGGAGGACAGCCGTCACTTGACGTACAACCTCTCGAGCCACTAGACGGTTGCAACGACGAATACGACGATCAATGTTGAGAAAAGAGGGGGACAGTCATGAGAAAATGGGTACATAGGGTGAGTGACCGGTTTAAAATCACGAGACAACTGATTTTGATAAATCATAGAATACTGAGAATCGTAAGTGAAATTCGTAAAATCACCAACATATTAAACGGAAAATTAGATTGAAATCCATTTAGGACGTAAAAGGTTAAGTGTGTGATAGTGAGATGGTGTAACTCAGATTATCATAGGTTATAAAAAATTTTCATACAATGCGTAAAACACGAAATCGAATGATCTTTGAAAAAAATACGGAATGGTCCTCATTTCCCCGAGTGGGAAACTACAACCGTGACTAATCAGAGTAAGATCCTAGTGTTTGACATGCTTTGGCCTAATAGGTTTCAGCACTCTCATCGGGGCGTCCCAGGTAAGAGTCCGGATCCGTCAATTCAAATTTGTATGCAACGCTTTCCTAGTTAGAAACCCCAACTACCGGTGCTTCCACCCTTACAGTTACTACATGTCATTCACTAAGGCCTCGTGTCTGACGAGATCCTAAAATCTAAAATCAACGTCCTAAATGGTACGTAAGGCACCATTTCTAAGGAAAGAGGCTAGGAAGCCTCAAGTGATTCGTGTATAGGTGCGTGCTAATTGATAAAGGCAGCAGTTAAACAGGCATGATTAAGAAACATATATAGGACATATAAATCATATAGGCATGCTATGCATGAGGCACTCATGCAGGACACCTAAGGCATAAGTCTAGGTCAAGCCGGTTCTAATAACCTAGATCCCTATAGCCGTGGCTCTAATACCAATCTGTCACACCCCGACCAACGGCGGAATACGTCGGGGCATGATGATTGTCCAGATGCACACAACACTAATTAATGTTACGATATTCTTAATCAACCCATTTCATAAATTATAAGTAATCAATACAATACATGGTATAATTCAACAACAATGAAACAAAACAATTTGTTTAATTAGGTCACACTAAGTCCGCATGCGATCCTATGGTGTCATCAGTCAAGGCAAAACATCATCAAACTGCATAACCTGCAACATGTATAAAATACGGGTCAACTATGAATAGTTGGTGAGTAAACATAGGTTTAGTGTACTACATAGATTAGAACATTGCGATTCAATGAGTCAAGTGTAAAACATCTAAATCATGATCAACAAGTATGAGTGATGTGCACCAAACCTAGACAAGTAAGGGAGCAATCACCCGGCGCCACACGCGAGGCAGGCCAGATGGGTTGTCAGCCAATAGATCTATCATTGTTGCCACGACTCGATGGTTAATGGTACACATGCGATTAGAGACTAGCGACTAGCGATTAGAGAATGCCACAACAAATAATCCACAAGTATCACATAATCAGAGAATCACACATAGAGCACATAGAATCACATAGAATTTGTATAATAAAGAGTTTAGGGTTTTGAATACTTATACATGTTGCACCCCAAAACATTGAAATGAAAGAGGGGCTATGAATACTCACCCTGATGCGGAGACACAATTTGAGGGAATGACACCGTGAAAAGAGGAAAGATAGACCCGATGATAATCTTTACGACTAACGAGATAGAGAAAGAATAAATAAGTAACTAATTAAATAATTAAATAACTTAAATTTCACGACACGACCGACTCGACGAATCTTTGGTGATTTGGTGAGGTGATACGTACAGTAAGAGTCCAATCCTAGACTAAAGGTAAGGTCAAAGAGTCCTAATTTGACTATTTATATGAAAGTCAAACATGGTCAAACATAGGTCATCATGGTCAAACATAAGTCAACATGGTCAAACATAAGTCAACATTATCAAACAGAGGTCATCATGGTCAAACATAAGTCAAAATGGTTAAACAGAGGTCATCATGGTCAAACATAAGTTAACGTAGTCAAACAGAAGTTATCATGGTCAAACATGGTCATAAGCATAGCAAATAATCTTATCATGCAAACCTAGTCATTTAATCATGGGGTTCCTTAAGCATGATTAACCCAATCGTAGATCTAGTCATTCATAGCATAAAACACACCGGTTTCAAAAATCGATTATAAATCATTTAGATTCATTAATTGGGGTGTAAACACCCAAAAATTCTCCCGGTTCCCAATAATTTGCAAATCGGTAAATTGTGAATTTTCAAAACGGGTCGGATTTCTCAATTGGGTAATTTGCAAATGTTACAGAGAAGGTGAGATAAAAGAGCTAAAAGAAGAAAACGAGAAGTTGAAAGAAAAGGAAAGCAAGAGCGAAGCTAGTATTGCGTTTTTGTATGCAGGGCTTCTAGAGCTGAGAAAGAAGGTAGAAGACTTACAGAAGTCTAGTGATCCAAGTGCTCAGGGTGCCCCAGGACAGAGTTCTTCTCAAAGCGCTCCAACTGCTGAAATAGTGCATGAAGATGAAGGTGATGATACCATTGTAATGTCAGACTACGCTCAAGGAGGTAGAATCATCTCAACGGCACCAGAAGGTCATGAAAACTGGTTTAAGGAATTCTTCCAAGGACCTCCCCCTACGCTGTACTCGATTGATATTGGTAAAAGTGACATCGACAAAAGGGGAAGCCGAGCACCTATTCTGTGCTGGCACTATGATAGTGAGAAGAAGCTGTTCGCGGTGATTAGAAATGGCTACAGTCCTGTGGAGTACTACAGAACAAGAGGCCAATTTCACTCCTGGACAGAGCCAGAAATCAGAAACTTACTGAGGGCACCATTTATAAACAGATGGAGAAATGAAGATAGAGATCTAGTTCGTAACAACCTGATGAGCCATTTGGCATAAAATTTTGTGAACTTTGATCTTAAACAGGCTCGGTGGATAGAAACTGGAACTGACCCAGTTACTGGAGAGCCTGTTGGTGAAGTAAGGCGACCACCCACCAAACGGACTAGAGTGATTAACATGTTGGATGAAATTGAAGATGGGACTTTAGTGAAAAACTTTGATAGCTGGTTTTATGATCCAACGACACTCGAAGTGGTGGTGGTCTGCAAAAACATGCGAGAGTTTCGCTTTTATGATCCGGTGGATCTGATGAGGTTTGGTGAACGAGACATCAAGCTCCTCGCCTCCCAACCTATTCTCGGTGATGAGAATGATCTTGAAAATGCTATCAGGGTGGGGATCTTTCATGGTACAGCAAACCGGATCATGGAGCGTGAATGGTGGTCCAGCAAGAAGCCTAACACTTTCAGATTTGATTTGCTGCTGCCATAGACGGTCTAATGGTTCATGCCTAGGGGAAGATTTTTGGGCTATACTTTATGAGGCATGAACATTAGAGTGGGCTTTCTTGGAATGGGCTTGGAGTTTACGATAATGGGCTTAGAGAGATTACGATTTTGGGCTTTAGTGGGCCGGTTCTTTAAGGGTTTATGATTGGGCTTAGGGTTTGTGTAAGGGTACTATATAAACCCCTTTAGTTTATGTTTGTTAGTAGTTGTTGTTTATGATTTTGTGCTTATCTCTTGTAATTCCTATCGTAATCATCAATCCAAGAAAATGTGTTCTTCATTCAAGATTTGAACTTTTGTTGTTTATCATCTACATCAAATCTATTTCATCTACTTTCTCTTGAATCAATCTCATACAAGGATTCCGTACTTGTTTGAGATCGAAATATCGTGAATGGTTGTTGATCCCGGACCAACATCTTCACCAGGCACCAAGGGCTTGGTATGAGACACTTTCTACTCACTTGCTTGACAATGGGTTTCAGCGTGGCACGGAGGATTGTACACTATTTTCAAAGAAGTTCGGGAAGGATATGTTGCTTGTTCAAATCTATGTTGATGATATTATCTTTGTTAGCACAAAAGATAGCTTATGCAAAGAATTTAAGCGGGTTATGCAAACAAAGTTTGAGATGAGCTCAATGGGGGAGATGGGTTTCTTTTTGGGTCTTCAAGTCCATCAATCTGCCAAAGGCATATTTTTACATCAAACGAAATATGTGTTTGATGTTTTGGCTCTGTTCAAGATTGGCGATGTTCCGATTCCAAGTACTCCAATTCAGGTTTCACATCGTATTAAACCAGATGAATCCGGTGCAAGTGTTGATCCGACATTGTTTAGGGCTATGATTGGTTCCCTTATGTATTTGACCGCATCTCGTCCTGATATTATGTTTGCTGTTTGTTTATGTGCTAGGTACCAGGCTGCTCCGAAGGCTTCACATATGCTAGCAGTAAAAAGGATTTTTGCTTATTTGAAGGGTAATCCGGATCTTGGCATCTGGTATCCTAATGATAATAAGTTTGAGTTATCAGCGTATTCTGACTCGGATTATGGTGGCTACAAAATCAACTTTAAATCGACTACCTCCGGCTGTCAGTTTTTGGGGGAGAGATTAGTCTCTTGGCAATGCAATAAGTAAACATCGGTTGCAACATCTACTGCTGAGGCATAATATGTGGCTGCTTCAAGTTGTTCGTCACAAGTATTGTGGATTCAACAGCAGTTACGTGACTACGGTTTGAATTTTCTAACTACTCCAATTTACATTGATAACTCAGCTGCTATTTCTATCACGAAAAACCCTGTTCAGCATTCCAAAACAAAGCATATTGACATAAGATATCATTTTATCCGGGATTGCTATGAAAAGAAATTAATTGATTTGCAGAAAATTCATACCGATTTTCAACGAGCTGATTTGTTCACCAAAGCTTTTGACAAAACTCGTTTTAAAACCTTGTTGAAATCAATGGGATTACTAAATTGGATGCCACCTAATTTGGTTCAGTTGATCATTTCTTTGTTGTTAATGTTTTTCTTTGTTTTCTGCTTTTTAGGGGGAGATTTATCTGAAAAATACAAAATATGTGTTTTTTTGTATTGAAAAATGAAAAAGCATAAAAAAAATTGGAAAATCCAAAAACTTGAAAAAACGGAAAAATCAAAAATTGAGAAATGTGATCCAACCTTGTGAGAAATGATGGTACATCAGTGAATGTTACTGACCATGGATAAAATAGATTGAAAGGCTGTAGGTTCTTGTATGTTTCATTGAATGTGTCAATTAATATCTGATATTTGTTAGTATGATATAAATATAATGCTTGCTTGAAATCTATGGTGTAACATAATTCTCGTGATTAAGTGATCTTGATAAAAAATGAAAAATACAAAAACAGAATAAATAAGTGTTCTAGTGTATGCATGCGTTCTTTTGAAAGATTTAAACTTGTTTGATTTTCTTTATTTTGTCAAACGATCGGGCGTTCTCTGCGTATCGAAAGATCGACCCGATCGTTGTTCGTTTGACGTTCTGCTTTATTTTTCTTGGTGTTTCGTATAACTCATCGGACTTTCTCTGTGTGTACGGGAGTACCGACCTGATTGTTGTTGAGTTATACAATTTCAACTTGTTTTTACTTTCTTATTTTTTTTCCTAAACAACCGGACTTTCTCTGCATATCGAAAGATCGACCTGATTGTTGTTTGTTTAGGGTTCTGCTTTCTTTTTGCATGACACACTATGAATGGCTTATATCTGTAAATATTCATGAGTGAATAAAGGAAAAAGAAAAATAAAAAATATAATAAAATCAGATTCTCAAATTACTTGGATTTGTGGGTACCACAATTTCTATGCATGATAAATACACTTAAATCGTATCAAAAAGCAGGAAACATTGATTTGAATTGACTGAAATAAACATGAAAGTGTTGTATTCGTGAACTGCTTTGCTTGCATGTTGAATAGATTGAAATTGAAATGTGTTAAGTGCATATCACTAATATGATCTCACGTTGCGATCTTTCTCACAAAAACATAGTTTATTGCATTTAAATTTCTGATTTCAGTTGTTTGTGTTATTTCTGAAAGAAAATCCCAAAAAGATTTTTGGTGTGTTTTAGCTTAAGTTTGAAAAATCAAAAAGATTTTAGTGTGTTTTGATATAAAATTTGATAAAAATAAAAAAGATTTTGATTCTGCGTTATTTTAGATCAACTGAATTCAGATATGGAAAATTTGTTGATGAAAGAACCATAATCGTTGCTTAAATCAACTCATCAAATTCTAATTTGATAAAAGTGTGACTTTTGAAGAAAAATTGCAAAGTTTAAAGAACAGGGGCAAACTGGTAATTTTTGGTCCGGCGTACCATATGGTACGCGGGACGTACCAGTTTTCATATAAAAGGCTTCTTCTGGTTCGTGATACGCACAACCTGCGTACCAGCCACGAACATTCTTAAAAAAACCCTAAATTTTTCTCTGAAGTTTTTCCTCGATTTCTCAAGTTATAACAAACCTCTGCTCGATATTTTTGTTGCTACAGGTAGGTTTGGTGATTGCGCATCAGCTGGTGGTCTTGGATTCTTTTATGGTGTTCTAATTCGTGTGATTTTTGAGATTAAAGTCTCGGTTTTTAGTTAAACCGAAGGGAGGATTGGTTTAATGGGTTATCATTGTTCTCAATCCATTTTAAACACATGAATACAGTCGGTTTTTGGTCTAGAAAAAAACCTCGTCAATTGATTTGAATACAAAAACGATGTGGTGTGTCAAAATTCAAATTGTCTCTTCAGTTAACTGTTCTACCGACGTGCCATCTGGTACGCGACGTACCATTTGGTACGTGACCTTAAAGTGGTCCGTATCTAGTTCGTTTGACCTAATGGTACGTGGTTAACTTTTTTGGTTCGCCGTACCAGATTTGGTCCGTATGACCAAATTTGGTTCATTGAAGATTTTTCCAAAAGTTAATCGTTTGAGCGTTTTAAATTGAATTTGCATCCGTTGTAATTGGTTTTGGCTCTATCTCATGATTTTAATGATTGTTCGTGTTTATATTTTTCAGAAATGGTGGAGTTAAAATCAAACGATGAACACAATATCTGTGCATATCTGAATGCATCTGCTCGATGGAAGCCACATTTTCTTGGAATTTTTGATTTCTTGGAAAGATCGAGAATTCATTATGCTGCTACTCATGAGTATACTCCATACAAGGATTTATTGTTAATGTTCTGGAATATGGCTCAAGTGGATTGTTCTATGGATCCATCGGTTATTCGTGCGAAAGTTCATCAAACTGATGTGATTATTTCTGAAGAAGACATTCGTAGAGTTTTGAGATTAAATGATCAAGCTGCTTTTCCAATGGTATTTGATGAGATTGCTTTGGTGGCATTGCTTCGAAGGATAAAGTACGATGGTTACTTATATGATTCGTGGCTGCTTAAGTCGAATCTAAGTCCTCCGTACAAGTATTTGATACACGTAGTCATCAAATGTTTTGGAAATCGGTTAAGGGGGCATGATGTGTTTGACATAAAGATTCTATCCTTTTTCTATGCTTTGGTCATGAACCGTGAATTTAATTTTTCTGGATGGATCTTTAACTACATGAAAGACAATATATTGTCAAAGCAGAACAAAAGTGTTATGTATCCAAGATTTATTCAGATGATCTTAAATGATCTACATCCGAACCTTCCAAAGAATCCAGCAAGTGTCTTGGTGTTAAAGCATATGAATGAAGTTGCAGTGGGTAAGGTTCCAGTGTATCAAAAGAGGAAAGGTCCAGAGAATATTCCTCCTCCTACTAAACATCTGATTGGTCACTTGGCAAAGCCTGTTTATATCGCTCCTGCAAATAATGCTGCCAAACATGAGGATAGTTCCGATGATGAGTTAGAATATGATCATAAAGGTTATCCTGTTGAAGAGTATGAAAATGAAGAAGAAGACCAAGAGCCACCAGTTAACCAAGATGCAAATGTTCAAGATCCTGTGCAACAAGAAGCTCAAGAGCATGTTGTTCACGAGGCTGTAAATGAACCTGAAGCTGTGAATGTTCAGGATGATGAAATGAATGATGATGCTGATGTTTCTGGATGTGGCGACCCTAAAACTTTTGTTTTCTTTCCCCAGCAACGACAGCAACAACGACAGCCGAGGCTGCGAACGCTACAACGCAAGAATAATTTTCGGGACGAAAATTCCATTTACAAGGGGATGATGTGACATCCGAGAATTCCAAGGTTAACTTCCGTTAGACAATCTCCGTTAGTTACGTTATGAGTGTTAACTTAGTATCTAATGCTTAACTAGGCCGAATACGTCCACGACCTTTGGTTGATCACCGAACCCGTCCATATGTGTTATGTGTTTATTTAATTATTGCCACTATGTGGAATTATGTGCAACGTGATTTAAACCCACGATTTATTATTATTATCATGACAAATTACTTAATTGTGTATTTATGTGATTAATCGAGTAATTAGGGTGTATGCATTTGTTCTAATCATGGGCTAATGATGGACTAATCATTGGGGCCCAAATTCCAATGAAATCCCACCAAAGCTTTAGTATATAAACCAAAACAAAACCCTAATCCTCATTTTTGCATACATCACACAAAACACACACAGACACTCCCATTCTCCCTCTCTCTCGTTGGATCCCAACCGCCACCACCTAGCCACCTCTCGACCCCCAAGAACAGCTGTGAACCACCGTGATCTCGGCCTCGAACCATCATCCATCGAGCTTGGAAACCAAACCGTGAGTCCCATGAACTTTTTATGCATTTTCTTATGTGTTTTACTTTAAAGCATGACCAAATCTTCATGAAATCGTGTATGCTTCTGATATGATGCTTAGGAATGTTAGATCTAGCATAAAGTCTGAAACTTTACGTGTAAAATCATGCCATAATGAAGATCCATGCTAGTTAGGTTATTTTGTGCTTAAAAAGTGTTCTTGATGATTTGATGGTGAAAACCCATGTTTAAGGTGTTAGATTTGTTTGTGTAATGTTGGTAAATGTTTATGCATGCTAGATACTGAATTATATGAAGTGTGGAAGCTGTTAAAATGATTTTTGGTTAGATTTACGGGTTTTCTGCGACTAGCGAAACTAGCCGTTCGTTAGGCGAAACTGTAGTTTCGCAAACTGCTTTAAAATTCTTCCAGCGACACTATACAGCGAAACTATAGTGTCGCCTGTGAAAACTAAGTGTATTGCTTGAACGAAACTACCGAGCGAAACAACCATAGACTCCTTCCCTGAACGAAAGTTCAAATCAGTTTCGAGCGAACCTAGATAGCGAAACTGTGTCATCAGTTTCGAGCGAATCTAGCTAGCGAAACTGTGTCATCGGGTATACCCTAGCGAAAGTGCTGCCCGTGCATATAGCGAAACTGTGTAGCGAAAGTGCAATTTGTTTAACTGTTATGCCATATTGTGTTATGCTATGTTAAGTTAGCGAAACTGATGTACTTCCTAGCGAAACTGTCATGCATGTTTACCCTCGTTTATGATCAACCATCGGTGTCGTGTGTCGGTATGTCGAGTCGTAGTTCCAACGTGCTATGTTATGGGCCATAGTGACGTAGTTAAAGTTTAGACACAACCTAACACCTAAGACCTTAATGTGATTATTAGGTCTTCGTTAGCAATCATAATTGGATTAGTTGAAGTGTAAGCTGAGCAACCTAAGGTGAGTTTCACTAACCCTTGAATTGTGAGCCCGTTTGGGTCACAACGAATTTACTTAAGGGAAAACAACGCTGACATTTTGAGGTACTGCCAAATGGGATATCTGTTATGGAAGTTGGGGTAAGGATGCCTTAAAACTTAAAATTCCTCAACAATTTAGTACCATTAATTTGCGAAGCGAGAGGATGTTGGGTAGATCTACTGAGGGTTTGACAAACCCTGCTCCGCGGTACACAAATGTGTAGCCAACCGGTTGGAGGCCGAACGGAGTTCAATATCATCCTATTTTAGTTGTGGGTCCTATGAGGAACACAACTGGAGGCACAAACCATCGGCAAATGCCGAACTCTGCTACGTCAGCTTTGGTACGAACTTCCTTAGCGCATGGAAACCGGATTAGCTACCCGCGATATCGGTTGACCGCTTTAATCTTTACTTAACTAGTGCATATTCGATAATTCAGCACTTGGCATTGTTTTGCAAAACTATTACTTATTTATATGTTGGTACATACGCTTATGAGACCGGGCCACTGCATGACATTCCCACTGTGAACTCACCAACCGTTAGGTTGACACTTGTGTGGTTTTCACTTTTGCAGATCGCTGAGGAGTATCCACCGGAGGTTGGCATGGCACCCGAAGTTACTTATTTCATTTTGAACTTAAATTTGGGAATTGAATAACAATTTATGTTTTGTAATTTAAGCACGTGGTTAGTGCTAAGATACTCATGTTTTTTTTTTCTTTCTTTTTTTTTTCTCCGCTGCAAACTTTTAAACTGTTTTATGATGAATGTTTGGACTTTACTCTGATTCGTTTAGTATTTGTAACTAATGGTTGTGGTCCTGGTTTGCTCGCACCCCTTAACGGTACAAACTCCGTTAGTGGTTAATTGGGGGTGTGACACTGGAGATGATGCTAGTGAATGTTCGTCTGATACTAATTCAAATTCTGGTGATTATGTGACAATCTTGCATAATACCAGAGGAATTCAAGTGAAGAAAGGTTCTAAGCAACACATCGAATACTTAAAGTCCAAGAATCTGGATACTTCTAAGTATGAGAATAGAACCAAACAGGTTGAGGATAAAGATGGTGATCCGACTTACACTCCTGCTTTGGAGGAACCTGTTCAGAAGACTAAGACTGCTGATAAAGGAAAAGCTCCTATGGTTTCTAAGGGCAAGCATATTAAACATATGGCTCAGAGGAATTTAACAGTGAAAAAGTGCTCGTTCCTTGCTAATGCTAGGAAAGCAGGTCTTAGTCCACCGAGTAAGAAGCAGAAAGTGTCTAATTAGTCTTCACTTCCAGTACAGCCAACCATAAAATCTGCGAATTCAAAGCTCAAGTAATCCATCGGTTAGAAAGCTTGTTATTCGAAAACCTTCTTCAACTACTGCTTCTGCTTCCACTACTACTGCTTCTACAACTTCTACCATTTCGGCTACTGATCTGAAGCTGGCGTTACATCAAACAAGACTCGATGAGTTGGAATCAACTAATCGCCAGCAAGCTGATGAGATCAGAGGCTTAAAGAATCTGGTAAAGGAGTTGGTCTCTAGAGATCAGGCAAAAGATCGGGAGATTGCTATATTACAGCAACTTTCTCTCTCTCTAGGTGAGCAGTTAAATCTGTTACTCAAATCTTTACCTGCTCAGGGGGAGAGAAGACCAAATCCTGAGGAAAGTTGTAGAGATGATGATGATGTGATGAAATATCTGAATGAGGATCCAGATCCTGAAGGAGGAGTTGGTGGTAATGGTTCTGGTGCTGGTGCAGCTGGAACATCCTCTGCTGCTGCTGGACCATCTACTACAGCCCAGGGGGAGTCATCGGAGAAAGAAGTTTATGATGTAACTCCAATTTCCAGGGTTGAGCTGAGAGAAGGAGAATTTATTAATCCGTATTCAAAAGAGCAACTGGAGGCTATTTTTGCATTGAATGTGGATGATGTTGATAAAGTTCGCTTTGCTGATCCTTACAGAGAAGAAAAACTTGATGTTGATATGGATTTTGAAGAAGAACATGTAGAAGTGGAAGATATGACTGCTGAAGAGTATCCAGATGATCCTAAGGTTTATGGAAATTTTTCTGCTGATGATCAGTCTAGAAGCTTTAATTTCTTTGGCAATGAAGATGAGGAAAAAGTGAATGAGGAGTTAAAGAAGAAAGAGTCTGAAACTGAGCAACCAGAATCAAATGAATCTGAGAAGTTATCAGAAGAAGAAGAAAAGAAAATGTTATTTGATGCTTGGTTGAAAGAACAGAGAGCCAAGAAACTGCCAGTAATGAAACCAACAAAGATTGTTGATCAGAAGAAATATTTTGACAGAAAAGGTGGTGAAGCTACTGGTGGAATAATCAGTTGGATATATGACTCGGAACTCAAGTGCTATGCAATTAAAAAAGAGTTTGGGGTGATGTATTTGAAGTATGCTACAAGGTTTAATACTTTATCGGTTTGTGATGTTAGAGATTTGTCAAGAAAGCCATTATTGAATTATGGAAATAATGTATTGGCTGAGGTCTTCAAAAACAAATTGAACGAAGAATGTCAAGGCAAGTTTAGATTCTTAACTCCACAAAGACTTAAGTATGCTGCACATCCTACGGATATTCATTCAATTACTGGAAAACTGGTTGTGGTGTTAAAGTACAAAAAGCCGGTTCAAATGAAGAAAATTCCATTGAAGAAGCTCGAACAAGATTTTATCAAAACTTTAAGATGGTGGTATTATGACGAAAATACTGGAGAAGTGGTGGTGGTGGTTAAAGAGCAGAACAAGGTGGTCAGGCTGTATGATCCAATGTGGTTGATTAATTTGTCAAAAGATGATATAAACAAGCTCTATCACAATAATATATTGTATAAGGCTGAACATGCTGAGCAAGCCTTGCAATCAACGTGTGATTAGAGTATGTTTTGCATTTGGTATTCATGCGGGAAACAACCGAACACAGCATTGGAAGAAGAATTAGACAAAAGATTCTGAAGACTAGCACAAGACAAGGGGGAGTTTGTTAGAGCATGTTTGGATGTCTAGTGCTAGGTCTTTGTAATTAATAGCTTTGTAAAAACTGGTCTCAGCGTACTAGTGGCGGACCAGATGGTACGCACGAACCATCTGGTACGTTGGTTAGTTGGTACGCTGGACAGTTTGGTATAAATAGTTTAGTTCGGTTAGAGAGAGTGAAGTTGTGAGAGTTATTGCTTAACTGTGTGTTTTTCATAGTGTATTCTCTCTGTAATCTCTCTCTTGTAAACGAGCTAGTGAATCAATCGAAGAATCGTTATTTACTCGTTGTGTACCGAATCCGATAGCAATCATGTCTTAGCAAGATCGTATACGTGTTTCACAACAGTATCTATTCATCCATTCAAAACATATCTTCAATCAAACCCCCCTTCAACTTGATGGTTAGCTTGATCTTGAATACTTAACGATGCACAACACAGTGTGTTTCCATCTTTATCAACAGCTTCAGAAGACTTGAAGTTGTGACATTCTTTTTCACTAAGTACATGTTCAAACATAAATAATTTTGACGCAAAATGTCTCTTCGAGACTCCAATAAGTGAATTTGATATTTTGAAAATTTAATTTGTATCCCGTGTCGATTAGATAAAAAACAAAGTAGAAACAAAATATTTTTGACTTTTAGAAAATTTATATCAAAACAAACCTAATTTTTTTTTTTCAAACTAACACTAAAATATACCGAAAATCTTTTTGAGTTTTCTGAAATGATATGAAATTGCGAAACATAATCAAACTCTATTTTTGACATGAGAAAGATCACTATCTGGGATCATAGTAATTGTATTGCAACAAAAAGTTATGAAGAGTTGTTGCCGCTTGCAATGTTTCTTTCCGAGTGACCGGTTCCAAAGTGTACTGAATTATCATCAACTTCATCATCACTTGGATTTTGGACGGTATCATTTGATATTTTATAGTGATCAATCTAGATCTATGTACATTAAACTTGACAAGTTCATTAATGTGTGAATGTACATGAGAATTTTGAAGGTCCTTTTTTATGTTTTATTCAAATAGGTAATGTGAACGGACTTGAATTTTTTGAAAGTCAATGCATTAATTTGAGAGTTGCTCACGAATATAAGCCAGCTCTTTAAATTAATAATTTATTAATTTATCGATATAATAATATCTCACTACATTAATAATATATCTCGGTTCCAACATTATTAATTTATAGAGGTTTTACTGTATATTAGAATGAAAAGATTAATTAAAATTAAATAACAAAATATATTGAATTCTTTTCATGAAGCCAGGTAAAGAAGAAAGAAGAATTAGGAATTTGGAAGTTGGGTTCACGTGGACATGGGCCCAAATAAAGCAAGAATTCGTGAATGGGCCGATGGAAAGAAAATTGGGAGAATAAAAAATAACATTAACACAATTAACTCGGAGAGGCATTACATCGAAGGGATTTTTTTGACGGTAGTTCGAGAGATCAGAGAGTTGACGGCAACAAGCGGACGGAAGTGGAGGAAGCCGACACATTTGAGTAAAAGTTTTAATATTCGTTTGTTACATTTTACACATATTCAATTTTTAGTTGGGTGATTTTAGTGATTAGTGACGATGTTTGATTTATTCATTAATATGTTAGGCTAAGCTCTCTTCGATCATCCCTAGATGTAGGGTTTTCATTGTAAGTGTGTTTTTAGGGTTTTGATTGTATTGAACATATTCTAATTTTATTTCAATCTAATGTTTGGATTTCAATTACTATTTGCAATTGTTTAATTCGTTAAGAGCGTCGTAGTCTGAATTCTTGTATTTGCTTTTGTCTCGTTACAATAGGAGGTAGGGACAAATAACTTCCTAGCTCGTGTTCTTGGTGATTGAATCATCCCACCTTGTCAACACGGCCGGACATAGTGTTTCTCCTATCCTTAGCGATTGAGTCCAATTGTGATCATGTCTATGTGATCTTTCAATACGAGTATTAACCCTAATTACACATTTTGCAAGAAAACCTAAAGTCTAGGGGTGGTCGTATTTTTCCAATTACTATTCACAACCCCTTTTTTAATATTTATGCAATTCGTAGTTTTTCAATAAAAACCAATCAATCAATAATTTTTATACTTTTTAGTTTGTTAATCTATTTTACTTTCTTAATCAGTTACACTTTAACACCAACCACAAACTCTTCGTGGTTCGACACCCTGCTTGCCCTAACTAGGTTAAGGTAAAAAGGACTCATAAATCTTTTATCTTTGATCGGTACCTTCGACGCCGATCAAATTTTGGCGCCGTTGCCGGGGAGATTGTGCGCTTGGTGTTGTATAATTGGTTATTTAGTTACTTTATTTGTTATTTTATTTTGTTTCTTGTTACGCGAGGTGTGTTTAAGTGTGCAGGTGACAAGTGCTGTATGCACACTCGATTCTCGAGTAAAAAGTCACTGCTTTTGTACGATCCAGAAGACAGCAAGGCAGCACAGGGTATTACATCGTGCTGAGTTGTCGGTAACCCCTATATCTCAAGAAGTTGCTACAAGTTCTTCTCAAGAGCAACCAATTGAAATGGATGACCAAATCAACCCGGATGATCTCTTTTGCGGGGCAGGAAACCACGGGGTTCAGCAATAAGCACCTCAAAACCAAATTCCGCCACCCGAGGGAAGATTTTGCAGTCCAAAACAAAATCAGGGTAACCCGCAGGATAATCAAGCTGGAGGAGCACCACAGTTTATCCCACACCAACAAAACATTCCACCTACATAACAACCTCAGTTCCAAATACCCAAATTCTTCAATGTGCCACAATTCCAACATAGGTCTAATGACAATTATTCTGATGATGGCAGTAATTTCAGTGAACCAGGTATAATAGATGGGAGTGAGCGTGATCAAGATGATTTTGGTCCATCGGGGTTCGAGAATCAAGTTCATCAAAACTTTCAAGAAGGTTATGGGGGTGGAGAACAATGATAAAACTATGGCTACCAACAACAATATCCACCTTATCAACCCTATCCACCTCAACAATACCCACAATACCCTCAATATCCACCACAAGAGCAATATGGTCAAGGAGGGTAGGGAGCAGTCAGCCGCCATTCAACAATTATGGCGGGGGGTACTGTAATCCGCAAGCACAAGTTGTAGGAGGGGTTGGCATTCATTTTAAGCCGATAGTCATGGATAACCCGTCTCCCATTGTAACTCCTCATAGAAATGGTCGGTCAATCGAAGTTAGGCCAACATACTTTGCATCTATTCCTACTTTTAGAGGAGGAGCCACTGAAGAGCCCTACGAGCACCTTACGGAGTTTAACACTATATGTATTACAATGGGAGGGCAAGGCTTTACATTGGATGAAGTCAAGTTGCAGCTTTTTAGCTTTTCACTGAAAGATCGGGCAAAACAATGGTTCGATTCTCTACCGTCTGCAAGCATCCGCACATGGCAAGAGATGCAACAACTTTTCTTGAATGAGTACTTCCCCAAGGGAGAGGACAAGTGAGTTGTGTACTGCTATACACACATTCCAGCAAGAAACGAGCGAAACATTATATGACGCATTTGTTGGATATTGGATGTCCAGACCCGACAACACAAAGAACCTGACCCGGTTAGACCCGTAAAGAGTTACACTGGGGGCAACGAGATAAAAATCCGCTTACTTGGCTAACCGGTAATTTACGGAAAATATATAATTAATTTAATGTTTATTCATGATTGATAAACATTTAATTATTAAAAATGATTATTCTTGAAATAATTAAATAAACGGAGAAAAACATTTTGATTAATGTTTTATGGTGAAATAAATAAATAGTTATTTATGTTTCTCGTAGTTTGCGACTTGTGAAATTAATAAAGTTGTTTTATTAATTAATCGCAAACTAAAGGGGGTTTAATTGCAATATCAAATTACTTGGAGAAGGGTTAATGGACTGGATCCTCATGGGCTTAGGTTTTCAATAAAGCTCAGGATCCATCCATTATATATAGAGGGCTAGGGGAGGAGTTTTGTTTGCTCATTCCTCCACACTCCTTCCCCTCTCTCTGCGCCACTTTTAGTGCCGCCACCTCCCTTCACCCTCGTCCCCTCCCTCCACGCAAACCAACCTCCTCTAGAGCTTGGTCGTCTTGCTTCCTTCGTGGAACCCTAGAAGACGGCGTAATACGAGAAGCTATCGGACGAACCTTCCGCGTGACTCATCAAGTTATGACCACCTTCGTCCTATTTCCATTCACCATAGGTGACGCCCACCTCTAGATGGAGGTCGTCGCCATCAACAAACCCTAGCTCGCTGTCGCGACCTAGCGTAGCTCCGTTTCACTACGACGCGTTTCCATCACCACTCACCGGTAGAATCGTCATTGTCACGATTTTACGAGTGTGAGCCCTCGTCGTAATAATCGTGGTAATCGCCTAGCTAAACCCTAGCCGCTGTCACCGTCTCGATTCGATTGGTGCTCGCTTGTCGCCACCATAAACGGAATCGTTGCTATTCTCAATGAATCCGTTTAAGACGGTGTATGCGATTTGCAAATGATTTAATCCGCCGGTTCGGATTATTTTTCCGTGAAACCCTAGCGTCATCTTGTTGACCCTTGGTGTCTCTAACGTTTGTTAGAACACCGCGAAGGTATATCTAAACTCTGGTTTTAGTTTAGATATTTAATCTCGATTAATGTAATCGTTAGTGTTTTCGCATTAACCGGTTTAACGCGAAATGGTGTCTGCGTGATCCTTTTGGTGATCGTGATCCTGTTGACATGATTTTGACACCAACGGTTTACGCATCTTAAATTTAGTAAAATTTATTTTTCCGCTACGTAAACGGATTACCGGTTTAATCCGTTTTAACTCTTAATTTACTAAACCCGGTCGGTAATGTTTTAATTAACGGTTAAGTTTTTTTAACGTCATCGGGCACCGTATACCACTGTCGAAACCCAACAGTGGTATCAGAGCCTAGATCACCACACGCAAACCCTAACCGGTAGGTTTTAAACTGGTGGATTTCACGAACTGGGGTCAAAACCCGAAAGTCTCGAAAGTTAAACGAATTGCTTTTTCCACATGTTTGGTCGATTTAATTCCACCAAACATTTTCAATTCATTAATTGATTGTTTAAATGCGCGTATTCGGCTAGACCCATATTTTGGTTATGATTGCTTGTCGTGTCTTTGTTTGGCCCATTTTTTGGCCCACTCGTATTTTGGTTTTGGATTGGCCCACTTATTTTGGGTTCAAAAGTTGTATTTTAAATAGATTAGTTTTTATTCTAGTTTCTGGCAAATGCTCACCTTCGCCTTAGACGAACGTGACGAGAATTGATGCGACTTCTCCATCGTAGCAAGTGTTCTTGTCGAAGGACGCTTCCTAGTATGGCAAGTATCCACAACCGGAAGACCGACGTATTCCAATCCATAAAGGAGAGCTTATGAAGCCAGTGGGAGCGTTAAAGTCAACCGGATGACCTTTCCATACTCATCCTTATGGTTGATTTTACTTTTGTCCAAGACCTTCTTCGACATTGTCATAAGGCTCTGACAATGTCGAAACCTCTCAAGCCAAATATGTGTTTGTTTGCATGTGTGTTTTGGTTGCTTGTCTTAAATCGTTTAACGCGCCAACTAAAACTCCAAACTAAGTTTTAAACGATTAAAACTGTTTTACAATCAATTGGTTCAAGTCCTAATATTTACTAAGACTCGATATTTCATAACCAATTTTATTCGACTATGAAATTGAATTTTTCGATCTTAATATATCGAACTGTTTAATAATTGGTTATTGCCTCGTAACTGTGACGCCCACTCCCAGTCTTGGTTCCAGGAGGGGTCACGTGTCGGATTTACTCATGAACACATGGTACAATAGAGATAACTAAGCAGCGGAAATTAAAAACTTTTCATTTATATATTTGCCAAGTACAACGGTAAGGAAGATAACCACATAAACTAATAACTAGATCTTATCTATTACTATGCCAGTCTATTACCGAGTCTTTCCTGATAGCTTGCCCATCTAATCTGCCCTGGCTAGAGCCCTTCCCTTGGTACTTTAAACATCACCAATACCTGACATACATGCTTTTAAAGGTCACCTTACGCTGGTGAGTTCTAAGTATTTAAAACTTTTACCTTTCCTTGAAAGGTTTACTCAAACATTTGGGCCTAACGACCTCTTCTTTATAAACATTTATCAGGTAGAATTATACCAAAACAATTAATCATTTATCCTTTATCAAGTATAAGACATAACAGAATTATACCAAAACATTTAACCATTCATCCTTTATCAGGTATAAGACATAACAGAATTATACCAAAACATTTAACCATTCATTTTACTAAGCATTGTCTATTGGAACCACGTTAGTTCCTCGGGCAACCGTCGCCACCCGAAACCTTTCATAGAGTAACCGTCATTACCTCGTGGAACCGTCATTCCCCGCTTCTAGTTGCACAACCACCTTTTCCCTTTGCACTAGACAATATCTGCTTAGATTAAAACCTTTTCAATCTTTTAAATCTTTTCATCCTTTTCAAAAGTCCATTTATATAGCTCTTGTATTTGGACTCATAACCGTTTCAACACCAGTCCATTACCCGTATATGGAAATAAGCGTTTCATAAATATAATGTTATGGGTCATGCATAACAAGACTAATAAGATCATATTTACCCGACACTTAGTCCTATACATAGGCTTAGACCAAACATTCACATTTTTCATTTCTCAAAGCTTTATTTAAAAGTTTCATTCTTTATATTACCCGTTTATAACCTTCCCGAAAAGTAATAACAGGTAATAATAACTTTAAAACAGTTATAAGTATTATAACTTTTCCACGTATGTGTATCAACACAAAACAAGTATAGGCATCTCAAATACTTTTCAAGTAAACGGTTGAATATATATCATTGCATGTATATCAGCCCGAAAACATTAAAACAATTAAAACATTTAAAAGTGGGCTCATAGAACTCACGTTATTCTCTCAAGCAGTTAATTCAGAGAAAACCTCCGATATGCCTTCCAATTAAACCTAATCGCGTATTGTACGGCGTTAACGCAAGGTGTAATAGAATAAACACTTCCTATGTTTATTTTAATACTTCATTATCTTAATAATATTAAATTATTAAGTTCATTCTTTTAAAATGTCAAAATGACCAAAATGCCCTTTAGGCAGTTATCCTTTTCTTTTAACGATACTTATGAAGACACGCATTCCTATAAGTAAACACTCACTCGAGGATCGCCCAGTGAGGGATGCCATTTCCCAGTTGGGATTTATGCGACACCCTCACTTTTGCCAGAAATCCCAGTGTATAGGCGTTTACCCTTCCGGTCCGCGCGAACTTCTAAATATCTTATTAACTCGGTATTTAAAGTACTTTTTCGTTTATCCATTTTAACATCATATATACTTATTATATATATAAACATGGTTCCATGTCAAAAATCAAGTCTCCATACCCTTCGGATTATTTTATATTAAATAATCATATTTGGAAACCCTAATTTTCCGTTATTCTCATTTCTTTATCAAAACTCATTTTTATTCAAAACTGACTTAGGGTATTATCCGTTATAACATTTATAACATGCTTCAAAATTTCAGAGTTTAGTTCATTACCGTTTGCTCGATTTTGACAGAACAGTGTCTAAAAAACCCTAATTAACACTTTATATATATTTTTCAATATATATATATTAACATTCTTTAACCCGATAATTACTTTATAATTATCGTTAACCCTTATATTAAATATATACGTTTATATATATATATTTAATATTTTAATCTTTTCTTTTAATCAGTTTTATTTAAATAAAATCAATTAATATATATATATATATATATATATATATTCATATATATATATATATATATATATATATATATTTATTTATTTGTCTTAAATACTTTTTATATCATTTAACTTAATAATGATATTTACAATAATATTAAATAATATAACGTGTTTACCTCCTTGACGGGTCGTGAAACGAGTCTAAAATAACCGAGTAATAATGTTGTCCGATTTGGACAATTAAATAGTCCTTCCTGACTAGTTTCTCGCCACGAGCATTTCCCCGTTGTCGGTTTATCGATTGGACCTCGTTACGCCACCGAAACATCGCCCGAAAGTGTAAACGGGTTTTATTAACGTCACTAGTTTACGCCCCGTTTGCCGCCACCGTGGACCACCTTCAACGACCGTCGACCACCGCAACCATTCTTCTCCATCCCGGGTGTTCACCATTGTTGTCGTTGTCACCCTTCGTTAACCAAGTGTCGCCGCAAATCATCCGAACGATAGGACGGTTTTAGCGGGTTTACTTCCCGTTTCATCATGTTCATCCGCAACCATAACCAACATTTTCGTCCGCCATGTTGTTTGCCGGTGCTTGGTGACTGTCAGAGGAACGTCGGGGAAGAAGGAGGTTCGCCGGAGAACGAAGAGGGATGGTGCTTGCCGTGAGCTCGAAGGGAGGACGTCAGCTGGTTGTCGCCGTGAAACAAAACATCGGCAGAAGGTCGCCGGCAGGGCTGCGGAGGGTTGCCGGAACGAGGGAACTCGCTGGTGTAGTCGGCCGGAGGGGAGCAGGGTGCTCGCCGCCTGTGTTGCCGGAAGAAAAAGAATCGAGAGGAGGGGCACCGTGGCTGCGTCGGCCGGAAGTCAAGAGGGAGACTCGGTCGCCGAGTGTCCGATTGGAGGACGACAGGAGCAGGGTCGCAAGGTTTCGCCGGTTTCTCGTGGCCGGAAATTCGAGAGGGACGAGGGTGAGAGAAGAGGGTGTACGGGCTTTGATCATTCTCTCTCTCTCTTCCTAATTCTGATTTCTTTCTTTTTGTCGCTTTCTACATTTGTGTGTGCATGTTGATTTGTGATTTCAATTTGTGAAGTATCCATGTATATATATATACAGAGATAATTCGTACAATACATGACACGTAGGTTGCTGAGAAGTATACTTAATTGCTGAATCATAACGAATCTTTCCTTTTCATTCGACAGAAAGAATGTTAAGAAGTAGGGATCAAGCAAAATGATAAATAATATATTTTGTGTGATGTAGAATTAAACATACAGGTATAACACCACGTATTCTGAACCCACTAAATAGTTTGATATTTAGCAAACGGAATATAAAAATTCCCGAACCTTTAAAATATTACGGGAGTTCAATAAATATAATTATTATGCTTATTCTTCGGTTATATCGTTAACCGGTGAATACTCATTTAACTACACGGTACAAGTGTGTGCTCAATCGACATAGCAATCGCGGCCGTTTCACAGATCGGATACGTCATTTTGACTGAAATTCTTCATAAATATTATAATAATTATTTATATTTTTCTGAGGTGTTATAATCATCTCGAACGACTAACCGAATTGATTTCGGTTATTACCGCATAACAACAACGGTTACCGACTTTACCGTTTTTCGTGCCGAATATTGCGAATATAT